>ML779429.1:1058747-1074105 GCA_009831015.1 Picea engelmannii
TATTTATTATTTTATCCTATATTTAATGTCCTATCCCTTCCCGAATACGTAAGCTTAATTTAACAATATAATTTATTATCCCTTTTAAATTTAATACCCAAGTTATTGAATATAATAGGTAGTTAATTAATTAATTAATTAATAAAAATTATAACCTTTAATTAATTAATAAATACTTAATTAATATCATTAGACCAATTGTTCTTTAGTTATTAACATGTTAGGAAAAATTAATTACTTAATAAATCTTTTACTTAATAATCCCTAAGTATATATTCTACTAGGGTTGTTACAGTCTTGGGATATTATATCAGCAGTTGTTTATATTGGTATGCTAAAATTATATACTGCTGACACCATTATGTGTGGTATAAGCTTGATGTGAATTTTTTTATACTTAACTACTCTTTGTGACAAATACAGAGCAATAACAATTGTTAAATACTTACTGCCATCCGTATTACAAGCTTATGAAAAGAGGAACGATTGTTTGAATTGTTACAGATCGATGAAAGGAAATAAAAATTATCCTGATTCACCATGAATACCAGTACAAACCAAGCCTTTTGTTAGTATTTTTCAGTCTGTCAGTCACCCATGATCAAGTTTTCTCTTTCATGTGATTGATAGGGTTATTAGGTCAAATTGTTATATTTTCAAAATAAAATTCTCAAATACAATTTGACATCTCTTGGTTGTAAAATGGTCATTGGTGTTCCTAGGTGTCCTTACTACTCCCTCCACTCATCCAGAGTCATAAATTTTCATCATGGTCATGTCATCATTCCTTGTCATCAATTTTCAAATGATTGTCTTGCTCAAAGATTTACTTCAAAATTTGTTACTAAATTTAGGAGGATGAATTTGAAAAAATGGAAAGAGGTTTTTGTCAATAATAGACCAAGAAAAAAAAAATCCCTCAGTTTATGCACAAGTTTTATTTTTTTGAGAGAAATCCCCCAAATACTGTCACTATAGGAGGGTTTCTGCACATTTCGATATCTTGACTCGAAGTCATTTTTTTAGAGGTTTGGACAAGGCATTTGCAGTTCTTGATTGTTCCATTGTGTAGAAGACATCATAGAATTTCCACCCATACCACTTTCAGCCAAAAATTCCTCTGGAAAGGCCTCCAAAATTCCTATCAAAGACCACATTGTGTTTCTTCTAAGAGCATGTTGCGCTTCTACAAGTTTTGAGTAACCAACTTCAAGATGGGATTCTGAACAGATGGGAAAGTAATTTTGAACCCTAGAGGAGGTTTTTTTTCATAACATACAAAAATAAAATAACCTCTCTCCATTTTTTAATATACTTTATGGTTTGAGATATATTCTATCATCTTAGAGGCCTATGCTTTCAGAAAATAAAACACTCTATTTTTTTCCTGTTATAGTCATATTTTGTTTTTTGTGTTTTCCTAATGATAGGGAATGAATTTTTGAAATCAAAGAGAATTTTTTGTCAAGGACATATTAAAAAACAATAACCTCTACTAGTTCTAAATATACGTTATGGTTTTGGATATATTCAATTCTCTTAGAGGCCTAGTTTTTTAGGAAATAAAACACTTTGTTTTTCCTATTTTAGTCATGTTTTCTTGGCGTGTTTTCCTAACAACCAAAAGTGAATTTTTGAAAAAAAAGAGAGGTTTTTGTCAAGGACATATTCAAAAACAAAATCCTCTCTCATTTTTTACACAGGTTTTACTACCATGTAGTTATAGGTGTCACTCTGATACCTATTTTTCACAAGTTCGTCAGGCCAGAATTGTTGCGTTTATGGGAAGTCATTTTTGGAACTAATTTTGCAGAGGTAAAATTGATGTTTTTCATGGTTTAAAGAATCAAGGGTATAATATATATCTCAAGGCTTCCTCAAATGTCATCAGAAGCCTCCAAAAACTCCAAACCCTCCAATTCAAACCTAGAGAGCATGAAAAACATTGAGTTGTCATTTATGCCATGGTAACATTTTCCTACAAGCCAAGATGAATTCTCTACAGCATTAGGTTGATGATATTACTGCCACCAATAATAGTTCCTAGATGAAATTGAAACACCACAAAAATCCTAAGTCAAAATCCCCAGGGAGAGAGGGAGAAGCTTCTAAATCTAATCCACCCCCTCCTTCGCAATTTTAGTCATGAGGGGCAATTTATTTTTGTTTGCAGTGGGACCTGCAAACTGTTAGGTGTGGGGGTAATGTTGGGCCTGAGATATGATCATTTTTATGACAGTTATTCTACACTTTTTCTGCATGTTCATATGTGTTTTCCATCTTTTTAAGGAGCTTTTTAAGGAATTTCATGATAAAATGGTATGATCGACACTCGGTATGTAAAATTCATGTTTAATGATTGTGTAGAGTATAATTCATCATGTTTTAATTCTTCCAAGAGCTACTTCACATTTTTCTTGTGTTACAGGGAAACAATGCACTACATTTCTAGTTCCGTCACTTGATCCGACACTCCTTCCAACACTCGTTCTGGCACTCCGTCCAACACCTCTTCTTGCACAAAACCATAGGGTGACTTGGCGGTTATGGCATTGGCGGCCAGTGATGGAAAAATAGGAAACGTGGGTTTTATTCATTCTTATTCCCTCCAACTACTGAGCTCCCAACAACTTAGATTCAGTTGTTAAAAGAGGGCGATTATTGGTTCGCTCTGTTTCGGCAGTTAGGGCACCATTAATGAAATTTACCAATTTTAGAAGTGGTTGGAACCTCCTGTGGTCAACCACTTGGGATGTAAACATTATAAATACCACTAGGATGATCAAACTATTGTTAACCAAGTAGAATAAGCATTAGAATTGTCAGAAAAATGATTTTTCTCTATTTTGAGTTTTGCATTGCGAGAATTGTGCCAGAACTGTGTTTTCAAACTTTCATGGTGAATTCGTCATGTTGAAGTTCGTGGTGTGCTTATAGGAGGTATCCATGACTCGTTGGGGGGGCCACCAATAGTATGGTGATGATCAATGTGTTTTTTATGCATTTCATAATTTAAATTGTTCTTTTATTTTCTCTACATGCATGTGTTATTGTGTTAATTAGCTTGCTGTAATTTAATTGTTTTATTGCTCTTTTGTAGGTTAGTATGATGGGTTATGTTAGCATGAATTAGTTATGTAGATTAGGAACAGACTTGAAAGTCTCTATCTATTAACCTCATGTGCATTTAGATGTTAAATTATGTTTTGATTTATGGTTTTATAATGAAGTTGAAAACAAAGTGTTTAGAATAAAATAGAGTTTTATTTGGGTTTCCTTTGATCGGGATTTTGATGGATGAATAGAATAAGTTCTAGTTTCAATCATAGCTTGATTATCTTAGTTTATATAGATCTCGTCTAAATTAGTTATTGGTTAATGTAGATTGCTCATTTACTTTGTATATCATGCTTTAGTCTCTGTTTTTAAAGCATTGTTTTAATTGTAGTTTGAATTATTAGTCTAGACATAACATAGTTTCATTTATGTAATTTCCTTTTCTAGAATTGAATTGCAATTATATTTCTTAGTTAAATGATTGAATTAGGTATGACTATTGATTATGTAACCTAGAAGTAGAATGATGGTCTCATTATGATGTTAATGGTTTATACATGAATATGCAGGGTATTTAACATTATCTTTGTCATGGCTAAATTCTCATTGGATTGTTTAATACATACCTTCCATTTTGCCATTGAGATTAATATTGAGTTTATACCACTCGAATTGTCCTTTGTTTTCAAGTGTCATCGCGATATCATCCATCACCACTGAAGGAATTCACACAACCACCAACATTATATTTGAGTGCTTCATAGATTAAAGATAGTTTCTTTCTTTCATAGGTTAGAATATAGTTTTATCGTCATTGTAGGGTAGTTAGTCTTTTGCTTCAATAGATTTAAGAGCAGTTTTGTTTGTCATAAATTAGGCATTTAGTTGGTAGTCCTTCTTTCTTTCAATAAAATGAATTTCATCTCGCGCATTAGAAATAGTTTTGCATCAAGCATTTAGTCCACTTCCCTCTTAGGCTAGATAGTTGTTCAATGAGAAGTCTTTGCTTACTTGTCTATTTTCTTTAGTAGGATAGATAGTTGTCTTTTCTTACTTGTCTTTTTCTTTAGTAGGTTATTTAGGTGTCTTTTCTTACTTGTCTATTTGCTTTATAGGTTTGATAGGTGTCTTTTCTTACTTGTTCATTTATTTGCTTTCATAGGGTTGTTGCTCATTGAATGTAGGTTGGCAAGTTTAGATAGTTTTATTTTGTCATTTTCTTATTGATATGCTTAGGTAGTTGCTTTTTCTTATTCTCATGAGCTAGTTTCTTTAAAGTAGGGTTTTCACTTGCATTTCTTAGAATCGTCCATCAATCCTTGGCCCAAAAGTACTTTGGTTACATAGCTCCAAGTTGCTTAGTAGGGTTTGCTCATTAGATAGGTTTCCTTGAGTAGATTAGCCTTAGATTGATTCTTTACTTAGTTAGATTATACTCCTACAAACCTCTTACCTTTGGAATATATTTTTATACAACACTAAGTTTACTTACCTCGGGTTGACAATTTAATTGAGGGTATTTTAGTGGGTTTTTTAGTACATATAAATCACCTAACAGTCAGCTGATTTTTAACATGGTTGTTCCATTTGTCCTCCTTCAATTAATATAAATTATTATGTTTTCATACAAGTGTCACAGTTAAATAGTTAGTTGGTTCAAATCAAATATTTTTCCAATAGTCATAATAATTTATTACAATTATCAAATTCAAAATTCAGAATTGCCATCAATGGCAAAAATTTTCCAAATTCGAATTTACTAAAAATGGAATAATTTTCCAACAAATTTTAGATTTAAAAAAATCCTTTATTTTTTGGGGATGTCACATCCTTTCTCCCTTCAATAAAACACTGTCTTCAGTGTTCGTTCCTTTCTTGGAATAGGATTGGATGAGATTTCCAAAAATCTCCCTCCAACTCCCAAGTGGCCTCCTTAGGACTAAAGTGCTTCCATTGCACCTTTATCTAAGCGACGGATCTCTTCCGAAGCTCTATTTCTCAATGGTACAGAATACGTAGGGGTTCCACCTAGAACTCGCCTTTGGGTTCCAGCTACACCAAGTTCCAATCCATCATATGAGTGGGGTCATGAACATAATTTTTCAACAAAGAAACATGAAATACATTATGAATTGTTAGATTAGCTCAGAGTGCAAGTTGGTATGCTACAGGTCCAATTCGATCTAGTATCTTGAAGAGACCAAAAAAACTAGGTGCCATCTTGGCACAGTTCCCTAACTTCAACGAACTTTTTCAGGCTTTGACCTTGAAATGAACATGGTCTCCCACTTGAAATTCCAAGTGTTTTCTTTTCTAATATGCATAGCTCTTTTTTCTGTCTTGTGCTTCCTTTAAGTTTTGTTGTACCTTCCTTACCATGTTCTCCATTTCTTGGAGCATCTCTGGTCTAGCCATGAGTCTGTCAGTCGGGTTATCCCATCTAATTGGAGTTGTACACTTTCTTTCGTACAATACCTCAAAAGAGCTTAACTTAGCCAAAGTTTGGTACCCATTGTTATATGCAAATTATACCAAGTGTAGATATTCCTCCTATTTGTTTGGTTTTGTTCTTATGTACATGTAGAGAATATCCTCTATGATTTGGTTTGTCCTTTCAGTCTGTCCATCCGTTTGTGGATGATAACTTGTACTGAAATTCAAATTAGTATTTATCCCTACAAACAATTCCTTCCAAAAAGCGGATGTAAATTTTACGTCTCTATCTAAAATCACCATTTTAAGAATACCATGCATTCTAAAAATTTCTTTCATAAATATTTCAAAAATGTTTATAGCTTTAAAAGTAGACTTTACAAAAATAAAGTGTGCAGACTTACTGAGTTTATCGATTACCACCATGATAGAATCATTTTGTTTCTGATTTTTAGGCAAACCTATTATAAAGTCCAATGATATGGCCTCCCATTTCCATTTTGGTACTGGTGATGGTTGTAATAGACCGGTTGGATGTTGTTCTTCAGCCTTAACCTACTGACAATCTTGGCACCTAGCCAAGTATTCTACTATTTCACCCTTCATATTAGGCCAGTAAAATAGTTTTCTAAGTGTTATTATTGTTTTCTGGTATCCTGGATGGCTAGAATATAATTTATTATGCACTTCGTCCAAGACTATTAACTTTAACTCTATTGAATGTGGTATGTAAAGTCTATTTTTAAATCGTAATAGTCCCTTCTTGTCGATACTTAGATATGGTTTATTTGTGTTTGCGATATTGTTTTGTAATTCTACCATTATCTTAGTGTAATTTTTGTCATTAATACCTACCATCCTTATTCTTTGTTCCAGATCACTATCTTCCTTGTTGATATTTATCTCAAATAACCTATGGACTCTTCTACTTAAAGCATCTACTACCTTATTTTCCATACCCTTTATATGTCTGACCTCGAAGTCAAATTCGCTCAAGAAGGCTAGCCATCTTGCTTGTCTTGCATTAAGATATGGTTGACTAAACATATATTTTACATCGCTATTATCCGTCAATAGTAGAAATTTTCTTCCCATTATGTAGTGTCGCCACATTTTTAAGGCGTGTATTACTGCTGCCAATTCTAAGTCATGAGTGACATAATTTCGCTCATGTTCTTTTAATTTCTGGGACTCATAATCGATAACGTGTCCTTCCTAGGTTAGGAAACCACCTAGTCCTTCTTTACTAGCATCAACACATATGGTAAAGACTTTATTCGGGTCTGCTACCTTCAATATGGGTGCAGTTGTCAATAATTCCTTCAGTTTGTTAAAACTGTCTTGACACTTCTGTGACCAGTTAAACTTGGTCCCTTTCTTTTGTAGTGATGTAATAGGGTAGGCTATCATGGAAACCCCTTCTATAAATATGTGTTAATATACAATGATTCCCGTGAATGACTGGATATCTGCTACATCCTTAGGTATCGGCCATTCCATAATGGCTTTTATCTTCTCGGGGTCTATGATAATGCCTTCTACTGAAATTACATGTCCTGGATATTGTATTTCCTTTTGATAAAAGTTGCACTTATCAAATTTGGCGTACAGTTTATGTTTCCTCAATGTTTGCAAAACTATTCTTAAGTGTTCATCATGTTCTTCCTCCGTTTTAGAATAGACCAAAATATCGTTGACAAATACTACTACGAACTTGTCTAAGTACTGACTGAAAATACTGTTCATTAGGCACATGAACGTGGTTGGTGCTTTAGTGAGTCCAAAAGGTATGACTACGAATTCATAGTGTCCATATCTTGTTTGAAAATTTGTTTTGTTTATGTCCTCGTATTTTATCCTCATTTGATGATAACCGGATCGTAAATCCAACTTTGAAAAGATCTTGGCCCCACCTACTTGATCGAACATATCATTTATCCTTGGTAAGGGGTATTTGTTCATAATGGTCGTTTTGTTCAGTTTTCTGTAATCGATACATATTCTTAGAGTATCTTCTTTCTTTTTAACAAAGAGGATTGGTGCCCCCCATGGTGAAACACTCGGTCTGATATACTCTTTGTCCAAAAATTCTTGTAACTATATTTTTAATTCCGTCAATTCTAGTAAACGCATTTAGTAAGTTTCTTTTTAGGTTGGATCTGAACCAAGTAGTAGGTCTATGGAGAAGTTTGTTTCCCTTCTAGGAGGTAATTTCGGTATCTCGTCTACAAAAATGTCTCTGAATTCACGTAGGACAACAAGGTCTTCTAACTTTGGCTTATCTTCTTTTTCTAACAAATTCGTTACTTGGATGGAATAAACTTGACATCCTTTTCTCATACATTTCTTGAATTGCATCGATGAAACTTGTCTAGCTGATACAGGTTTTGGTATACCTTGGGTTGTTCTAGTGGTGCCATAATCGTCTCTATGGTTAAGTGTCTTTTCATAACAATCTAGTACTTCTTTGTGCTTTTCCAACCAATCCATTCTGATAATCATATCATAAGACCCTAGTGGTAGGATGTTCAGACTTGTTCTTATGTTTTTACCATCTAAGATGAACTTGAAATAAAAAATAAAGTCAACTACTTTTCTTTTGGTTCCTATTGCTAGCTGTACCAGCCATGATTTTACGTGTTTCAGTTTCTTAAGTTTGTTTGAATCTACTACATCAAGAGTAATATAACCTAACATAGCTCCAGCTTCAATTACAATAGAAATTCAAGTGTTATTGATTTTACCTTCGATCTCTACCACAGAGGACTGGTGGTCATCTTGTCGGCCATCTATGGTTGCATTTCTCCAATGCAAGCTTCTTCCCACATCACCCACCATCGAGGCTTCCTACAAATTATTAAAAGCTATTCCATTTCTTGAAATTAAACATGGACAATTCCTCCCTAGATGAGGTCCTCCACATTCCCAACACTTTAATGGCTCGCAAGGGATACCCCCAAACTTCTTCATTCCCATATTTACCAGTTTACCGATGCCTTGCATATTTGGATGATTGGAGTGAAAATCCTTTCTCGAAAGTATTTTTGATGCATTCTGATAAGGAGTTGGCTGGTATCACTTCTTTTGTTGGTTCATTCGATCTTGTTTCTTATCCTTCCAGTCTTTGGGAAGCTCTACCCACTGTTTATACTGGTCGTAGCACATTTGTGCTTTCCCGAATACTTCACTCAATGATTTGGGGTTGTCAAACTCGATTCTGTCCCTGTAGGACTATGGTAAATAGATTAAGAGTCGTTGGATTTTTACCTTATCCTCTCGGACGTACGATACACACCTTAGTAGTTCCAGAAATTTATTTATAAGGTCCTCCATCATCATCTGTCCAAGCCATAACTCATAAAATTCTTTCATTTTCCTTTCATAATAGCTTTCAAAAAGGTATTATTTTTTGAAATACTTCTTAAAGTCAGACCATTCCAACAGTTTCTCCTTTAGGCGTTTGGCCAATTTCAGGTCTTTCCACCAAATGTTAGCCTTCCCATTCAGATTGTAGATGGCCATTCTGACCTTCATATTGCTGGAATAGTTGTAGATTTGGAAGTATTTTTTTATGTCCAACAACCATGCCTCAACTTCTTCTCCTGTCCTGGATTCTCCATCAAAGGTAGCCGGTTTAATATTTTTAAATTCTCCTTGAAGGTGGTCTACTTGTTTTCTTTTTTTGTCTGTTTTAATTTTGTCTTCAGCTGAAGGTGTTCCTTTAGACGAGTTGTCTCCTTTTTCTATTTCCAACCCAGATTTATTGGAGGCCCTTTTGTTGACCTCTTCATCATCGTTACCATCCTTTGTATTTTTTTTGTCACTATAATGTGCAGTAGGACTTCATTGATCTCTTTCTTTTTCTGCTGTGCTTTCTTCAATTTCTCATTTTCTGCATTGACAACCTGCAGCTCAACAATAAGATTCCTCATTGTTTCCAATACTTTCGTAGGAGAGCTTCTGTCACTATTCTGTATTGGATGTCCATGAGGTCCCTGTTCTATATTTCCTTCCATTCTGATTTCTTTGCTTCCATCACTATTCTATATTAGATCATCCATGAGGTCCCTGTTTATAGTGAACCATTAAATTTGGTTCGCTATAAACATTCTACCTTGGCGATTTAATTATACTCACTTCATATAAACACTTTACTATCCAATTCCAAATTCTAATGATTATTTCTTCTTTTCGTTGTAGGATAGAAGATCTGAACCTTTGGAACTTCAACCATATTTTTGTGGGAAAAGGTACTCGAGATCCTTAAAACAAAACCCTCTGGGATTTAATAGTCCCACATGAAAAAGTTGAAGTTTATTGGCCTGAAACCGTAACGTACCTAGTTTGAAGATCAACTCTTATTTATCAAGCAAACAATTATTGTAATAATATACAATATAGATTGATTATAATTACAGAAGCTGTGTAGTTCAAACATACCCTAATTCCAGGCTCTTGATTTTCTTGTATTTAATTATTCAAGGTTCGGGATTCTTCTCTTTGTATGTCACATGATGAAAGAGAAAAAAAATACGGAATGGTTAATTTTTTTACTGTCAAAGCTTAGTAATTTATTCTGATATCAATGTAACTTCTTAAAGGCAAACAACTTCATTGTAATCGAGTAGAGTCTTTTGTTTTCTCCCTTTTTTTTATTTCATTACTTATCAGACTATTACAGATAAAGAGGCGATTTCTGTTGTTGTTTATAAAATTGTGAATTTTACCAGAACATATATAAACCTTAAGGGTTCTATAATGTCTTAGATTTCATTTGGGGCCTTCACGCCCTTCATATTTAGTTCCAGAATTTCCTTTGTGTTAAGCAGTCTTATTTCCAATTTATTCCAATACTTTAACATGTAGTTAACTAGACGTAGTCAACTTACAAATTCTTATGAATACCTATTGAAATATTTATAATCTGTGTACTGTAGAATTTCCTGTAGAGGATTTTACAATTCATTTGGTTATTTCCATACATAATTATATACTAGGTGTTTACATATGCGGATATCCCCTATTAAATCATAACTATTTAATATGTATAAGAAAGGGATCTCATTTACTTATTATATTTATGTGTGTATCATAATCTATAGGAAAGTAAACATACATCTATATATATGTATATTTTCATTATTCAATTCCCATTTGTACTGCACACTTAATTAGTACAATTCTGTAAGTATCATTTGGTTGTGGGGATTCTCCTACCACTTTCACTCTCATACAACAATAAACTAACCCACATAAATTATTCTTTTCAGATTTAACCAGGCATATTCTTGCAACTAGTGGATTGATGGAAATTAGTATTTACCCAGTAATAAGATACAACAGAAATAATAACATTCGATTCGATCTTTCATCCATAATATTATTCAATTCAAAATTAACAGATGCATTACACTAGCCATTTAACAATGCAGCGATTTAAAAAGAGGAGGATTAGGATAAAATATCTGAATCAATTCACTGCAAAACAAAAGGAATAGCCACTTTCCTCCCAACCATAGAATAGGGAAGCCAAATCACTTGCCCAATTCACCCCCTAGCCTAACCCTGAATCCATGAGGGTGAACTTGGAAAACTCCTCCTCAGCAATGTCCTTCAACTCCAGCAGGCTCCTCTTGTCTCACACTCAATCAGTAGTGTTCATAACAACAATTAAAATCAATAGTCTCTTTTCCCCAGCCTACTAGGCAACGCCCTGCCTCCTCACATATGCTATATAATAAAACAGTCCTTTTTGCCCAGGTCTTTCTTCCCCCTTGGGAATTTTCCCAGATTTCTAAATCCCTGATTTTTAGGGGCCGCCAATGGCCAAATCTCTGATTTTCCACTTGTAACAATCATCCAAGAGGTAGTTCCAACATGTTCCCCACTCATGGATTCATGGTCAGCTAATTTTTAACATGGTTGTTCCATTTGTCCTCCTACAATTAATATAAAACATTTTTTGTTTTCATACAAGTGTCACAATTAAATAGTTAGTTGGGTCAAATCAAATCTTTGTCCAAAATTCATAATAATTTATTACAATTATCAAATTTGAAATTCGGAATTGCCATAAATGGAAAAACAATTCCAAATTCGAATTTACTAAAAACAGAATGATTTTCCAACAGATTTTAAATTTCAAAAATACTTTATTTTTTTGGGATGTTACAGTTCCATGATAAAATGTTGTGTTCATAAGGGTTTTTTGGTCATCATATATTTCTTCCTTGAATAATTAATATGCGTTCTTAATATTGATGAAGATAAAAAGGAAAAGTAAGCAATATTGATTCACCCCCCCCCCCTCGCAGCATTTATCCCATGGGAGAAGAAGAAGAAAAACTATCAAAGGACAAAGAAAAGGTTGATTGGAGTCTCTCTGAATACGTCTATCACCATAATGATTCATACTATAGCTATCTTCATGGCTACACTCAATAATTTCTTGAAAAAAGTCAAAAGCATGTCTTGGAAATAAGGGATATTCTCAAGGACAGTAAAAAGATAATAGATAAGCAGGACAATCAATTATAAGAGAAAGAAGAGGAGATCAAGCGATTGAAAAATGAAATCAGTCAAGCAAAAGAAGAAAAGAAGGAAGATGTTGTGTTAAGAAAAAACCTTGCAGATCTAAAATAACTAAGGGAAAACTATGTCAATCTTAAAATACAACTTTAAGAAGACAAAAGGAGAGAAGAGGTCGTAAGGAACTAGTTGGACAAAAAGGAATAAGATACTAGCAAAAGAGGATCATTACTACATGAGACGCTTAAGAGAAGCTCTAGAAATAATCAAGCACCCCAAGAATATGAACAAACATGGTGGCCTAGAAGTGAGCAACTTTTGGCACCCATTAATCAACCAACTTAGAGATCCTCATGGATCAAATCAGGTATGACACCTCCCTTCTTCATTCCTTGCTTATTTAGGTTTTCCTTTGTGTGAGTTCATAGACTTAGGGGTCTAACTAACCGGTATTACCCACTTTATAAATTCTAATTATAGACAGCTACTACTATATATATCAATAATTAAGTTACATATACCTTAATCATTTGACACTATATATATTAAAACCCTATATGTATCCACTTAGCACCCTAAACTTATTTCTATACAAAAATACTTAGACCTAATCATTCTAATAATCGTACTAATTACACAATTTAACACTACTAAAAAACAATCCTTTAAAACTATTATAATCAACTAAAACCTAAGCTTCATTTTCATAATGTAGTAATTAACTCACTAAACTTTATACATTAAATTTAATCATAAAGTAGTAATAAGTAATAAAATAAAAAACTATCTAACTCTAACCCTAAAAACAACCAAATCTTAACTAAATATAATTCAATTAATTAAAACTATAACACTATTAAACCTTTACATTCAACCTAGTAATAATTTAATATATATTATTAGTTCTCTAAACTTTATACATTAAAAATTCAAAACATAAAATAACTATCTAACTCTAACCCTAAAACAACCAAACCTTAACTGAAATCCTTCTTACATTAACTATAAATATAATTCAATTAATTACAAATACCAATAAAATGAATTAAAAGTGAGTCTATTTCAAACCCTAGACATACATTTATACATATATATAATATTAAAACTAATACATTCAACCTTAGTAATAATTTATTAATTTATTATCTAGTTTAATTTTTGTTTAAAAAACTCTATAAATTAGGTTTCAGACAAGTCGACCTGGATTTAATCTATAAACGTCCTACATCTTAACTATTAATTGACCGAGATCAAGAAGCTATCAATTGATGATTAGTCCTGATGATGAATACTGATTCGGATTCGAAACATTGATGACAAAAATGACACCAACTGTAGATTATCTGACAAATAAATTCAAAAAGGAAGAATCTTGTCATAAGATGGAAGTAGAAATTGTGAATCTTAGAAAGAAGGTTGATAAGTTAGACACCCAAATGAAATTATTGAACAATTCCATGACCCTGGATGAGATCTTGGATCGTCGGAGATCACCATATGACAAAACCGGTCTTGGCCACAACAAGGAAGGGATTAGTAATCTCAAGAAACTTGATGCAAGTCCTTCATTTGTAAAAAGTGAAGACAGGTTTGATGCAAGTATTTCTTTTATAAAAAGGGAAAGCAAGTATGATGTGGGTTCTTCATGTTCAAAGAATAAAAGAAACACTACAAAAAGTAGAAGATCATATCAAGGGAGACATCCAGAAGCTACTGATACACCTCAAAGAAAGTTTAGAAGAGAGACACCTTCATGAACGAATCAAAGAAGGTATGAGAGTGTCTTTAATGGTTATTTTTATTTCTTGTAATGAATATTTTCATAAAGCCTTTGATTGTATGCATCATGGAATAAAAAAAGTCGGTAGGTTGAACAATAGTATAATATGTTGGAATTGCAATCATCTTGGACATATTAGTGCACATTGTTACACTATGAGATGTTATAGCTATGGTGGATATGGCCACAAAGCCTATAACTCTTGGAACTCAAGAAGATAGCCAATAAAAAATGCTTCACGCAATATGACAATAAGATTAAATAAGAAGACATGGAAAAGAAAATCTGAAGTAGCAAACAGGAAAGATGATGAAAATATTGTTTTTGAAACTGATGAAGGTAATAATATGAGTTTGGAGGATGAAACCTCTAATAAGGAATATTCTCAAAACAATGATAAAGAAGCTTCTGGTGCACATAATGATGAGATTGATGATGAATCTCCAATGGTAGAACAAAAAAAATAATTGAGTGATGATTATCTCAAAAATATTTCAATCCTATTTTAATGGTACACTGAAACACCTTCTAAAAGAAAAATAAAAAAAAATAAAAAAAGAGATCTATGTCCAAAAAGATGCAAAGACTATGCTTAATGCAACAAATTATCTGATGGATGTTCCATCAATTAGTATTAATATTGGAGGGAAGTTGTAATCACATCAATAATCATAATGAACAGAGGTCGACTCAATATTAATAGTAGTAAAACTCCTTGTGAACAATGTTTTGGAAGAGCTCATTCGGTAAAATACTTCAAGGTCTTTCGAAGTAAGGATTACATCAAAAGGCATGATGAGAATTTTGAAAATGTGATGCTAGATATGATGAAGGTATCCTTATTGGATATGCTTCTACCAAGAAAGCATACATATGGTACAATCTTAGGCTGCATAAGATTGTTGAGAGTACATATGTCAAGGTGGATGAAATAAAAACAATTGGTATCCTAGTTAGAGATCGATGAGAATCAATGGACATAACCAAGGGTTGTTTGAATAGAGATGATCTACAATTGTGCAGTGTTCCAACAAGACATCGACATCCATAGAAGCAACACTCTGATGTACAAAATGAGGTACATGAATTCCTGCAGAAATAAAAAAGGAGAAACTGATCCAGAATTGGATCCAAGAGGCTTTTCAGGTCTAGAAAAGGCTCAAAACTGAAAGTTCTCGAAATCGGACGAAACCAATTCCATTGCGACCGGCTCATCATGCGGATTCTAGAAATATATTTACATTCTTGAATGGATGTTGTATGTGAGATTTATTACACTCTAATCATTTTCCCAAATAGCTAAAAAGTCAATAGGTCAATTGGCAAAAGTCAATGATGATGTCAGCATGACGTCCTTCTGATGTCATCATGCTGACATCAGTAAAGTGACATGTGGAAGCACAATAGCAGGGTGACTGGGCATAATATAGTTCCACTCAGATGATGACAAGTGGAATTTTTTAGGCCAATGAAGAGGTGCCACGTGGCCCAGATGTGGGCTGCCACGTGGCACCCTATAACTGGTTGGCAGTGTAAAAGGTTTATGGATATCATAGGTTT
>ML779429.1:1093641-1134684 GCA_009831015.1 Picea engelmannii
TTTAAGGCCTCAAAATGGCCCCGGAAGTTAAAAACTGCTAAAAATAGTAAATTACCAAAATTGCCAGAAACATGTTTTGGGCCAGTTGGAGAAGGTGGGTGGCCACCAATATCCACCTGGATCACTTTTTTATGCAGGGAAGTTGTTGAGGAAAGACCTTTGCAGTCCATTTATGGGAGCTTCAGGCATCCATTATGAGTGATTTTTCTTCTGTTGGGTTCTAGAGATCCGGAAGAAAAATACCATATCAGTCTTGTAGCCTAATGGAACTGTTTCAATGTAAGTTTTGAGCTTTGAACAAAAATAAAGAAGCATCCCCCACTGAGACAAAGGCCCGAGGACGTAGCCAATTTTCTGTCGAACTCTGTTATCACTTCTTGTTATGGTTTGTTGTTATTATTGCTTCATTTAAGTTTTGTATATGTGTTCATGGTTGTGACATATTATCATATCTTCTTCCTCTTTCATTAAGCTTCTCGAATGGTTAATAAACACATGCAATTAATAACTCAACCATAGTCATTAAAAGATCTTTTTGGATCAAGTGGTATTAGAGCTAGTTGATGTTTGGATTTGAGTTTTGCATGTTATCCAGGGAAGAGTTCATCTCAAGGGAGAAAATGGCATCTACAGGAGGAATTTCTCAAGATGAGAAGGAGTTCATAAATTGGGTGTTTTCCATGGCTGAGATGGTGAACGTGTTGTATGAAGACTACTAGGAATGAAAGAGCACGGTTCAAGTGAAATCTTCAAAAAACAACAAAGGAAAAGAAGGATTGAAGGAAGTGCCTTCTACATAGTACATATGTTTCAGAAAAAACATCTGAGTTATGTACTGATGGTCAATCAAAAAATTCTTCTCATTCTCATCAAGTTGGTTTTGGTGCATTCGAAAAACATACAAGAGGTGTAGGTTTGAAATTGCTAACCAAGATGCGTTATGAAGAAGGGAAGGGCCTTGAGTTTAAAGGTAAAGGCATTGAAAATCCTATTGAGGTTGAGGAAACGCCTTGATAATTAGGATTGGGATATGGAAAAGGGGACCTTGGAGAGTCTTCCAAGATGGGTTCCAAAACTTCGGAAGCAAGTAATGCTTCAAATGGCCAACTTAAGACATTGCAGGAACACTTCACCAAAGGTAATGGCACATCACTTCAAGATTGTGGTAGTGAATGCAATTCATATCCAAAGAAAGGTGAATATCATCATGGAAGGTATAATGGTCATGTTTTTACCAATTCTAATTTTGATTATAATAAGCATAATCAGGTAATCTCGAACTTGTGGAATTGTTATCCATGTAATTATTGTCATTCACCCAAGCATTGTGTTGCCAAGTGTTGGAAGAGACAAAATTTGTACAGGAAGCCTATATCAACCAAGAAGGAAACACAACATAAAGAATCAAATCCACAATGTAACAAAGAGAAGGGTAAACAAGTTTGGATGCCAAAAACTCAGTGCACTTATTGCAACAGGAGTGGACATCGAAAGGCTAGTTGTTGGAAGCTTAATCCTGAGTTTTGTTCCAGTAAGGACAAAAGGATTTTGCATGTAGTCGTGAAGGAGGAAATATTACCATCGAAGAAAGAAGAACACCGTGAAGTAAAGAAACCATCCACTTGGTTTTTCTAGAAGTCGATGTCTCAACTTCATTGTATTTTTCTTCCATTAATGTAATCACACATGTTGAAATGATGACTTGTTATAACATCATTTTTGTACAACATTGTGTTTTGTGTTTCTCATTATGAGTATGTAATCAATCAAATTCCATGTCTGTAACCTTTTGGGGACCAAAATGTACTTTAGTGGGGAGGTGTGATCCAGAATCAGATCCAAGAGGCTTCTCAGGTCCAGAAAAGGCTAAAAAATGAAAGTTCTCGGAATCAGACGAAACCAATACCATTGCGGTCGTCTCATCGCGTTGATTTTGGCCATACATTTAATTTATCAAACATATTCTCTATGCAAGTGTTATCTCACTCTAATAATTTTCCCAAACAACTAAAAATTCAACAGGTCAACTGGTAAAAGTCAATGATGATGTCAACATGACATCCTGCTGATGTCATCATGCTGACATCAACAAAGTGACATGTGGAAGCACAACAACAAGATGAATAGGCACAATAGAGTTCCACTAAGATGATGACAAGTGGCATTTTTCATTCCAATGAAGAGGTGCCACATGGCCTAGATGTGGGTTTCCACGTGGCACCCTATAACTGGTTGGCAGTGTTGGAAAATGTTTAACATGATGTGTATGCTTGTCATTGATCGCAAGTACAATATTGAATATGTCATGAGTACAGGAAGAATGTAATAGATGGGCATCAAAAGTACTTTAGGAAGACACTGGATATAAAGCTTGATAAGTTCAAAAGAGATATTGCAGAGGATTATTGGCAGGTTTAACATGCAAAGTGAGCTTGTCATTGATGGCAGGATCAGAGTGTGCATTGATGGTAAAACAGGAACGAAATAATCTCAGGAGGGATTAGCGCAGAGTCACATGCAGTACATAGGTGTGCACCAGGGATGAGGTTAACTCATTGCCAAAGATCAAGAGAGATAGCGTACGTAGGATCTTAGGGAGATCAAAGGTCGAGGCCTTTGACACTTAGAAATTCTTCTAAGTAAGGAGGATGTGTAAGTTCGGGCGGAGAAGCGAAGTGATAATGGAAGAGGAGGAGTAGTAGTGAACGTTGGATCCATGATTGATTGCAGATGGATGTGTGGCAAAAGATCAGAGCAGCACAAAGACTCCATTTCAGAGTTTCGTAGATCAGGAAATCCAAAGGAACGATGTTCAAACTCGTGATATGTGAGATCACGAAAAGATCTGGACTGTCAGATCACCAAGGATTGTGGACCGTTGATAAAGCATGAAGAAGCATGTGAAGTGTCAAAATAACGACAAGATCTGAACCATTGGGTCCATAGGACACGTGGTAGAATATCATCATGTCACTGACTGGAAATTCAAAGGAACAGGGTTCCCTAACTTCTCGAATTCGTGATATGTGAAATCGTGAAACAATATTAGCCGTCAGATCGAGGTTTGATCTGGACCGTTGATCTGACTCCATCTCGGAGTCTTGGCTATCGTGACTTGGAGTGATGAGACCCTTCATCACAGGAATTGTGAGATGTGAATTCACGATGATATTTGGACCGTCAATATACCAAGATTCTGGACTGTTGATCTAATCTCCATCTCGTAGCTTCTCCTATCACAACTTGGAGTGACAAGAACCTCCATCATAGGAATCATGAGATGCGAATTCACAATAAGATATGGACTGTCAATTCACCAAGAACATTGACCGTCGATCTCAGCTCCATCTCAGAGCTTCACCTATCATGACTTGGAGTGATTATAACCTCCATCACAGGAATCGTGAGATGCGAACTCCGTTAAGAGCTCGACCGTCAATACACCAAGATTCTGGGCCATTGATCTAAGCTCCATCTCGGAGCTTTTCCTATCGTGAATTGGAGTGACAAGAACCTCCGTCACATGAATCTTGAGATGCGAACTCACGATAAGATCTGGACCGTCAATACACCAAGATTATGGACCGTTGATCTAAGCTCCATCTCAGAGCTTCACCTATCGTGACTTGGAGTGACAAGAACCTCCATCTTAGGAACAACAAGATGCGAGATCGCGAAAAGATCTGGACCATTGATTCCTCAAGATCGTGGACCATTGATTAGGGTCGATGAAGATCATGAGTTCATAGGGCCTTTTAGCATAGCTTGTGGTCACTAGGTGTGGTCACGTAGAGGAAGGACCTAGTGCAGATGAGCTCCACCTTGGAATTTCGAGGATTTCATCTGGGAGTGTCGAGACACTAGATCATATGAATGCTGAAATACCAAGAAAGTGAATTGTCGTTGTAAATGGTGGTCACCACCTCTGGTCACGTAGAGGAGGAAGATGGAGAAGCCAAGCTCCTTTTCGTAGCTCGCGACATGAAGATTCAAGATGTCTCATCGTAGAATCTCTGAATTGTGATAGTGTGAAACTCATAAATCATGACAATATCCTTCAGAGTTAATCCAATGGTGCAGGTGAGTTTGAGCATAATCATAGGGCTAATGTTGCTCCTCAGAGTGTAATTGCTAGAAACGATTGACGGTTTTTGCCAGAAGATTCGAAGAGACTTCGGTGTGACTGCGTGAGGAGCTGAAGAGTCTCCAGGATTATTCAAGTGAATGAAGACTATTCTTGGAGGGGATTGACAAATGGATGAGTGTTGAAATGTGTAACTAAAATAGAAGGCATAAGCTCGAATGTGCCAGAGAAGATGACGGGTCTCAACTGCCAGAGAGGCTGAGGAATCTCAATAGAACACCCACCGATGCTCGATGCATGGTGGCAACCACCAGAGAAGCTGAAGAGTTTTGATGATCAGGCAGAGCACTCGAGAGGTGGAGGATATCGGCGTGGTGTGAGTATGCATAGGGATTGTGAGCATTGCATGCACAAGTAGCACAGAAGCTATAAGTACATGGTAGAGAGAAGAGATGGGGTTGTTGTTGTTGTTGTTGGAGTTGTTGTGGTTGTTTTTGTTGAAGGTGATTCATGTGTGAAGAAGGAGGAGAGTGCAGCAGCTGAATTGAATAGAAGAGGAACTATGTAGTGAATGGACATGGTGCATAGAGCATAAAAAGTAGAAGAATAGATAGCACAATTCATGTGTGCAGGAAGGTAGTGAGGCAGACAGAGCAACAAAATGCAGTAGAATAGTGATGAGTCTGGGAATCCATTGTTGAACATTATGTCACTGTAATGAGTTTCAGTAGAAAAGATTTATAAAACAGGGTGGTAGGGAGGTACTAGGGAGGATTGTTGTCCTCAGAAGTTCAAGTGGGTGCTTGAACATAGGGAGTTAGTGCTTCCTTCACATTGGTGGTAGAGAAACCAGGGAGTTGGTGCTTCCTTCTAGTTGGTGCTAGAGAAACCAGGGAGTTGATGCTTCCTTCTAGTGGATGCTAGAGAAAATAGAGAGTTGGTGCTCTCAGCAAGTAGCAGCTTGCAAAACTGAGGCTGTAGCCTCATTATGAGTTGGTGCTCATATGTATGATATTGTAAAGAATGTAACTATTACTTATCATATAAAGAAAAAGAGGTTTTTACCCTGTATGGTTTTCCTTAGGAAATATTTGTCTCTGTGTTTCTCATAAATGTGATTGATGTTGAATGTGCCATTGTTTATTTCCTTGCATTATTGTGATCATCATTCATTATTTCTGCAAAGAGTTTAGAAGAAGCATAATTATTTAAGCACGGTAACAACTGATTCACTCCCCCTCTCAGTTGTCCAACAATTGGTATCAGAGCCAGCCCCCTTTTATCTAAGGGTAGATCCTAGAGCTTAAACATGACAAGCCATGAAGGGACTTCAGTCACTAGGCCTCCTCTATTTGATGGAACGATTTTTTCCTTCTAGAAGGTTAGAATGAGAACATACCTAATGGCCTTAGGAGCTGATGCCTGGGATGTAGTAGAGACTGGATACATAAAGCCTGTTGTGCTAGCTTCCAAGGATGATAAGTTAGAATTTATCTTTAATGATAACAGAATGAATGCTATCTTGAATGGACTTGCAGAAGCCAAGTTTGTGAAGATGATGCATCTTCAAACTGCTAAAGAAATGTAGGACAAACTCATTAATAGTTATGAAGGTAATGAGAAGGTGAAAGATGCCAAGATTCAAACCTACAAAGTACAGTTTGAAAAGATACATATGAAAGAAGATGAAACCATTGGGAAGTATTTTCTGAGAGTTGAAGAACTAGTAAATGCAATGAAAGCACTTGGTGAAAAAATTGAGGAACCCTCTTTAGTTCAGAAAATTTTGAGATCTCTGCCAGATAGGTTCAACCCAAAGGTCTCATCTATAGAAGAACTTAATGATATAAAGACTTTGTCTTTTGATGAACTTCAGGGAACATTGACTGCATATGAAATGAGGATAGTTACAGATAAAACCACCTTTAGAGAAGCATCATTTAAAGAAGATAAGAATGAGGATTGTGAGCCTGATGAAATTGAAGAAAAAATTGTGAGAAGATTAAAGAAAGGATCAGGCAAGTACCAAGGTAATTTTCCCTTCAAATTTTTCAACTGTCATAAGATAGGTCATTTTGCAAATAAATGTCCACACAAGAAACATGATCAAAACTCTGAATATGAAGAGAAGCACAAATCAAGAAGATTTGATAAGAAGAAGAGTTTATGTGTAAACGATGATGACTCCTCAAAAGACATGGATAGTGACTCTTCCTGTGAAGATAAGGTAAATGACTTCATGTTGATGGCCATAGAGGATTATGATAATGAAAGAACAAGAAGTGATGAGAATAATGAAGAAGTTGTGGTTGATATGGAAGCAGAACTGATCAGTGCACTAGAAGAGATTGACAGACTCAGAATTAAGAACAGAAAGCAAAAACAATTGTTGATACAGGTCAAGAAACATAGTAAATAGCCTGATGAAGACTTTGCCCTGCTAAAAGTGGAATTAGAAGAGGCAAAGAAAATTGAGGTTATTCTAAAACATCAACTATCAGAAAAGAGGGCAAGATCTTAAGCCCTAGAAGAAGAAGTAGTGAAAAATGGGAAAGAGATGGAGAAGTTTCAAGCCTTGTATCATCAAAATCCGCCAAATATCAAAGCCTTAGAAGCATTAGCCACCATTCTGAATCAGCAAAGGAATCCAAAGCTAAAAATTGTTTTGGGTTATGAAGAAGGATCAAGTAGTGGTGAGCCAGGAAACAAAGAACCCATCAAGTTTTTCAAAGCTATTGTCCATGTCAAATCTACAACCAATGACAACAACAAACCTGCAGAAACAAAGGAAGACAATGAACCGCCTAGGACAAGTAAAGAAAAAGGTGCTAGGACTGAATCTGCAAAACAAAGAAATAATGCACTCCCTAATCAAAGACATCATCAACATGGAAGAAATCAATTTGGTCAAAGAAGACAACCACTTTCCAGGTACAAAGAATTGTTTCTACAGATATTGTTTCTACTGTTCTAGCTTTGGTCACAAAGCTATAAATTGTTCCTTAATACTTAGACATGAGAAATTAAGATTTCAAAGAAATAAATATCTTCCACAACAAAGAATGATACAACCAAGTAACAAACCATCACAGATTGCAAATTCCCAAATTAAGTCTAGAGACATGCAACTAAGGAGGTCAAGAAATAATAAACAGTCAATGAGTAGACAACATTGCAACAATAACTTTGACCTATTGAACAATGAGATTGAATGCTATAACTATCACAAATTTGGCGACAAAGTTGCAAACTGCCATCTGAAGAATTACAAATCAGATCCAAGGATAAAGTTCTTAGATAGAAAGGCCAGCACATGGAAAAGAAAAGATAGTGAAAAATGTGGTCAAGCACTTTCAAATAAAAAACAAAAGGCCTCTGGGAATATAAACAATGGATGTTCCAAGCACGTGACTGGAGACAAGGATAATCTACTATCCATAAGTAAAAGAAAAATAGGAAATGTGATCCTTGAAAATGATGAATCAGGAAAAATCAAGGATAGAGGGATGATGAGTTTGAGTAATGACAAAGGATATGCCCAATAAGTTCTTCTTGTGGATGATCTAAAACATAATTTGCTGAGTACAAGTCAAAAATGTGACAGAGGAAGTGAAGAGGTGTTCACATCCAAAGAATGTAAGGTGAACGTAGACTCAGGACAAGTGGTGAATAAAGGCATAAGGACAATTAATGATGTTGAAATTGAATCCTCCCCTGCAAGTAAAGAAGAAGATTCAGATACAATAAAATCATGTTCAATTAGCATTTTCCCCATGGATGAAATAGGAGAAGAACCATGTCATAAGATGGAAGCAGAAGTCTTGAAGGTTGAGAAGGAAAACACCCAAAGCAATTTCTTAAACAAGTCCATGACCCTAGATAAGATCTTGGATAGCCAAAGATCACCAAATGACAAATCCGACATTGGACTCAACAAGGTAGAAATCAGTGCTCCTAAGAAACCTGATACAGGTCCTTCATTTGTGAGAAAGAAAAGTAGGTATGAGAGTGGGTGTAGCAGTTTTCTCTTGTGATTGAATATGGAAATAAAAGCCTTGGATTGAATGAATCATGGAAGAAAAATGAAATTGCAGTAATAGAGATCGATGAGATTTAATGGGGAGATACAAGGGCTATTTAAAAAGTACAAGATGCAATTGCACAGTGTTCAAGTAGGACAACGACATTCACAAAAACAACATTTCGATGTACAAAATGATATACATGAAATTCTGTAGAGATAACAAGAGGAAAGACCTTGTCAAGGAAAGTTAACCTTTAGTATTAAAAGGGGAAAAGAGTCAGAAGCAGAGAGATAACAGTGACAGGGGGAGTCATCCACTCATGAGAAGAAAAGGTTGATGAAGGAGTCCGAGTAATAGAGGTGAGAAATTTTGAGTATTCTACAAAGGATACAATGGAAGCTCAGGATGAACAGGTCCAAGAATCAGAAAAGGAAGACCCTGGTTTGGATACAAACATCGGAATGCCTCAAATAAGAGATTCCTCCCTGTTAGGGGGAGTTTGTGTTGGTCTTAATATCTGATACCTCCTAAAATTACTACCACAACTCAGGGGGAGCATGTTCTCTTTGACATTGATGTCAAAGGGGGAGAAAATAATATGGGTGTCTGTGTTGCCATCAATGCCTAAGGGGGATATTGTTGGAAATTTTTAACAGGCAACGTATGCTTGTCATTGATGGAAAGTACAACACTGAAGATGGCATGAGTATAGGAAGAATGTAACAAATGGGCATCAGAAGTATTTTAGTAAGACGCTGCATAGCAAGCTCGATAAGTTCAAAAGAGATAGTGCAGAGGATTATTGGTAGGTTTAACAGGCAAAGTGAGTTTGTCATTGATGGTAGGATTAGAGTGTGCATCAATGGAAAAATAGGAACAAAGTAACCTCAGGAGGGATTACCCCAGAGTCTCACGCAGTGCGTAGGTCTGCACCAGGGACAAGGTTAACTCATTGCCAAATCTCAAGAGAGATAGTGTACTCAGGATCTCAGGAAGATAAAAGATCGAGGCCTTTGACACTTAGAAATTCTTCTAATCAAGGAGGATGTGTAAGCTCGGGTGGAGAAGCAAAGTGATAATGGAAGAGCAGGAGAAAAAATGAACTTTGGATCTAGGATTGATCGGGGATGGATGTGTGGTGAAAGATTAGAGCACCAAAAAGACTCCATTTCAAAGTTTTGTAGATCAAGAAATCCAAAGGAAAGAGGTTCAAACTCACGATATGCGAGATCATGAAAATATCTGGACTGTCAGATCCCCAAGGATTGTGGATCGTTGATCAAGCATGAAGAAGGCCTATGAAGTGTCAAAATCAAAACAAGATCTGAACCATTGGGTCCATAGGACATGTGGCAGAAGATCATCATGTCACTGACTGGAAATTCAAAGGAACGGGGTTCCCTAACTTCTTGAATTTGTGATATGTGAAATCGCGAAACAATCTTAGCTGTCAGATCGAGGTTTGATCTAGAATGTTCATCTGACTCCATCTCAGAGTCTCGACTATCGTGACTTGGAGTGATGAGACCCTTCATCATAGGAATTGCGAGATGCAAATTCACAATGAGATATGGACTGTCAATACAACAAGATTATGGACCATTGATCTAAGCTCCATCTCAGAGCTTTGCCTATCGCAACTTGGAGTGACAAGAACCTCCATCACAGGAATCGCGAGATGCAAATTCATGATAAGATCTGGACCATCAATTCACCAAGAACGTGGACCGTCGATCTGAGCTCCATCTTGGAGCTTTGCCTATTGCGACTTGGAGTGATGAGAACCTCCATCACAGGAATCGCGAGATGCAAACTCACGATAAGATCTAGATCGTTAATACACCAATATTCTAGACTATTGATCTAAGCTCGATCTCAGAGTTTCTCCTATCGTGATGAGAACCTCCATCACAAGAATCATGAGATGCAAACTCACGATAAGATATGGACCATAAATACACCAAGATTCTAGACCATTGATCTAAGCTCCATCTCGGACCTTCGCCTGTCATGACTTGGAGTGAAAAGAACCTCCATTTTAGGAATAGCGAGATGCAAGATCATGAAAATATCTAGACCATTGATTCATCGAGATCATGGACCGCCGATCATGGTCGATGAATATCATGAGTTCGCAACGCCTTTTAGTGCATCCTGTGGTCACGTGGAGGAAGGACCTAGTGCAGATGATCTCTGCCTTGGAATTTTGAGGATCGCGTCTCGGAGTGTCGAGACACTGGATCATACGAATGACGGAATACTGAGAAAGTGAATTGTCACTGTAAACAGTGGTCACCACCTGTGGTCATGTAGAGGAGGGAGCTAGAGCAGCCAAGATCCTTTTCGGAGCTTGTGACATGAAGAGTCAAGATGTCTCATCGCAGAATCTTTGTATTGCGATAGTGTGAAACGCATAAATCATGACAATATCCTTCAGATTTAATCCAATGGTACAGGTGAATTTGAGCATAATCAGAGGGCTAATGTTTCTCCTCATAGTGTAATTCCTAGAAACCATTGATGGTTTCTGCCAGAAGATTCGAAGAGACTTTGGTGTGACTACCTAAAGAGATAAAGAGTCTCTAGGCTTCTTCCAGTGAATGAAGACTATTCTTGGAGGGAATTGACAGATGGATGAGTGTTGAACTCTATAACTAAAACAAAAGGCATAATCTTGACTGTGATAGAGAAGACGACAAGTCTCAACTACCATAGAGGATGAGAAATATCAGCAGAACACCTAGTGATGTTGGATGCGTGGTGGGAACCACCAGAGAAGATGAAGAGTTATGATCATCATGCAGAGCACTTGAGAGGTGGAGGATATCAGCATGGTGTGAGTGTGTAGAGGGATTGCATGCATTGCATGCACAAGTAGCACAGAAGCTATAAGTACACGGTAGAGAGAAGAGATGGGGTTGTTGTTGCTGTTGGAGTTGTTGTGGTTTCTCTTATTGAAGGTGATTCATGTGTGAAGAAGGACATGGCGCACATGGACATGGAACACAGAGCATACAAAGAAGAAGAACAAACAATGCAAGTCATGTGTGCAGGAAGGCAGTGAGGCAGACAGAGAAACGAAATGCAACAGAACAATGATGATTCGGGTAAGCCATTGTTGAACAATATATCACTGTAATGAGTTTCAGTGGAAAATATTTATAAAACAGGGTGGTAGGGAGGTGCTAGGGAGGACTGTTGTCCTCAAAAGTTCAAGTGGGTGCTTGCAAATAGGGATTTGGTGCTTCCTTCGAGTTGGTTCTAGAGAAACCAGGGAGTTGGTGCTTCCTTCTAGTTGGTGCTAGAGAAACCAAGGATTTGGTGCTTCCTTCTTGTGGATGCTAGAGAAAACAGAGAGTTGGTGCTCTCAACAAGTAGCATCTTGCAAAACTAAGGTTGTAGCCTCATTATGATTTGGTGCACATATGTATGATAATGTAAAGAATGTAACTATTACTTATCATATAAAGAAAAAGAGGTTTTTACCCTGTATGGATTTCCTCGAGAAATATTTGTCTCTGTGTTTCTTATATATGTGATTGATGTTGAATGTGCCATTGTTTATTTCCCTTCATTATTGTGATCATCATTCATTGTTTCTGCAAAGAGTTTAAAAGAATCATAATTGTTTAAGCACGGTAACAACTGATTCACCCCCCCCCGTCTCAGTTGTCCAACAATCGGTGTAAAAGGTTTATGGAGCTCATGGGTTTCGAACTCATGACCTATTGGTGGGGCGCAAGT
The DNA here is from genome assembly GCA_009831015.1 of Picea engelmannii. NCBI lineage: Eukaryota > Viridiplantae > Streptophyta > Pinopsida > Pinales > Pinaceae > Picea > Picea engelmannii. The sequence continues at coordinate 1,105,495 of ML779429.1, forward strand.
CTTGGTAGAGGTCCAATGGCCAATGTGCCATACCATTTGTTAGTTATATAGACCCACTTTATGTCTAATAAAGTGTATGTATTAAGTGATGGGGCGTAAAGGGGCTGGGGCTAAGCCCCAACCCATGGTTTTATTTGGCATTGTGACCATAGAGGATAGGGGCTCCATTTAGTTCGGATCCATGACCAGGAGTTGGGTGCATATCCAGAAGGATCGATCCTATTGTGAGCGCATGCAACCAAGTTCTTCGGAGGTGAGGGCTAGCGTGTATCCCCTAGGGGGCTGGCGCTTGGCCATATGACTTCATATAACCCTATTTAAAGTGTGTGGGCCAGGTGTATGGGGATTAACTCATATATGTTTGGAAAATTGGGTTATTTCCTATGATTTTGGGGATTTTTAATTAATTTTGGCCTGTTAATAGTGGATTTCGCCCATTTTTGGGGGATATTGGGCTCTTTTTGAGCCCATATTTTGGGAGGAAGTTGGAAAAGGATAACCAACTTCAAATCTATATAAAATAGGCATGTTTTAGGCCATGGGAGATAGTCATATCAGAGTTATTCTGAAGGAAATCCAAGGCAAATCCATTTTTATGTAGGGAAGTTGTTGAGGAAAGACCTTTGCGGGCCATTTATGGGAGCTCTAGTCATCCGTTTTGAGTGTTGTTTCTTCTGTTGGTTCCTAGAGATATGGAAGAACAAGAATAGATTATTCTTGTAGCCTAATGACACTGTTGTGATGTACTTTCTGATATTTGAATACAAATAAAGAAGCCTCCCCCACTGAGACAAAGGCCCGGAGACGTAGGCAATTTTGTGTCGAACTCTATTGTTACTTCTCTTGTTATGGTTTGTTGTTATTATTGCTTCATTTTAGTTATGTTTATGTGTTCATGGCTATGACATATTCTCAAATCTTCTTCCTCTTTCATTAAGCTTCTCGAATGGTTAATAAACACATGCAATTAATAACTCAACCACAATCATTAAAAGATATTTTCAGATCAGAAACCATGGAAAAAAAATCTACCCATTTAGAAACAAAGGGGGAGAACAATTAGTAAAAATACAGGGGAATTATTAAATAAGAAAGTAATTAGATTAAGTCTTGAAAAGACTCAGTCACTACAAAAATTTGTATCAAGAAAGACTACTCATTTGAAAACACAAAAATTCTAATCAACTAAGATAAGAAGTCAATAAATTAATACGTAAATAAACCTTGTCACGAAGAGCTGCCTTTTCATAAAAAAATTGGGAGAGTAGTCAGAAGCAAAGAGAGATAATGTTGACAGGGGAATTCATTCGTTTATGAAAGAAAAAGGTTGATTACAGGATGAGCTACCAGTGGATTGAGAAGTACTTATATAGAGAGATCATATGAAAATAAACCCTTTTCGATTGATGTCAAAGGGGGAGAGAAACTTCATATAAAGGAAAACTTAATATAAAGTAAAACTTCATAAAAGGAAAGCATCAACATAGGGGGAGGTTTTGTATATGAAGTTAATGGGTTGACCTCAATGAAAAGTGGGAGATTGTTGGAAATATTGTCATTGATGTCAACATTCGATGTGATGATCTATTGTTAATGATAAATAACCACAGCTGAGATTGTCATTGCTGTCAAAGTGATGTTCAAGCATGATTGATATTTTTCCATTGATGTCAAAGTGATGGTCAAGCATTATTGAGATGTTGCCATTGATTTCAAAGTGATGGTCAAGCATGATTCAGATGTTTCCATTGATACCATTGAGACATTGTCTTTGATGAACTTCATTTGTAGCTGAAGAAACTTGGGGAATGTCTCTCCATCAAGTTGTAGCTTGAAAACATTTTTGTAAAATAACTTTTTATTAATGAGAAACGAGTTGGTGGTTTTCCCTGTTGGGTTCCATGATAAAATATTATGTTCATAAGGGTTTTTTGTTCATCATATATTGCTTCATTGAATAATTAATATGTGTTATTAATATGGATGAAGATAAAAAGGAAAAGTAAGCAATACTGATTCACCCCCCCTCTCAGTATTTTTGGATATTCCATCACAAAATGGTTTCTCAATAACCTATATATTATTTGGAAAGGTAATTTACAAAAATGACCAATACATTCTTTTGAAAAAATAATTTACAACCTGTATAATCCATGAAACCCTCGTAATTTCTTTTTATAGTAGAGTTCCCTAGGGTAAGGACTCCTATACCACTAGTAGACAAAATCAAAGAAGTTGTGTCTAAGCACCAAGATCAGAATGCGAATACCTTTCTGAGAAAGAGGGCTACCATGTTATAGTCCCGTTGATTTGTACAAACCTGTAAGGGAGAAAACAATAGATTCAGAAATATGTACTAAGAAAATTTAGTGAAATAAATAATAAACAAGATGAGATAGTACTTAGCTTGAATCGTCATTGGAACAGTTAACTACTGCCACTTGAACCACGATCTGTCCATAACCCAAAGGGGAGTAGTGGACCCAAGAACCACTGATGGGTACCCTCACAATATTAAGCATGGCCCCATCATTAGTTCTTGTAACTAAAAAGTAATACCATGATGCTTAAGACTCTAAACAATAAATTAAAGAGTGTTAAAACATTTAAAAACACTTATAAGTATAGTCGGGAAACCCCACATAGGGTAATCATTTCCTGTGTAAATTGTACAAAACCTAAGTCAAGATTTTCTACCATAGAGGAAATAAAATGAAAAGAAAAGAAAATATTCAGAACACGATTTTGTTAAATCTTGTATCTTGTTTAGTCCAGATTGTACGGTACAATGAAATCTATGAAATATGCATCAATGGCACTGATACAGGTTCCCTATAGGATTTCGGGGATGTGAACTCTCACACAAAGGGCCGATATTTGAGGGTTTATATATGCCTACACCATATAAAACCCAAGAGATTAATGTTACTACAAAAACATAGTATTAAAATATGATTTATACATACCATGAAACCACATTTATTCACTACAGGTAAATCGTTTAAATTCTGAGGGCTTAGACAGAATAAGAAACGCATCTACCACATTGATTTGTCTAAACAAAAGTAAATTAAGGGTTTATATATAAAGTACAAAGAAAAATTCAAGTACAGAAGCTAGTGATATAATCATATGCAAGTAATTTAAGAAAATACAAGTGTAATCAATAAAACAGAGGGGTGATGTCACGGCATAGTGATATGCATATGGACCTTTACTTAAAATTACAGATAGTAAATCATGAACAATAGGATTTAAATCGCCATTGTATAATATTTATACAGACGTCGAATGTAAACTATAGATAGAGTGTGGTTACCACGCTTATAGGTAAGGGTGTTCACGAGTTTGTACAGATGATAAAGGAAGTAAATAGTATAAATCCATAAATCCATTGAAAGTTTAACCTATATGTATATCTATCTATTTCACATAGAAATATAGTCCAAAGTATGGTAACATAAATGATAAGAGTCATGAGATTTAAGAACGATGTATATGCTCATCTGGAATGCTAACTTTTCAATATTCCAGAACTTACCACGATTTTCATAGTGGGGATATATCACACAGGGCGTGGATGTTGGGATTTTCACAGGGTGTAGATGTGGGGATTTTCACAGATATTAAATGAAGATAACATAAAGGAAGCTTCAAACCCGAGAACCTGGAAAGAAACAATTGCAAGGGAAGAATGAAAACACGAATGCCAAAACAAGCTATCCATAGACTATTACAGAATAATAAAGGGCAACAAAATAAGTTGTGGGTTACCTATTACAGAGAAAAGACCAGACGGATGTGCATCCTCCATTGTTTTCCAGTGTGAGTTCATTTCCACATTGTGGGCCACCCACACAAAGGAAAACGTTCTAGGGTTAACACTAAGACTCTTACAATGCCGGAGTCAGATTTTTTGGGTGCACATGGAGCCAAGGGGGGAAAACGCATTCGGTAGTGACCTCGAAATAATTGCATAGAAGGAAGTAATGGGTGACAGGATACGCAATACATTTTCCATGTGAAGTTTCAAAGGTGGAGAGCCCGTAGTGGGCACGACCACATAATTTGTCCAACTCAAGAAGTACATCACATTCCTTCCATTAATGGTTACAAAGAACGTTAAATGCCTGCAGGTCAAAAAGACCGACGCCATTAACATGAGTTCAAAGCCCATTCAATGTTGGGCCATGTAACTAGGTCGGGTGGGGTTTCTTACTATTTGTTTATGGTTTATGTGTGATGTAAGTGAAATAACATGGAATTAGGGTATATTACATGTCACACCATCATTGGAAAACAACCTTATAACCACCTCAGTAACAATAATAGTTCGGCACTGAGTAACTATTTTCAGGTACGTTATGGCAAGCATTACATTTGGTTCGTTACCATGTTAAATTAAGGATGATGAGATACGACATCTATGTATAATAGTTATGATATGTATATAACAAGGATAAGATTTGTATTATATGAACATATACACCTATATTAGTATTGGTAAGAATTTTGTGTAGTGAATATCATACTATAACAATACGATTTTAAGAATAGGGCTAAAGTGTAGTAGTCAATATGGCCTACTATATATATATATATATATATATATTGTATCGCATGCTAAGTCTAGAAAATTTAATATGTATTCATAACAGTATAAGCTAATGGCACCATATATGGGGTTATATATGGGTAAGTGTTAAGTTTCCACTTAATGGATACAAAGTGGAATGTGTTGCGTTCTAGATATAAGTTGGGTCCTTTGGTAACAACTTATATAGATGTATAAAGGTAAGAATCATGTCATTGCTGGATATATAGGCTACATTCTTTAAATATATTTTCATAAGAAAATAATACATTATATTTGCTAAGTGACGATAATAAAGTTATGTGGAACAAATAGTGAAGAGTCAAGAAGTTTTAATGCACCTAACAATTTTTATATTTTTTGGTAATTTTGGGGTACATTACATTGATTCACTAAGCAAGGCTGTCAATGGGATCATATTCTGGCACAAGAAGAATTTGCATTTAACAATTTACTGAACATGAGCACTAGAAAAAGTCCATTTGAAATTGTGTATGGTATACATCTAAGAGGGATTACAGAGTTGAGAGATTTGAGTCAATATGAATTCAGGAGTGTTGACGCAAAATATTTTTCAACAAAAATGCAAAACTCCATGACAAAGTCAGAGAGAAGCTACATGACAACATCTTGAAAATATAAGAACGGAGTTGATCAGAAGAGGAGAGAAGTTCAATTCGAATTAGGTGATGAATTTTTATCTCATTTGAGAAAATAAAGGTTTCCAAGGGGAACATATAACAAATTGAAGATAAAGAATATAGGTCCATGCAGGATCCTCAGAAAATTTGTAGGCAATGCTTATGAAATTGGATTTCTAGACAATGTTGGGATATCACCGATATTCAATGTTGTAGACTTTCATCCTTACACAAGAGATGATGCAGGAGAATCAGATGATTAGAAAGAAGTACGTTGGGAAGAAAAAATTCCCACAGTAGAAAAACATCATATGGAGAGAATCATAGAACAGAGAGTTGGAAAGAATACTAGGAGGAATACATATAGTGAATACTTAGTGAAGTGCAAAGAGCATCTAGTGGAAGATTCAAGTTGTGTCATTGAACCTGATATTTTGAAGCATGGAAAAACAATACAGGAGCTCATGGACAGTATCCCATGAATATTTTATCCAGAGTATTATGATGTAGGAGCATCGCCTTCAAAGTCAAAGAAGCAAGAATGGAGGAAGGGATATGACATCTCAGCATTACATAATTTCAAATCAACATTTAAGTCAGAGATAGAATGAGTTGTTGAGATATTTTGGAAACAAAATTTTTAAATATAAGTTGTTTGTAAAGTCTTTCATGACTGTAAGGAGTTGCAGAGAGGGAGTGTCAGCTCTTATCTAGTAATAAATGATAGTTATTGTAATAGGACAAGGTAGGTAATTGCTAGAAACTGATACAATAGGTTGTAGACAGGATGGAAAATAGCTCGAGGAGCCACTCCTTAGATAGTTTGTTGTTGTATTGTATTAGGGGAGTAGAAGAGAGTAGCAGAGAGAAAAATATATTGGAGGAGTTTTCTTAGAGTAGAGGATAGGAAAGGAAGAAAGATGCAGTGAAGAGCTGTAATACTATGTAATTTATTTCATGAATGAATAGAAGAGACATAATTATTCCAATTCCTTGGACAATGATCAATTTGAGGTGTGATTGAATGAATGGTGTTTTCTATGTCTGTTTTAGTTCATTTAGTTTATGTATGATTATTTACGGTTGATCATATGAATTTGTGATGAATTGGATAGTTTCAATCATTTCTCATGTGAGAACTCATAACAAAGGAGTGCATATTGTACGCAAGGAGTGTGTCAACTAAGTCTTGAATTGATTCAGAGGATTTCATAAGGAATGATGGGAACTTAGATCAAGTTTAAGGAGTGCATAGCATCAAGGAGTGACTAAGTGTCGAAGAACCAGAATAGAGAAGCACAAGTGGTGCGGGAATAATTTCTTTCAAAGAAATATTTCGATCTGAGTTTGTCAATATCTGAGGAATGCAAGGACTATGTGGGAGATAAAAATCCTAAAATGAATCAATATTGTAATGGATAGCGAGGAGAAATATTCAAAGGGAGTGAGGCTCTAAAGATTTCATGAATTATCGGTCAAGATCCATCCAGGAGGGAGAGGGATCGTTCTAGATCATCAGATCTAGGTAAAGTACGAGCAATTTAAGCCTATGTGTGCATACAACAATGAAGAATCATTGAAGTCCCGAAGAGGTTAGGGACCATTCATCGTCAAGAGGGATAGGTGGAGCAAGATCTGTAACTCTCGTGTAAGAGCAGTTCAAAAGTTTTGTGATCAAGGAGAAGGTTAAATTGTCAAATAGTTGAAGAGTCGAAGTAGATCCTGACCATTGGTTTCAAAAAGGTATGTGTCAACATATTAGAGACTCTAGACCAACATGCTTAGAAGGTGAGTGTGCAGGAGTTTAAACTCCCAAAGCCTTAAGAGTCGAAGCGATTTAAGATTGTTGATCTAAGAGAGACATGCATCCACACATCATCGACTTTGGGTGAAACATTCTGAGAGAAAGTGATTGTGCAGGATTTGAACCTTTGAAATCCTAAATAGATTAAGTGAATCATAGCTTTCAAATTCAGAAGGAAAAGCAGAAGAGATCCATGGACATTGGGTGAAAACACTCCACGGGAAAATGAGTGTGCAGGAGTTGGAACTTCTGAAGCTCGAAGAGCCAAAATGAATAACAATCATCGATCTGTGAGGGAAACACATCTAAATATCATCGAATTTGGGTGAAATTACTTCGGGAGGAAGAAATAATGGAGAGGTTGAAAATACCTAAACCCGAAGGGCCAAAATAAATCATAGTCGTTGATTTGAAAGGAGGGAACGCGTTGATAGATCATGGAGATCTGGGAGTGCATGTGAGAGGAGGAAAAGGGTGCATGAATGATATTTGACCAAGGAAGAAAAGAGGAAAAATCTCAACCATCGATCAAGAGGAAATTCCTAAGGTCACAAGATCGATGATCGCACTTTATAGCGGGGGCAGAAAGTGATCCTGTATTAAAAATATTAGAGTGGGCCACAATTGAAACCACAATATTTCCAAACGGATACATGGAAGTTGATAGTGAATTGAGGGGATAAAACAAATTTGGTCTCAAACCACTCTTGGTCATCCGAAAATCACATTCTTACATGAGGAAATAGCCTGAGGTCACATGCAGGAAGGGGCTAATGGAAAAGGAGCTGGCACCTAAACTTTGATATTTCAGGAGCACGAAGGAAGAGGTTGCAGGTTTCATAGAACCTGCACCAAGAGACTGAAAGGGCCTGTTTTTAATCAAAAGTGAGACCATTAAGGTTTCAGAGAGACGATTTGGATTGGAGAATCGAAGATCCTTGACCAGGAGGTCGTGCAGTCTCGAGGGAGAGTAGGGGGTTTGCATCATTTTATTTCTTTGTTTCAGGATTTACATTGCATTACCATCAACCCTCCGTATACATTTTCTCCCATGGTTTCACTGTGTTTAATTTTTTTGGATTGGAGGGTTATTGTGTTTCTCGTTGGTTGGCTATTTTTATTCTAGACTATAATCATTATGGTTCTTTTGTGGCCCGAAATAATTTTAAAAATTAAACCTTTAGTTTTCCTTTTGTGTTTTGTTTTTTTTCACTGCATAATATTGTCATTTACCCTCTGGAACGCATCGAAAGATCCAAAAACTTGCTACGTAGGTTGGTGTTTCAGACCTATCGGTTGTTGGAACTCTGTAGGGAATTTCAAACTTTACACTCTATATGTTTATGGCAATGTTAACCCTCTATAGGGAGTTCAAAACTTACCCTCTGTATAACTTATATGGAAATACTAAACCTCTGTGGGAAATTAGTAAACTTCACTCTGTTTAATTATAATTAACAATATTAATCCTTCTCACAAAATTCATATTTACCTTCCATGTATATAATTAGCATTATTAATACCTTTGTTGGAAAATTCATGTTTTACCTTCTGTGTAAATAAATAGTTGTATTAATCCCTCTCTCGAAAATTCATTTTTTACCTCTTATGTAAATAAATAGTAGAGTAATAAAGATTTAATTTGTTTGGACTCCACTTGACTGCACCCTCTGGTTGTAAAACAACTCTGTCGGGAAGGATCATCCCATGGCCACTTCGACAACATCCTTCGTTTGATTCAAGTTATTAATTTAAAACATTTATGAAAGGCCTTTCCCATATCGACCACTCTTCACTAGAAAACAAGAGGGTAACTTGTTTAATGTACTATTGATTTGAAAGTCATAGGGTTCAAACGCGTTTATTGCATCGTTAGATTTTTAACCTACAGTTCTCGTTCTGACTGTGTATTAATATACACTCAGACTTTTGGATTTTACCATTCTGTAATTGCTAATTATATTTTAAATATCTATTTTGATTAAACACAAATCACATCTTATGCGCCTCTTTAGAATTTTGGTCCAATATGAATATACACAGGGTTTGGAGAATATGTACATCTTTTTTAATAAATTTGTGCACAAACTATTTTGTTGATAATTTCTTACTATCATTTTCTTTGTTTTATAAATGAAAGTCTTATGCATGAATATGTGAAATTAATTATGGGGCCCTTTTCTATTTTTAGAGGGTACCCATCAGTCGATTTTGATTCCACTCGTCCTCCTCCTGGATCATAGACAGATTATCACACAAGAAATAAAAGGAAATTTGAACCTTCGTTGGGGCTCAAGCTAAGTATTTTCCTTAATTTATTCTTATTATTTAATTTCCATTACAAACGCTATCATAGTTTACTAAACCCTTGGTTTTTTTTCTTTTGCAGGTAGTGCAAATCTAGGTAATCAGATGATGGAACATTTTTCTTGAAAGGTGTTCAAGTTCTGATCTATGTGCGCATTACTAAGATTCCATACATATTTTGTGTACAAATTTCTTAGCTCTTTGTTTCAATTTGTGGATTTTGGATTATGGTACTCCAACTTTAATATTTTTGAACAAAGATCGATTGAAATACAATATTTTCTTTTGACCGATACTTTGAGTTCCTCACTATATTTATGTTCTAATAAATAATGTATTTGGACTGTTATTCACTCTATACATTCTCTATGGTATTTGTGTACATATTTAAATGGAACATTAATACATATATATTCCACTTTCCAATAGGAACATAACAATTGGTTCTATCATTTCTTTATGCATGAACACATATATATGTATATATAGTTAATTCTATATGTATAACCAGATTTAATGGCCAATATAAACATACAATAGTTCTTCTATTTCTGTACGTATGAATAGACATATATATACCATCATCATATTTCCATTAAACAATACCGTATCCTCGAAAAATAATAAACCATCATATTCCTAACAAATAATAATAAAAAACATAACATTGCAAGGACTGCAAGTCAAGATACATATCTAAAACCTGAAGTTGGAATACAAATGGAATAGCTACATTCCACCCAACCGTAGAACATAACAATCAAGTTCACTTTCCCTTTTCACCCCCTAACCTAGCCATGAGTCCATAAGGCCAAACTGAATGATCCTCTTTAGCTACATTCACCATCCAAAGATCATAAATTCCTTTGCCTCACACTAGCAGTGTCCATAAAAACAAATACTTTATTTTCTCCATCATACTAAGCAACATCACGCCTCCTGCATATGTTGTTTTTATATGCATTCTTCTACCTAGGTCTTTCCTTCCCTCTTTGGGAAATTAGCATCTTTACAAATCCTTGATTTTTAGGGGCTTCTAGTCATCAAATTTCACATTTTCCAATTGTAAAAATCAGCCTTGAGGTAACTCAAACTTGTTCCCCACTCATGGAGTCATGTTCATCTATTTTTAACCTGGTTGTTCCATGTGTCTTCCAACATTTAATTTATAAAATTTTTATCTTTCGCATGTGTCAAAATAAAAGAGGTTAGTTGGGAAAGTCAAATATTTTCCCAACAGTCATCAAATAATTAATTACAATAATAAAAATTCCAAATTTGGATTTTCCATAAATGAAAAATAATTTCCAAATCTGAATTTTCCAAAAACATAATTTTCAAGTTCACACAGAATTTAATATTCTAATATTTGAGGATATTACATCCTCTCCCCCTTAAGTACAACATTCTCCTCAGTGTTCATTCCTCTCTCATAATCTTGTTGGATAATATTTTCATAAATCTTCCTCCAATTCGCCAGTGGCCTCCTCAGGGCTAAAGTGCTTCCATTGCACTTTTACCCGGGTGATGGCTCTATTCCATAATATTGTTTATTTCCTATCCAGAATGCATAGAGGTTCCACTTAAAACTCTCCTTCTAGTTCCATCTGAACCATGTTCCAATCAATGATGTGAGTAGGATCATGAATATACTTTTTTAATAAGGAAACATGGAAATCATTATGAACTTTTAAGTTTGCAAGAAGTGCTAATTGATACACCACAGGTCTGATTCGAGTTAAAATATCAAAGGGACCACAAAACCTGGGGGGAAACTTTGAACAATTTTGTAGCTTTAGAGAGCTACTCCTTACTTTGACATTTAGAGATACATGGTCCCCAATTTGAAATTCCTGGTGTCTCCTTTTTAAATCTGCATAGCATTATTGTCAGTCTTGAGCCTCCTTTAAATTTTGTTGTACCCTTTTTACCATTTTCTCCATTTCCTCAAGCATTTCTAGTCCCATCATAAGCCTATCAAATGGATTATCCCAACTGATCGGAGTTGTGCATTTCCTTTCATATAATGATTCAAAGGGACTCATCCTGGATAATGTATGATATCCATTATTGTAAGCAAATTCCACTAAGTGTAGGTACTCCTCCCACTTAGTAGGTTTCTTTCTCACATACATTCATAACATGTCTTCCACAATATGTTTTGTTCATTCAGTTTGCCCATCCATTTGTGGATGGTAGCTTGTGCTAAAATTCAGGTTAGTATCCAATCCTGCAAACAATTCCTTCCAAAACTTTGACGTAAATTTGACATCTCTATCCAATATCACCATCTTAGGAATTCCATCCAATCTAAATATTTCTTTCATAAAAAATTCAGCAATATTAATTTCTTTATAAGTAGATTTCACTGGTATAAAATGTGCAGATTTGCTAAGTTTATCAATCACTACCATAATAAATTCATTTTTCTTTTGAGTCTTAGGAAAACCTGTAATGAAGTCCAATGAGATAATATCCCACTTCCATTCTGGTATAGGTATAGGTTGTGGCAGACCAGCTGGATGTTGATGTTCAACCCTTACCTGTTGGCAATCTAAGAATTTAGATAAATATTCATTTTTTTCACTCTTCATGTTAGGCCAATAAAACATTTTTCTTAAGGTTGTTATCATTTTTTGGTATCTTGGATGACCGGAATATGAACTTTTGGGGAATTTGTCAAGAATTATTTATTTTAATTCAATAGAATTAGGTACGTACAACCTATTTTTGAACCTTAGCAGTCCATTTTTACCTAAACCTGGATTTGTTTTGTTCATTTTTTATGCATTTTCTTATAATTTCGTTGTTGTTTAATGTATTTTTTGTCATTACATCTTGCATATTTTATTCTTTGTTCGATGTCTTTTTCTGCTTTGCTAACAATTATCTCAGAAAGTATGTTAGCCCTCCGACTTAGGGCATCTACAAATTTGTTTTATTTTCCTTTGATGTGTCTTACCTCGAAATCGAAATCACTTAAAAAGGCTAGCCATATCACTTGCCTTGCATTGAGATCCGGTTGACTGAATAAAAACTTTACACCACTCTTGTTAATTAGTAACAGAAAATTTATCCCCGTTAAATAATGTCGCCACATTTTCAGTGCATGAATTACGACTGCTAACTCCAAATCATGTGTAACATAATTTCGTTAATGTTCTTTCAGTTTACCTAATTCCTAATAGATGACATGTCTGTATTGTGTTAGGACACCTCCCAAGCCTTATTTTCTTGCATCCATGCAAACTGTAAAATGTTTATCGGAATCTGCTACTCTTAGGATAGATGTTGTAGTTAACGATCCTTTTAATTTATCAAATTTGTCCTAACAATTTTGTGACCAAGTAAAAATTATTCCCCTTTTTCAGTAGGGATGTAATTGGATACGTGATCTTAGAAAATCCTTTAATAAATATTTTGTAATAACTGGTAATTCCCATGAATGATCTTATGTCTACTACATCCTCAGGGATAGGCCATTCCATAATTGATTTTATCTTTTTCAGATCAAATCCAATACCCCCTTTGGATATCACCTATCCTAGGTATTGTATCCTTCTTTGGTAGAAGTCACACTTATCAAACTTTACATACAACTTATGTTTCCTTAAGGTCAAAAATACTATTTTGAGATGTTCTTCATGTTCTTCTTCCGTTTTCAAGTAAACTAAAATATCATTGATAAACACCAACATAAATTTATCCAGGTATTGACTGAATATACTATTCAACAAACACATAAATGTTGATGGTGCATTAGTAATACCAAACATAATTACGACAAACTCATAGTGTCTGTATTGTGTTCTAAATGTTATTTTATTTATATCTTTGTCCTTTATTCTGTCTTGGTGATAAAGAGACCTTAAATCGAACATAGAGAAGATCTTTGTTCCTCCCACTTAGTCGAATAGGTCGTTAATTCTGGGTAAAGGATACCTATTATTGATTTTCATCTTATTTAGTTGTCGATAGTGAATGCATAGTCTCAAATATCCATCTTTATTTTTAATGAAAAGAATCGGTTCTCCCCAAGGAGAGACACTTGGTATGATATATACTTTATCTAACATTTCTTGCAGCTGAATTTTCAGCTCTGTTAATTCAGGTAAACTGATTCTATAAGGTGCCTTAGATATCGGGGCAGATCCAAGTAGTAGATCGATAAATAAATATATATCTCTTCTTGGAGGTAGTTTCGGTATTTCGTCTACAAATACATCTCTAGACCCATGTAGGACTGCAAATTCCTCTAAACTAGGTTTTTTTTCATTTTCCAATAGATTAGTTACTTGAACAACATAAACTTGACAACCTTTGCTCATGCTTTTCATAAACTACATGGTGGATATCTGCCTAACCAAAACTGGTTTTATAATCCCTTGCATCATCCTAACTGTGTTGTTTTTGTCAATGTAAATAAGCAACTTTTCGTAACAGTTCAAAATTACTTTATGTTTATCTAACTTGTCCATTCCAATGATTTTATCGTAAGATCCTAAAGGTAAAATGTTCAGATCTAACTTTGTACTTTGACCGTCTATGGTGAGTTCACATTCAACAATAAAATATGTTACCTTTCTCTTGGTCCCTGTTGCTAACTATAATAAGAAATACTTAACATGCTTTACTTCCTTGAGCTTGATCAATTCAACTAAACCGGGAGTAACATAATTTAGACTAGCTCCTGGGTCAGTTAATATGGAAATGTAGTTATCATGAATTTTACCTTCAACCTCCATGATAGTGGATTGGTGATCAGATTTCCTTCCATCCATAGTTGCATTAATTATGTGCATGCTTCTTCCCATATATCCTACTGTAGAATCTTATTGTAGGTTATGGACTGTAGTTCTTGCTGTGGAAATTAAGCGTCGATAATTTCTCCTCGAGTGAGGTTCTCCACACTCCCAACACTTCAATGGTTCTCTCAAGATATCCCCAACTTTCTTGACTCCCAGGCTAATTGGTCTACCTCCTCCTTGAGCACTTTGGGTGTTGGAATGATATTCCTTCTTTTGGAAACATTTTTCCATATTCGAGAAAGGGGTTGGTTGGAAGCCTTTCTTTCATTGATTCTTTATGTCTTTTTTCTTGTCCTTCCATGCCTTGGTAATTTTATACCTCTATTTGTACTAATCATTGCACATCCCAACCTTTCTAAACACTTCATTTAAAGTCTTGGCATTGTCAAATTCAATTATGTCCTTGTACGACTATGGTACACAACTTAAGAATCGTTGTATCTTTACTTTGTCTTCCTTTATGTATGGTACAAATATCAATAATTCTAGAAATTTGTTTATCATATCGTCCATGGTCATTTGTCCAAGTATTATCTCATATAATTTCTTAGTATTTATTTTGTAATATCTTTCTGACAAATATTGCTTCTTGAAATATTTCTTAAAATCTGACCATTCCATTTGTTTCTCTTTCAATCCCTTAGTCAATTTCAGGTCTTTCCACTAGATACTTGCTTTTCCCTTCAAGTTGTAAATGGCCATTCTAAATTTCATATTACTGGAGTAATTTTAAATATGGAAGTATTTCTTTATATATAGTAGCCATGCTTCAACCTCTTCACCTATCCTTGATTCCTTGTCAAAGGTGGACAATTTTATTTTCTTGAATTAACCTTCCAGGTGATCTACTTGTTTTATTTTTCTTCCTGTAGCTATTTTGTTTCCTGCCATGTGTGTGTCTTCGGAAGAAATGTTCTCATTTTTTGTTTCATTACAAGATTTTTTAGAGGACGTTTTGCTAACTTCTTCCTCTTTGTCATTGTCCTTTGGGGTCTTCTTTGTTACTATACTACGTAGCATCATTTCATTTATTTCTAATTGGTCTTCCTATTCCTTTTTTAGATTTTTGTTATCTTCCTTAAACACTTGTAATTCCATGATGAGGTTGTTCATTGTTTCCAAAACCTGGGTGGTTGAACTTCCTTCGTTGTTATTCCCTAATTCTTTAGGAAGTCCTTGATTTGGATTCTCTTTAGGTCTAATTTCTTATTCATTATGTGCTGACATTATCACAAG
The DNA here is from genome assembly GCA_009831015.1 of Picea engelmannii. Taxonomy (NCBI): domain Eukaryota; kingdom Viridiplantae; phylum Streptophyta; class Pinopsida; order Pinales; family Pinaceae; genus Picea; species Picea engelmannii. The sequence continues at coordinate 1,120,885 of ML779429.1, forward strand.
AGACCAACAATTTTTCTATTTGTAACAATAAACATATTTGTTAGTTTATCTTCAACAGAAGATAAAAAATTAAAATAATTTGGCCTTTCCTTGAGGCACAAGTGTTGTAACCTTCATCTATGATACCATATCTAATGTACTTGAATTTTCCCAAATTAAAAAAAATATTCTCGAGGGGACATTAAAGTTCCTTGATTCTTAAACATAGCTTGTGACACAAAGATAATCCATTAATGAAATCGTTATTCTTTTATCGTATGCATAGCAGAGTTACTTCCCTTATTGGATTAAAAGAATACACTTATCTGTATTGAATAAAATTGTGACGAGGATTGTCATAGTCCTTAGAATAAACATGCTATCCATAATGTAGTTCATAATAGACTATCATTAATCACCTATCATCCACTTCTACGTAATTATACTAGCTCTAATAAACATTGTGTACTATAGACTATAGACTATCATATAGTCTATCCATAATGCTAACCATAATACTAACCATAACAATGTTGGTATCATTTATCATATATAGACTATCATATGTATATAACCATAATACTATCCATATCAATATATATATCATTCAACATACGTATTATTATATGGATACTACAACGTTTACATTATTCTGCAAAAATACATACATTGTTCAATCATACAGATTAGTATATGGATACCAAAACACTACAATATCCAAAATATATGTATACCGTTTAACATACAACCTATTATATGGATACTACAATACATATGACTTTAGCATAAATCATATACCTATTGTTTAACATACAGACTATTACATGTTACCATATCACTAACATTATTTTGAACTATATACCCATCGTTTAACCTATAAACTAAAATGTGCATACCCTAATGTCGTATGCCATTTCTATAGTGTAGCGAACATAAACCATAACCAGAATGTTAGTAACCCTACCTGACTAGTGACATGGCTCAACAATAAATTGGTTCGAAACCATTTCTCTTTTAATGGTGGATGATAGGTTGGCTCTGTAGGCATTAACTCGTGGTTATATCATTAATGGAGAGTTATGTCTTGTCCTTCCAGATTTCACACTTAGGTGATACTTCCTAGAGTGGGCTCGCCACTTCCTTGACGTCACATGGCACAACATAGGGTGTACCAACAACCATTACTCCTCCTTGCAAGGCCTTCGAGGCCGCATTCTTTCATTGTTTCCACCCTTTGGTCCTGTAACATAAAACTTACCTTTGCGGTGTATGCAAAATCGACCTCTGTGATGTAACTAACACTTTCCCCTACTCTATATATGGTCAATGAATTGGGAAGCTCAACCCTAGTGAACGATGGAAAGAGGCAATGCACATATGGTTCTTCTATGTGCAAGGTAAGTAAAAGGTTTTTATGTTTATGCTCTCTGTGTACCGTGAATGAAATCTTTGTTTTGGTGCATTGTAGAAATAAATATAGGTTTCATGAATAGACTCCCTATTTTCTTTCTTTGTTTTAGGATTTACATTCCATTACCATCGTGCTTCTGTATGATTTTTCTCCTGGGTTTCCACTATGTTTAAGGTTTTGGGATAGGAGGGTTATTGTGTTTCCCCTCGGTTAGTTGTTTTTCTTCTATCCTATACTCGTTATGGTTCTTTTTTGGCCTAAAATAGTTTTAACAGTTAAAGCTTCAATTTTCCTTTTGCGTTTTATTTTATTTCACCGTGTAATACTGTCATTTACCCTCTGGACTTCGTCCAGAAATCCCAACACTTTCTACATGGGTTGGTGTTTCATACTTGTTGGTTGTTGGAACTCCGTAGGGAATTTCAAACTTTACACTCTGTATGTTTATGGAAATGTTAACCCTTTGTGGGGAGTTCAAAATTTACCCTCTGTATAACTTATATGGAAATACTAACCCTATGTGGGAAATAGTAAACTTCACTCTTTGTAATTATAATTAATAGTATTAATCCCTCTAGAAAAATTTGTTTTTAAATTCCATTTATATACATCGGATTATTAATATCTTTGTGGGAAATTCATGTTTTCTTTCTATGTAAATTAAATAATTGTATTAATCCCTCAGTGGGAAAAATTTTGTTTTAGCTTCTGTGTAAATAAATAGTTGTGTTAATCCCTCTCTGGGAAATTCATGTTTTACCTCTTGTGTAAATAAAAAACACAGAAATCAAGATTTTATTCATTTGGACTTCACTTGATTACACCCTCTGGTTGTAAAATATCTCTGTCAGGAAGGATTGTCCCATGGCCACTTCGAAAACATCCTTTGTTCGATTCAAGTTATGAGTTTAAAACATTTATGAAAGGCCTTTCCCATATTGACCACTATGCGCTAGAAAATGAAAGGGTAACTTGTTTAATCCACTATTGATTTGAAATTCGTAGGGCCTGAACTCGTTTATTGGACCATTAGATTTTTAACCTACAATTCTAGTTCTTACTGTATGTTACTATGCACTCAGACTTTCGGATTTTACCATTCTATAATGGCTTTTTAGATTTTAAAGATCTATTTTTATTAAACATAGGTCACATCGCATGCGCCTCTTTAGAATTTAATGGTCCAATGTGAATATACATAGGGTTTGGAGAATACATACATCTTTTATAATAAATCTGTGCAAGATCTATTTTGTTGATACTTGCTTACTGTTGTATTCTTTGTTCTATAAATCAAAGTATTATGCACAAATATGTGAAATTAATGATGGGGTCCTTTTCTGTTTTGAGAGGGTACCCATCGATCGATTTTGGGTCCACTCCTCCTCCTCCTCCCAGATCATGGAAAGATTGTCGTACAAGAAATAAAAGATGATATGAACCTTATTCGGGGCTCAAGATAAGTATTTTCCTTGATTTATTCTTATTATTTGATTTCCATTAAAAATGCTAGCACAGTTTACTAAACCCTCAGTTTTTCTTCTTTTGAAGGTAGTGAAATCGAGGTTATCGGATGATGGAACATTTTGCTCGAACGGTATTCGAGTTCTAATCTATGCGCGCATTACTTCAGTTACATGTAGATTCTGTGTACAAATTTCTTAGAGCTCTGTTTACAATTTGTGGAGTTTGGATTATGGTACTCCAACTCTAATATTTTTGAACAAAGATCGATTGAAATACAATAGTTGTTTTTGTCTGATACTTTGAGTTCCTCACTATATTTTTGTGGTAATAAAGAATGTATTTGGACTATTATTTACTCTATATATTCTCTATGGTATTTTTGTACATATTTAAATGGCACATCAATACATATATATTCCACTGGACAATAGGAACATAACAATTGGTTGTATCATTTATTTATGCATGAACGCATATATATGTATATATAGTTAATTCTATATGTATAAACATATTTATTGGCCAATATGAACATACAATAGTTCTGCTATATCTATAAATATTAACACACATATATATACAATCATCATATTTCAATTAAACAATATAGTATCCTTGAACTATAATAAACCATCATATTTATGACAAATAATAATAAAAAACATAACATTGACAAGGAATGCAAGTCAAGATACATATCTGAAACCTGATGCTGGAATAAAAATGGAACAACCATGTTCCACCCAACCGTAGAAAAAAACAATCAAGTACACTTGTCGTGTTCATCCCCTAGCCTAACCATGTGTCCATAAGGGAAAACATAATGATCCTCCTTAGCTACAATCATGATGTCAACGCGGCCCCCCTCACCACCCGCAGGTCGAAAGGTCCATGTGCACACATAGGATCTTCTTCTTCTCACGGCCCCAAAGAACTCCAAGGTTCTTCTATTTCCCTATCGAGAAATATTCACCCACATAAAACTCTGCGCGACCCCCCTCTCTCTATTTATCGAGGAATCGGAACTCGTGACTTCACGAGTCTAATGGTCGATCACGGGGCTCTCGAATCCTCGAGACCTGATGGCCAGTCAACGCTGACTTCCTCCCATCAGAACTTTCCTTATCACGATTTCTCTACTCGCGATACCAAGCAACTCGTATTACCGACTCCCAAACCCCGATGCACCAAAACTTCGATGCGCACGTGCGAGTTGACTATTTTGCAGGATCGCAAATCCTAATGCTAAAATGTTCAAGACTTTACTTTCCCCAAACTCTGATACAGCGTGCCACCTGTCTTCCACTAACTCCAACGGTCCCACACTGTTTACGTCACCATCGGGATATCGCGGGTCGTGATTCCAAGCCACAAGAATACTCTGCCCTCGAAACTCCCGATACTACGAACCCTGACTCCTTTGTGTATTTTGACACGTGTCCCAACCGATGGACAATTTTGAGGTCGTCGGGATATCGCGCTTTGCGATTTCGCAATTCTCGTTGAAATGTTTTGGAGTTTCAACCTACAACCCCGATGCACGATACTACATGTGGATCCAATGATCCTTGTAGCCCTTGATCAAAGGATCCGCCCCTCCTAAGATTAAACCTTCTGACATTCTCGCTGTAACCTTCTTTCACCTCTGCAATATCCAACGACCCTCGGAGTATCGTGAAATCTCCTCGAAAGATTTCGACCGTCCGTTCTTCCTTTCGTAAGCCACAGAATGACGAAATGTTCTACTGCAGAACCCGTCCACTTGCACGTAACTTGCGACACCTCTTGCAAGACTTCCAAAACACAACTTTCCTGCACTATTCTTCAACAACTCGACGACCTATCCTTCTTGATATTTTCCCAAGACTCCAAGTCCTCAGAAAGAAACCACTTGCTCGCACTCCTTGTGGAAAATATTCAACTTCAAATCGAGCGTTGAAGTCCTTCGACTTTGCGCACACCTACAACAACAGTCTCTCAACAGTTTGCTCAGGTTCACAACCTTGAAGCTTCCTTGGCCTGCGCACTCCTTGCACAGCTCCTATGCCCAACTGCACTTCTGGAACGAATGAGAACAAAAGTTATCTCTCTCAGAACTCTCTGTCAACGCACTCCTTGCGGACAATTCTACTACACTCCTTGCAGGAATCTCTGGCTCAAAGAGAGAAACAATTGAAACTCATTCCCTCACTCCTTCAAACTTCAATTCAGCTATGAAATCATATACAAAACATATAAATGCAAATGTATGAGAGGAAGCAAACATTCATGAGCATATCAACATCAAATACACAGAGAACAACACAAACCATGAATTTGAATCAGAACTCTTCTATTAATTCAAATGTATGTACATGGGTGTTTTTTACATAGCTCTCTGCATGATCTCACTCTCCTTCTCTTCCAGAATTGATAATTTTACAATGTACAATGAGGGTGTCTATATATGGTTTCCCTCTTGCGATGTAAAGCTATCAAATCTAGAATTAAATTCATATCTAACTGCATTAACTACTTTAAATGTCGTCTATATACTAAGGACCAGAGCTATCCTCTCAAGGTCGATTACCATACACAAAGGTGCCTCCTCTTAAATGACTCATTTAATATTTGCGCAACAGTTCCAAAGAATTTTCAAAATTTGTGTTGTCTTATCCAGCTGTCTTCCGCTTCCGCGTTGGCTCTCTTGACATGTTGGCAATGCTCCTGCATCATAATCCTCGGCTTGAAAAGTTTCATGGGCTCCTGTCCATGAGCTCATGCATGGTCTGTCCATGCTTTTGTATTTCTTATTTAGTCTCCCAGTTGGCATCTTCTACTGGATGGAATTCCATTTGACTAGATACTCGTAGTATTATGTCCTCCTGGTCTTCTTACCCACTTTCTTGTCCAGTATGCACTCCATCTGCGGCTTCTCTGCAACTGGCAATTGCTTCATCGACTGGATCATTGGCTACTTAGTTCCAGTCTCTGCTTCTCTAGCCCTATATGGGTATAAATCTGCCACATTGAATATTAGAGATATTTCGATCCCATCCGGTAACTCGATCTCATAAACATTTTCCCCGAATCTCTTCAAGACCTTGCATGGCCCAATTTTCTTCATCTTTAGCTTATTGTATGTTCCTCTCGGGAACCTTTTTTTCCTTAAATGTGCCAGTAATAATTCACCAATCTCAAACTGAAGTTGTCTTTTCCGTTGATCTGCTCTGCGTTTGTACTCCTGGCTTGATTTCAGCAGTCACTCCTTCACCTGGCTGTGAAGTTCCTTCATCGCCTCAACGAAATCTTCTGCACTAGCGCTTCTAGTAGCAGTCCATTCTGAATCCCTAAGTTCAAAAAATCCTCTCAGTTGTATCCCATAGAAAACCTAAAATGGACTTTTTCCTATGCTCCGATTCACTGAGTCGTTGTATGCAAACTCTGCCTGTGGCAATATATTGTCGCACTAGCTGTGGTGTTCTATCACTAAGCTCCTCAACAAATCTCCCAGACTCCTGTTCACCACTTCCATTTGCCCATCCATCTGAGGATGATAAGCTGAACTAAACATCAAGTTTGTTCCCATCTTCTTCCATAAGGTCCTCCAAAAATTCCCTATGAATTTAGTGTCTCTGTCCCAAACTATGCTTTTCGGCAACCCATGAAGTCGAACGACCTCCTTGAAAAACAGGTTCGCGATGTGAGTCGCATCGCTGGTTTTCTGGCATGGGATAAAATGTGCCATCTTGGAAAACCTATCTACAACCACAAAGATTGAATCAACACCTCTTTGTGTCCTTGGCAACCCCAATACAAAATCCATGCTTATTGCCTCCCATGGCCTCCCTGGTATGGGCGATGGTTGAAAGAATCCTGCATTCTACTTCCTTCCCTTTGAATGCTGGCAAATTCTACATCTGTCAACGAATATTTTGACATCTTCTCACATTCCCGGCCAAAAATACGACTCATTCAATTTCACGAATGTCTTATCAGGGCCAAAATGTCCTGCTAAGCCTCCGTTGTGCTTCTCCATTAACAAGTTCTCCCTCATGGAGCATTTTGGAATACACAGTTGATTGCCTTTGAACAAAAATCCCTCCTGGATCATGTAATCTATCCAAGGGCTTCTATCTCTGAGAACTGGATTCTTAGCTGCTTCATACGCTTCTGCAAAATCTGCATCACCTACGTACATGTCCTTGAGATCATCAAAACCTAAGGTCTTGACTCGAAACTCCTGCAACAACAAACACTTCCTGCTCAAAGCATCAGTCACTTTGTTAGGAGTACCTGAAATATGTTTAATCACAAATGTGAAATTCTATATATACTCTACCCATTTTACATGTCTCTGATTCAACTTCTCCTGTTGAGTCACAAACTGTAATGTGTGGTTATCACTATACAATACAAATTCTTTTGGGATCAAGTAATGCCTCCACTTCTTCAACGCCTGTATAATAGCATAAAACTCCTTATCATACGCGAAGTATTTTAATTTCTCTTCATTCAGCTTCTCACTGAAATATGCAATCAGCCTATCTTCTTGACTTAAGACCGCTCCTATGGCAAATCCACTTGCATGACATTTCACATGAAATTTCTTCCGGAAATCCGACAACACCAAAACTGGTTGTTCTGTGATCTTTCACTTCAACAGATTGAAGCTTTTCTCAACCTCTGATGTCTAGTGAAAATATTTATGTCTTTTCTTGACTATATCCATGATTGTTGCACTAATTCCACTGAAATTCCTGATGAACTTCCGGTACAAACTAGCCAATCCATGAAAACTTCTCACCTCGAATACATTCCTCGGTGATGGACAATTTTTAATTAATTCTACCTTATCTCGATCCATCCCTAACTCATTTTCCAAAATAAAAAATCCCAAATAAATGAGCTATATCTTCATGAATGAGGACTTCTTCATGTTTATCAACATCTTCTCCTGCTATAGCTTCTTCATCACGATGGACAAATGCTTCAGATGTTCAACCTTTGTTTTAATGAAAATCAATATGTCATCCAGATATACGATGACAAATTTTCCGATGAAATCATTCAGAACTTCATTCATCAACCTCATAAAGGTACTTGGTGCATTCGTCAAGCCAAATGGCATAACAAGCCATTCATACAACCCTTAATTTGTTTTGAATGTTGTTTTCCACTCATCACCTTGTCTCATGCGAATCTGGTGATATCCTCTTTTTAGATCAACCTTTGAAAAATATTTTGCTCCACTCAAGCAATCCATCAGATCATCCATCTGCGGTAATGGAAACCGGTACCTGATGGTTATCTTGTTGATTTCCCTTGAGTTGGTACACATCCTCCAGCCTCCGTCTTTATTCAGACTAAGCATTGTTGGAACAACACACGGACTCAAGCTTTCCCTAACCAAACCTTTGTCCAATAACTCCTGGACCTGCTTCTTGACCTCCTCATTCTCCTGGGGCGTCAACCTGTACGTGGCTTTATTCGGCAAACTGGCCCCTGGTATGAGGTCTATATGATGACTCACACTCCTCATCGGTGGCAATGAACGAGGTAATTCATCCACCATAATGTCAGGGAACTCTTCCAGTAGTTCCTGAATCTCCTCTGGTAGATCATTCACTCTTGTGCTAGTCAGAACAATCCTTGGCTTCCTGACCACAAAGAATTGTGGATATTCTTTCTTCTTAACTTCAGTAAGAAGCTCCTTCCCACTCATGAGAAGTACTGTGTTGCTTACTTCCGGCTTCACCTCCTTATCCTTTATCGGAAGCAACATATGGGTTCTCCCATTCTTCTCCACGGTATATGTGTTCATTCTTCCGTCATGAATCACATTTCTATCATATTGCCATGGTCTACCTAGAAATAGATGACATACATCCATAGGAATGACATCACATAAGATATTATCATTATATCCACCGATTTTGAATTCAACTAAACATTGTTTAGTGACACTTACCTGGTGCCCTTTTTGTAGCCATGAAACTCTGTATGGGCTCAGATGATCATTCGTCTCCAGCTCCAGCTTCTCTACCATCTCGGTTGAAACGAGATTCTCTGTGCTACCACTATCTACAATAACCTTCCATACCCTGTCCTTGGTTTTGCAAGTTGTTCTGAATAGTCTCAACCTTTGGACTGAACTTTCCACCTCTTTCTCAGATGTCAAAAAAACTTTTTTGATCATTAGCAATCTTTCGCCTTCTGCGTCTTCTGCCTCAACATCCTGCCTATGCGCCTCAGTGATGTGAGATTCTCCAATGTCCTTCTTTTTCTATGGACACTCGCAAGACTTGTGCCCATTCTTTCCACATGTGAAGCATGTGATTACTCCACCTCTTCCTCTTCCTCTACCTCTAGTACGAGGAAAAGTGTTGTTGTCAGCATATCCTCTGCTCTGTTCTATATGTTGCCCTCTCTGTTCAATGCATGGCCCTCTCTGTGAGGTTCCACCTCTCTCTACACATGTCTGAGGTTTCTTCCATTCCTCCTTGGGCTTCTGGTATTTTTCTTGGGCAACTGCTTTGCCTCTGCGCTGGCTTCTGCCTCGCCCTCGCTGACTTTTCTTATGGCTCAGCTTCTCTTCAACCTTCAGAGCCATCTGATAAGCATCCTCCACCATTCATATGGTTACCATTATCATCTCGTCCTAGATATCATATCTCAGGCCATTCATGTACCTGACAACTTTCTCATCATCTCTCTCCCGATGACCTGCCCTGATGTTCAGTCGATAGAATTCCTCAGTGTATTCTTTCACTATCATCAACTTCTGTCTCAAGTTCTGCATCCTCCTGAACAGAGTAATTTGATAATCTCTGGGGATGAACTTCGCCTTCATATTTGCGATCATCCTGTCCCAGCATTTAATTTTTTGCTTTCCCTTGCAGTGCCTGTCATCTTGTAGTTCATCCCACCACAATGTTGCATGTCCCTTCAAGCGTGTAATAGCATGCTTTACTCTCTTATCCTCTTCGACCTCTTCATAGTCGAAATATGTGTCGAGAGCTCTAATCCAATCTAGAAGATCTTTCACATCCAAGTTCCCCTCGTAAACTGGAATGTCCATCTTTGCTCTTGCACCCATCCTGGCAATACCTTTGATTAGATGTTCATTAGATGCATCTTCGGCTGCAACTTCTTCTTCATGTTTAGCCTCAATCTCGCTATCATAATCACTCAGATCCCCAGCACTAGCTGTGCATATTTGAACTGTCTCCATGTCCTCGAGTCTCGCTCGGAGATCACACATCTGTCTCTCCATTTCTAGATTTGTTATCTGCCTGCCTCTTCTTTGCACCTCCCTATCCTATGGATTGGGTGATTGTCTTTCTCTTCTTGGCGACATGGTGAATTTCCTCTTCTCTGCTACAGAAAGAAAAGAAATTAACCTGTCTCTCATACCACTTTGACAGCAACGTGGCCCCCCTCACCACCCACAAGTCGGAAGGCCCACGCACACACACAGGATCTTCTTCTTCTCATGGCCCCAAAGAACTCCAAGGTTCTTCTATTTCCCTATCGGGAAATCTTCACCCAAAGAAAACTCTGTGCGATCCCCCTCTCTCTATTTATCAGGGAATCGGAACTCACGACTTTGCGAGTCTGATGGTCGATCACTGGGCTCTCGAATCCCTGAGACCTGATGGCCAGTCAACGTTGACTTCCTCCCGTCAGAAGTTTCCTTATCGTGATACCAAGAAACTCGTATTACTGACTCCCGAACCCCGATGCACCGAAACTCCGATGTGCCCATGTGAGTTGATTATTCAACAACCCCATCTCTTCTATTGGGATATCGAATTTCACGGGATCGTGAATCCTAATGCCAAAATGTTCAGGACTTTACTTTCCCCGAACTCTGAAATAATGTGCCACCTGTCTTCCACTAACTCTAATGGTCCCACACTGTTTACGTCACCGTCGGGATATCACGGGTCACGATTCCAAGCCACAAGAATACTCTGCCCTCGAAACTCCCAATACTTCGAACCCCGACTCCTTTCGGTCTTTCAACATGCATCCGAACCGATGGATGGTTCTGAGCTCATTGGGAAATCGCGCTTTGCGATTTCGCAATTCTCGTTCAAATGTTTTGGAGTTTCAACCTACAACCCTGATGCACGATACTACATGTGGATCCAATGATCCTTGTAGCCCCTGATCAATGGCTCCGCCCCTCCTGAGATTAAACCTTCTGACGTTCTCATTGTAACCTTATTTCACCTCTGCAAGATCCAACGGCCCTCAGAGTATCACGAAATATCCTTGGAAGATTCCAACTGTCTGTTCTTCCTTTCATAAGCCATGGAATGACGAAGTGTTCTGCTGCAGAACCCATCCACTTGCGCGTAACTTGCGACACCTCTTGCAAGCCTTCCAAAACACAACTTGCCTTCACTATTCTTCAACAAATCGATGACCTATCCTTCCTGATCTTTTCCCAAGACTCCAAGTTCTCAAAAAGAAACCACTTGCTCGCACTCCTTGCAGAAAATCTTCAACTTCAAATCCAGCGTTGAAGTCCTTTGACTCTGCGCACACCTGCAGCAGGAATCTCTCAACAGTTTGCTCATGTTCACAACCCTGAATCTTCCTTGGCCTGCGGACTCCTTGCATGGATCCTGTGCCCAACTGCACTTCTAGAATGAATGAGAACAAAAGTTATCTCTCTCAGAACTCTCTGTCAACGCACTCCTTGCGGAAAATTCTACTGCACTCCTTGTAGGAATCTCTGGCTCAAAGAGAGAAACAATTGAAACTCATTCCCGCACTCCTTCAAACTTCAATTCAGCTAGGAAATCATATACACAGCATATAAATGCAAATGTATGATAGGAAGCAAACATTCATGAGCATATCAACATCAAATACATAGAGAACAACACAAACCATGAATTTGAATCATAACTCTTCTATTAATTCAAATGTATGTACATGGGTGTTCTTTACACAGCTCTCTGCATTCTCTCACTCTCCTGCTCTTCCAGAATTGATAATGTTACAATGTACAATGAGGGTGTCTATATCCAGTTTCCCTCCTGCGCTCTAAAGCTATCAAATCTTGAATTAAATTCCTATCTAACTGCATTAACTACTTTAAATGGCGTTTATCTACTAAGGACGAGAGCTATCCGCTCAAGGTCCTTTACCATACACAAATGTGCCTCCTCTTAAATGACTCATTTAATATTTGCGCAACAGTTCCAAAGCATTTTCAAAATTTGTGCTCGCTTATCCAGCTGTCTTCCGCTTTCGCGCTGGCTCGCTTGACGTGTTGGCGATGCTCCTGCATCAAATCACCATCCACAGATCAGAAATTCCTTTGCCTCACACTAATAGTGTTCATAACAACAAATATTTTCTTTTCTCAAACATACTAAGTAACATCTTGCCTCCTCCATATGTTTTAAGAACCAAATATCAATATAGCATAGAAAAACCTCAGAAAAAGTACTCAACGCCTTGAAAAAGATATAATTTTAGATAATAAGCCTCTTCGAGGGGGCAACCTCATTTTACCCCACTTTAATGTTCAAGTACAAGATGATTCAAAATGAAAATGTCTCCTTGGTATATATAGGATACTAGGAGATATAATTACAACTAATGGCCTAAATCCGACATAAATAAAATAACATTACTAATATAATATGCCCCAATTAAGGGGTAGTGAGCCAATATTAGGGCTTAACATGCCCCTCCCCTTGAAAAAAGTGTTGTCTGCAATGCTTGAGTAACTCTGGATGCTTCTGTATAAAAGACTCATCTTCCCAAGTGGAATCTTTAGATGGTAGTTTCCTCCATTTAATGAGATACTCTGAAATGGATCTATTCCTCATCTAGCAAATTCTTGTGTTAGTGATGGCTTCAGGCTCCAATATGATTTTTCCTTCCTCGTCAAGTTCAGGAAATACAGTTTGAACTAGGATCTTGTCGCCTATACCCTTCTTTAAGCATGAAACATGGAAAACTGGGTGTAATCATGAAGATGCAGGCAGCTCCAATTTGTATGCCATAGTACCAATATTTTTCAACACCTTATAAGGGACATAGTACTTTGTTGATAATCTATTATCCTTCTTGGCTTGCCTGAGGGACATCTCTTTGTATGGTTGTAGTCTTAAAAATACCCAATCCCTACTTCAAAATTTCTTTCACTACGATGTTGATCTGCTTGTTGTTTCATGCAATTTTGTACCATGGTCAAGTTGTCCTTTAAGATTTGGAGAACTTATTGATTCTCGATGTGATCTTCCACTACATGAACCTTAGATTTTTCTTTTAGAGAAGAAGTGATGGAAGGAGGGTGGTATCCATAAAGTTCCATAAATGGTGTCATTTTTGTTGCAGTATAAAAGGAATTTTTGTACCACCATTCTCCCAAGGGTAACCATTTGAACCATTATGATTTTTTATCAGAGACAAAGCAACGAAGGTAGCCTTCTAGACATTTGTTCACTATCTCGGTTTGTCCATCAGATTGAGGATGATAGGATGAGCTGTGAGCCAATTGAGTACCCAAACAAGAAATAATTATGTCCAAAAATGTCCAATGAAGATGGGATCTCTGTCACTTACAATAATCTTTGGGTTGCCATGTAGCTTTTGAATTGTCTCCACGAATGCGGTGGCAGTTGTACTAGATTTGAAGGGATGAGAGAGTGCACAAAAGTGTGCATACTTGGTCAGTCTATCAACAATCACCATGATGACACTCTTTCCTTCAAACTTTGGTAACCCTGTGATGCAATCAATGGAAACCTCCTCCCAGCACTGACTTGGGATGGATAATGGTTGTAAAAGAACTGGGGTCTTAATTGATTCCACCTTATTTTGTTGGCAAACCAAACATTCTACCACAAACCTTTGAACATTAGTTTTAAGGCCATCCCAAACAAAATCCTTCTTGACTCTATGGTAGGTTTTCAAAAATCCCAAGTGCCCTCCTA
>ML779429.1:1137583-1153360 GCA_009831015.1 Picea engelmannii
TGAATTTCATGCGATGCATTTTCACTTTCAGGTGTCTTCTCTGTTATGAAATTTTTCAATACTTCCATGATCTCCCATTTTAAACCATCCATCTTAGTATACAACTTAGTTTCCATTGAATCCATCTTCTTTTCTAGTTCATTTATGTCCCTATGCATTTCTTCACCTTCATCAAGAGTCCAAGTAGGATTTTCTGGAGGCTTATTTGGTGTAGAAGTTCCCTATTTTGGTGGAATGTTGGCCAAGTATCACTTTTGAACCTTGATTTTGAGTTGGTTTTGCTAGACAATATTTATTCTATTGTATCTCCCAAGTTTTGGCCCTTCTGGGTATGAAACTTTCTTTTATCTAGTTCTTTGATATTTCTTCTCTACAATTCCATAGTTTTGATCACAATTGGATGTGCCAAGTGGAATTTATGGTAAATTCCCCACAACTTGCCAATTTTTTTCCTTTCCAGGAGATCTCACTTTTATAGTGTGCCCCACACAACATAATTGATATAAAATTCTGAAACTCTCACCAAAAATAATACAGACTGTCAACAATCTAATGAAACAAGTCCCACTCAATTTGGATATGCTAGGAAGAAGTTATGATTATTTTACTTGGAACACCTTCTTGAGACTAGTCAATAGGACCAGTCATATACTCTATCTTACACAGGGTGTATCTACAAATTTAAGATGACCCAAAATCTAAATTTTTTACCACATATAATTTACAAATTTCTAGAAGTAGCCTCTAGAGTTTAGGGTTTGAAACATTACACAGAAGTTTTTATAGAGAAACTTCCGCAATGACTCAGTTCATGATGATTCCAAAACCTTATCTTGTACAGGTTGTATCTTTGAAAGTATAATGCCTCAAGAGATTAATTTTGAACTCAACGTACCTTCATCCCTCTAATAAATATCCTCCAAGACGTTCCTTCTGAAATGTTGTAAAAAAAAAATTATAGCGAAAATTCCAAGGTGTCTTAGATGTAGCAGCGAAACCCCAAGACCTTGAGATCTGATACCATATGTTAAGAATCAAATATCAATATACCATAGAAAAACCTCAGAAAAAGTACTCTACGCCTTGAAAAACATATATTTTCAGATAATAAGCCTCTTCAAGGGGGCAACCTCCTTTTACCCCACTTAAATATTCAAGTACAAGATGATTCAAAATGAAAATGTCTCCTTGGTATATATAGGAGACTAGGAGGTATAATTACAACTAATGGCCTAAAGACAACATAAATAAAATAACATTACTAATATAATATTCCCCAATTAAGGGGTAAAGAGACAATATTAGGGCTTAACAATATGTTGTTTTTATATGCATCCTTGTGCCTAGGTCTTTCCTTTCCTCATTGGGAAATTCACAGATTTACAAATCCTTGATTTTTAGGGGCTTCTAGTGATCCAATTCCACATTTTACACTTGTAAAAATCATCCTTGAGGTAACTCAAACCTTTTCCCCACTCTTGGAGTCACGGTTCGCTATTTGTAACCTAGTTGCTCCATTTGTCTTCCATCATTTAATTTAAAAAAAGTTTCTCTTTCACAGGTGTCAAAATAAAATAGGTTAGTTAGGAAAGTCAAATATTTGCCCAACAGTTATCAAATAATTAATTACAATAATAAATTTTCAAAATTCATATTTTCCATAAATGGAAAATAATTTCCAAATCCGTATTTTCCAAAAATGGAAATTTATTTCCGAGTTCACTTAGAATTTAATATTCTAATATTTTGGGATATTACAATAGCCTAGTGTGTTTGCGAGGAATTTTTGGAGACTCTTGTATCAACATCTTTTCTCAATATCTATCCTTTGGAAATACATGAATATGAAATTTCATAAGTTATATAAAAATTAAATGGAAATACTAAATTTATGAAACAAGCATTTAAGCATTTATAACAACTTCAAAGAATCACAGACATATATTGAAAAAACTAAAACAATTATATATTTTACAATCATTGACAAACGAAATCACTCACAAAACATTTACTTAAAACTAAAACAAGAAACAATATCACATGGTACATGTTGTTACTATCCTCCTAGATATATGCTCAGAAAAAGCATGAAGGGATCATTGATCAAACCCTTGGGGCAGATCTCATCATGACACATGGAACAAATCGCCAAGGATAACTTTTGTGGTAAAATATCAATAGACTAAATAGAAACATACAATGGTGGCACCAATAATAGAATATAACAACAACATACTCAAGGTGGCATTAGCAAGGAGATAAAGAGGATGACACCAACAAAAGATGACGAGGAAGACACTAGCAAGTAGAACCAAAATCCCTAAACACTAACCAAGAAGAGATCTTGAGCAAGATTGAAAATACCAAGAAGAGGGCTCGTAGCCACACAATTAAATAATTAAATAAGTCAAAAGAAGGGATCCAAAGTCAAGGCAACTAACTTTCTTTAGTAAAAAGAAAAAAAACAAAACCAAAAACCCCCACGACAATTAAGGGGGGCATAAATCAAGCAAGGATGGTTTCAACACAAAGTCAACAATTAAATTATTCCAAATTCAACAAGGATAACTTTATTTAGGTATAACACAAAGACAAAAAAACCACACAACAATTAAAGGGAGCATAAGTCAAGCAAGGGTGATTTCAAGACAAAGTCAACAATTAAGTTCTTCTTGAATGGAAAAATGTCCACATGATTCTCATGACAATTACTTATAAGATTGTATCATCTGAGCATACAACCAAGATCAGTAAAGTGATCGTTCTCTTTTAACTACTCCTAGATCTCATGGACAATCCCGGGAGAGAAAAAATTCACACATTATCTCAACTTGGTACTTAACCAAAAACAAAATAAACCAAAAAACCAAAGGAAGATCAATAATGTGATCATGCTCTTATTTGGATGTTATTTAGTTTATATATATGTTGCTCTTAAATAATGGGACAACCTCGAATTGAAGCCCATCCCTATACATGGACAAGTCCAAAGTTGACCTTATCATCTCATTTGATAAACATATTATACCTATATTTGTCTATGCCCGATATGGTATAGGTGTTGTTGTGTATTTTTTTTTACTCTATTGTGTGTACATCCTATTGTGTTCATAAATTATTAATTTATAGGAGGTTCAGGCCTGTCCCTTATGACATCCCCCAAAAATAAAATATTTTTATTTTTCTGTGCTGGAAATTTATTTCCATTTTTGGCAAATTCAAATTTGGAAAATCTTTGCCATTTATGGAAATTATGAATTTCAAATTTAATATTTGTATTTAATTATTATGATTGTTCAACATAGATCTGTTTGGACTCAACTAACTATTTGACTATGACACTTGTATCACAAAAGAATATTTATATTAACTGCAGGAGGACAAATGGAAGAGCCATGTTAAAAATCAGTTGACCATGACTCCATGAGTGGGGAACAAGTTGGAACTACCTCTAGGATGATTATTACAAGTGGAAAATCAAATATTTGGCCACTGGCAGCCCCTGAGAATCAGGGATTAAGAAAGCTGCGAAAATCCCCAAAGGAGAGAAAAAGAGTTGGGAAAAATTGATAAATAGCATATGTGAGGAGGCAGGACACTGCCAAGTATGCTGGGAAAAAGACTTTTTTTTGGGCTATCTTGCTGTTATGAACACTATGGATTGAGTGTGAGGCAAGAGGAGACTGCTGAAATAGATTTTCCTTACTTTTATGAGCACTGTTGAATAAGTGTGAGGCAAGAGGATAACTGTTGGAATTGAAGGACATTGTTGAGGAGGAGTTTCCAAGTTCGCCCTCATGGATTCATGGTCAGGCTAGGGGGTGAATCGGGCAGGTGACTTTGGCTACCCTGTTCTACGGTTGGGAGGAAAGTGGTTGTTCCCTTTGTCTTCCCACATATTGGATTTAGATATGTTGATCTACCCTTCTCTATTCTTGGCTATGTTTTGATTTATGGAAGGTATATGTTGTGTGATTTTATCTAATTACGTTAATGTAAATATTTCCCTCTCTGTTCTTGCATGTTTTTTGTGTAATTGATATTATGCATCTAATTGTTTCTAAATTTGAAATAGTTCTTTCAATGGATGACATTTATAGTGGTATTAAATGTACAATCACAGTCTAAATTCTGGTGTGGTCCCTCCCAAAATCTGGAAGTGCTAGGAAATTTTATTTTTATAGAGCTTGAGTTTAAGAAAGCCGGTCCATCTATGGGTTAGGTTTAATTTGAAGTCAAAATACTAGATGTACAAAAATTTGGAAAGTTAAAGAATTATGGGAACCCCCGAAAACCAAAATTAGATCCCTCGGATCATCAATTATAATTTCCAAACTCTAATGGAATGATATTCTTATTCATGTATTTACATAGATGCATAGATCTAGTACTGTTGACATTTAATGCCTTGTTTAAAGAGGCTCTAAGTGAACATAATAGGAGTTACCTTTTACAGAACCTCTTACCCTATTGTACCCCTTTTATAGATTATATGCCTATAAAACTTAGAAGTTAGATTTTTGGAATCCTGATAAAGTAAACAGATATTGAATCCTTCTACACCTACTGTTTCACAGAATGAAAGTAAGAATACTAGTACAAGGAAAAAATATTATAATGATGAAAATAATGTGATTTTCGGCATTCAGGACTTGCTGGTTACATTTATACGAAGTTCCCTTGCTTTTCCAAACCCCGAAGCCCCGAATCTCGAAATCTAGAAGTGTTGGTCCCACGCCCTTCACCTTTCAGAATTCAGGAGTTGTGTGTTGTTGTTAGCATTTGAGACCCCAAAACCCCAAATCCTGAAATCCTAAAATGTTAGTTCCTTTCTTTTTTGGAATTAATGAATGGTTGTACGTTGGATGCTTGGCTATGGAACTCGCGAAGTTCCGAATGTCGAAATCCTGAAATATGGGTCTCACATTTCTTTTCTTTCGTGTTTCTAAAGTTTGTTCATGTTGATGTTTGAACACCAGAACTCATGAAGTTTCGAATCCTGAAATCTCGAAATGTGGGACCCACTTTTCCTTTTTCACATTTTCAAAAGTTTGTTTATGTTGATATTTGGACACTGGAACTCACAAAGTTCTGAACCCCCAAATCCTGAAATACAGGTCTCACCCTTCTTTTATTTTGCATTTCAGAAGATTGTTCATGTTGATGTTTAGACACCAGAACTCGCGAAGTTCCAAATCCTGAAATCCCTTATTGCAGGACCTACTTTTCTTTTTTCACATTTTTGAAAGTTTATTTATGTTGATATTTGGACACTGGAACTCGCAAAGTTCTGAACCCTGAAATCTCAAAATATAGGCCTTTCTTTTCTTTTGCATTTCATAAGTTTTTTCATGTTTATGTTGGACAACGAAACTCGCAAAGTTCCAAACCCCAAAATCCTAAAATGCGGGACCCACCTTTTCTTTTTCGCATTTTCAGAAGTTTTTTTATGTTGATGTTTGGACACTGGAACTCACGAAGTTTTGAACCCCGAAACCTCAAAATACGAGTCCTACCTTTCCTTTTTTCGCATTTTTGGGAATTGTTGTGTGTGTTGATGTTTGGCTTTTGTACTCGTGAAACCTTGAACCCTGAAATCCCGAAGTGTTGCCCCACAGTCTTTTCATATTTTGGATTTCGAAAAAAAACGGGGTCCTTTGTTTTGTTCGGCATTTGTGATCACCGAAACCTGATTGACCTCTGTTTCTTCACAAAGTTGTAGGAACATAATAGGAATTATTGTTATAGGAACAGATCAAATATTGTAATGTATGGACTGGTAGAAACGTAGGAGGATCTTAATCCGGGATAGAAGTATAATAATGACCATTCATATTACATGTCACCGTGTATGGGGCATGACAAGTACCTAGATTATTATATGGATAAAAATATTGGTATATACTTACTTGTAGGTGGAAATAAGTACAGATGTTAATATAGAGTTAAAGAAAATTTCCTACAGTAAAAATGATAATATCGCCTTTACATGTGCACATAGTAGACAATCAAGTTACCTATTGTTCTAGCAGTCATGAAGATCTAGACTTGT
This sequence comes from Picea engelmannii, assembly GCA_009831015.1. NCBI lineage: Eukaryota > Viridiplantae > Streptophyta > Pinopsida > Pinales > Pinaceae > Picea > Picea engelmannii. The sequence goes on from ML779429.1 coordinate 1,143,636, forward strand.
AATCACAAGCATAATGAAATGTGCCAAACTTAATTACTTTGACAACTTTCTGTTTGAGGTAAACTAGACTGGTGTAATGATGTCTTTATGGATCGAATTGAAACTTACCTTCTCTTAAACTCTAAGCTTAAATGAAGTTGAATTATGTCATAGATTTTTTTTTTATGGTAAATTTGAGGTACATTACATATGGTATTAGAGAAAAAGTTACAACACTGGGCCTAAACAGGGCCACATTAATTACTTAGTATATATTCTGATTTATGGAAAAAAAAAAACTAATAAATCTTGTGGATTACAAACAGAAATCTTTTTTGTTTTGTGTTGAATAATGGCAGCTCAAGAAGTTGCAGAAATCAGGGTGGAAGAGAATCCACAACAACGACCTCCTGGATAGAACAATGATGGAAGCTCACCCACAGAGGTGTTGGAAACAATGAAGAATCTTATTGTTGAACTATAGGTTTTCAAGGCCGACAATGAAAAATTGAAGAAGGCACAACAGGAATAGCAAGAGATAAATTAAGTCATGTTGCATAGTATAGTAACCAAGAAAGGCCCAAAATATGATAACCATGAGGAAGAGGTTAGCAAAAGGGCCTCCAAGATTTCTGGTTCGAAGACAAAAAAGGGAGACAGTTCGTCTGAAGGGACACCTTTAGCTGAAGACAAAACCATACCAGACAAAAAAAGAAAACAAATTAACCACCTTGAAGGAGAATTTAAAAAGATTAAACCAACTAATTTTGATGGAGAATCTAGGACAGGAGAAGAAGTCGAGGCATTGTTGTTGGACATCAAAAAATACTTCCAAATCTACAACTATTCCAGTAACATGAAAGTCAGAATGGCCATCTAAAATATGAAGGGGATGGCCATCATTTGGTGGCAGGACCTGAAATTGGCCAAGGGACTAAAGGAGAAACAGTTGGAATGGTCTGACTTTAAGAAGTATTTTAAGAAACAATACCTTTCTGAAAGCTATTATGAAAGGAAGAGGAAAGAATTTTGTGAGTTACGACTCAGACAAATGATGATGGAGGACCTTATAAATAAATTTCTGGAACTACTAAGGTTCATACCATACATCTGGGAGGATAAGGTAAAAATCCAGTGATTCTTAAGTTTTTTACCACAGTTCTATAGGGACAGAATTGAATTTGACAACCCCAAATCCTTGAGTGAGGCATTTAGGAAGGCATGAATGTGCTATGACCAGTATAAACAATGAGTAGAGTTTCCCAAGACCTAGAAGGATAAGAAGCAAGATGGAATGCACCAACAAAAGAAGGGATACCATCCAGCTCCTTATCAGAATGTAGCAAAAAGTTTCCCAAGGAAGGATTTTCACTCCAATCATCCGAACACACAAGGTAGCGGTAAACATATAAACATGGGAACAAAGAAGTTTGGGGATAACTCCTGCGAGCCATTAAAGTTTTGGGAGTGTGGAGAGCCTCATCTAAGGAGGAACTGTCCATGTTTAATTACAACAAACAAAACTAATGTTTGCAATTTATAGGAAGCCTCGGCAGTGGGAGACATGGGCAAAAGTTTGCATCAGATAAATGCAACCATAGATGGTTGAAAAGATCACCACCAATCTTCGGTGGTAGAAATCGAAGGTAAATCCCATGACACTCGAATTTTTGTTTTAATTGACCCTGGAGCTATGTTAAGTTATATTACTCCCGATGTAGTAGAGTTGAATAAACTTAAGAAACAAAAGCACGAAAAATCTTATCTTTCACAACTAGCAACATGTACTAAAAGAAAAGTAGTTAACTTTATTTCTGATCTTGAGTTCATCTTAGATGGTCAAAAGATAAGGACCAATCTGAACATCCTACCAATAGGATCTTATGATATGATTACCATGATGGATTGGTTGGAACAACACTAAGAAGTACTAGACTGATATACAAAGATACTTAACTATAAACATAATTTTGGCATTGTTAGAACAACCCAAGGTATACCAAAACCTGTGTCAGTCAGACAAGTTTCAGTGATGCAATTCAAGAAATGTATTAGAAAGGGATGTCAAGTTTATGCCATTCAATTTATGAATCTATTAGAAACATAAGATAAGACCAAGTTAGAATACTTTGTTGTCCTACGGGAATTCAGAGACATGTTTGTTGATGAAATACCAGAATTACCTCCTAGGAGAGAAATAGATTTCTCTATAGACTTACTAACTGGATCAACCCTTATCTCAAAATCACCCTACTGAATGAGTCTACCAAAACTAACAAAATTAAAAATACAATTACAGGAATTGTTGGACAAGGAATATATCAGACCAAGTGTCTCGCCATGTGGTGCATGAGTCATCTTTGTGAAAAAGAAAGAAGATACTCTAAGACTATGTATCGATTATAGACAACTTAACAAAGTGACCATTAAGAATGAATACCCCTTACCATAGATAAATCATCTGTTCGATCAAGTTGGTGGGGCCAAGATCTTCTCAAAATTGGATTTACAATCCAGTTATCATCAAGTTAGGATAAAGGACCAGGACATAAAAAAAACAACTTTTCATACAAGATACAGACACTACGAGTTTGTAGTCATACCTTTCGGACTCACTAATGCACCAGCCACATTTATATGCTTGGTGAACAACATTTTCAGCCAGTACTTAGACAAGTTGATAGTAGTATTTATCGACGATATTATGGTCTATTCTAAAATGGAGGAGGAACATTATGAACACTTACGAATAGTTCTGCAAACACTAAGGAAACACAAACTATATGAAAAAATTTGACAAATGTGATTTTTATCAAAAAGAAATACAATATTTAGGACATGTCATTTCCTCGGAAGGTATTGCCATAGACCTGGAAAAGATAAAGCCATTATGGAATGGCTAGTGCCTAAGGATGTAGTAGATATCCGGTCATTCATGGGAATCACTGGATATTATCGTAGATTTATATAAGGGTTCTCCAAGATAGCCTACCCTATAATGTCATTACAAAATAAAGGGACCAATATTAACTAGTTGCAAAAGTGTCAAGACAGTTTTAACAAGCTAAAATAATTATTGACATCGACACCAATCTTGAAGATAGCAGACCCAAATAAAGACTTCACAGTATGCTTTGATGCAAGTAAAGAGGGACTAGGTGGTGTTCTAACTCAGGAAGGGCACGTGATTTGTTATGAGTCCCAGAAATTAAAGGAACATGAGGGAAATTATGTCACTCATGACTTAGAATTGGTAGCAGTAATACATGCCTTAAAAATGTGGCGACACTATATAATGGGCAAAAAATTCTTACTATTGATGGATAATAGTGGGGTGAAATATTTTTTTAACCAACCAGACCTTAATGCAAGACAAGCAAGGTGGCTAGCCTTCCTGAGAGAATTTTACTTTGAGGTCAGACATATAGAGGGTAAGGAAAATAATGTAGCAGATGCTTTAAGCCACACAATCCATGGGTTATTTGAGATAAATATCAGCAAGGAAAAAAGTGATCTGGAACAAAGAATAAGAACGTAAGGTGTTAACGACAGAAATTACACTAAGATGATTGCAAAATTTCAAAATAGTATCACAAACCCAGATAAACCAGATATAAGTATCAACAAGAAGGGACTTTTAATATTTAAAAGCAGACTGTACATATCGGATTCAACAGAGTTAAAATTAATTGTTTTAGATGAAGTGCATAAGAAACTGTATTCTGGCCATCCAGGTTACCAGAAGACAATAACAACACTCAGAAAACTATTTTACTGGCCTAACATGAAGGGAGAAACAATAGAATACCTGGCTAGGTGCTAAGATTGTTAGTAGGTTAAGGCCGCACACCAGCATCTACCCAGCCTATTACAGCCACTACCAGAACCAGAATGGAAATGGGAGACCATATCACTAAACTTTGTAACAGGTTTGCCAAAAACTCAGAAACAGAATGAATCAATCATGGTTGTAATCGATAAACTCAGTAAGTCTGCACACTTTATTCCTATAAAGTCTACTTTTAAAGCTATTAATATTGCTAAAATATTCATGAAAGAAATTTGTAGACTATATGGTATTCCTAATATGGTGACTTCAGATAGAGACGTAAAATTCACATTCGCTTTTTGGAAGGAATTGTTTGCGGGACTAAACACTAATTTGAGTTTCAGTACGAGTTATCATCCAAAAACAGATGGACAGACTGAAAGGAAAAATAAAATCATAGAGGATATTCTCCACATGTATATAAGAACAAAGCCGAACAAGTGGGAAGACTACCTACACTTGGTAGAATTTTCATATAACAATGGGTACCAAACTTCGGCTAAGTTGATCCCTTTTGAAATATTGTATGGTAGAAAATGTACAACTCCAATTAGGTGGGATAACCCGGCTGACAGACTCTTGGTTGGACTAGAGATGCTCTAAGAAATGGAGAACATCATAAGGAAGCTACAACATAACTTGAAAGAAGCACAAGACAGACAAAAGAGCTATACGGATCAGAAAACAAGACACGTGGAATTTCAAGTGGGAGATCATGTTTACCTGAAGGTAAAAGCTTGAAAAATCTCGTTGAAGTTAGGGAACTGTGCCAAGATGGCACCAAGGTTTTGTGGGCCCTTCAAGATACTAGCTAGAATTGCACCCATAGCATATCAACTTGCACTTCCAGCTAATCTAAGAATTCATAACGTATTTCATGTATCTTTGTTGAAAATGTATATTCATGACCCTACTCATATGATTGATTGGAACTTGGTGCAGGTGGAACCCTTATGCATTCTGGACTGGAGAGAAATAACACTTCAGAACAGAGTCGTCGCTCAAGTAAAGTTTCAATGGAAGCACTTTAGTCCTGAGGAGGCCACTTGGGAATTGGAAGGAGATTTGTGGAAATCTCATCCAATCCTATCCCAGGAAAGGAAAAAACACTGAGGAAAATGTTTTACTTAAGGGGGAAAGGATGTGACATCCCCCCAAAATAAAATATTTTATTTTTGTGTGCTGGAAATTTATTTCCGTTTTTGGTAAATTTGAATCTGGAAAATTTTTTCCATTTATGGCAATTCTAAATTTTGAATTTAATAATTGTATTTAATTATTGTGATTGTTTGACAGAGATATATTTGGACTCAACTAACTATTTGACTATGACACTTGTATCACAATAGAATATTTATATTAACTATGGGAGGACAAATGGAAGAGCCATGTTAAAAATCAGCTAACCATGACTCCATGAGTGGGCAACAAGTTGGAACTGCCTCTGGGATAATTATTACAAGTAGAAAATAAGAGATTTGGCCACTGGTAGCCCCTAAGAATTACGGATTAAGAAAGGTGTGAAAATCCCCAAAGGAGGGAAAAATACCTCAGCAAAATTGATGAATAACATATGTGAGGAGGAAGGATGTTGCCAAGTATGCTGGGAAGAAGATTTTTTTTTGAGATCTCTTGCTCTTATGAACACTAAGAATTGAGTGTGAGGTAAGAGGAGCCTACTAAAATAGATTTTCATTGTTGTTATGAGTACTGTTGAATAAGTGTGAGGCAAGAGGATAACTATTGGAATTGAAGGACATTGTTGAGGAGGAGTTTCCAAGTTCACCCTCATGGATTCATGGTCAGGCTAGGGGATGAATCAGGCAGGTGGATTTGGTTTCCTTGTTCTACAGTTGGGAGGAATGTGGTTGTTCCCTTTGTCTTCCCGCGGATTGGATTCAGATATGTTTATCTACCCCTCTCTATTCTTGGCTATATTTTGATTTATGGCAGGCATATGTTATGTGATTTTATCTAATTGTGTTAATGTAAACCTTTCCCTCTCTGTTCTTGGATGTTTTGTGTGTAACTGATATTATGCATCTAATCATTTCTAAATTTGAAATAATTCTTTCAATGGATTACATTTATCGTGGTACTAATTGTACAATCACAGTCTAAATTCTATAGTGGTCCCTCCCGAAATCTGGAAGTGCTAGGAAAATTTATTTTTATAGAATTTGAGTTTAAGAAAGTCGACCCATTTACGGGTTAGGTTTAATATAAATTCAAGATACTAGATGTACAAAAATTTAGAAAGTTAAATAATTCTGGGAACCCCCGGAAACGAAAATCATATCCCTCAGATCATCAATTATAATTCCCAAACTCTGATGGAATGATATTCTTATTCATGCATTTACATAGATGCATAGATCTAGTACGGTTGACATTTAATGCCTTGTTTAAAGAGGCTCTAAGTGAACATAATAGGCGTTACCTTTTACAGAACCTCTTACCCTATTATACCCCTTTTATAGATTATATGCGTATAAAACTCAGAAGTTAGATTTTTGGAATCCTGATAAAGTAAATGGACATTGAATCCTTCTACACCTATTGTTTCACAGAATGAAAGTAAAAATACCAGTAAAAGGAAAAAATCTTAGAATGATGAAAATAATGTGATTTTTGGCATTCGGGACTTGTTGGTTACATTTATACGAAGTTCCCTTGCATTTCCAAACCCCGAAACCCCGAATCCCAAAATCCAAAAGTGTTGGTCCCACACCCTTCACCTTTCGGAATTCAAGAGTTGTTGTGCGTTGTTGTTAGCATTTGAGACCCCGAAACACCGAATCCCAAAATCCCAAAATGTTAGTTCCTTTCTTTTTTGCAATTCGGGAATGGTTGTACGTTGGATGTTTGGCTATGGAACTCAGGAAGTTTCGAACCCTGAAATCCCAAAATACGGGTCTCACCTTTCTTTTCTTTTGCATTTCGGAAGTTTGTTCATGTTGATGTTTGAACACCAGAAATCACGTAGTTCCGAACCCCGAAATCCTGAAATGCGGGACCCACTTTTCCTTTTTCGCATTTTCGAAAGTTTGTTTATGTTGATATTTGGACATTGGAACTCGCGAAGTTCCAAACCACGAAATCCTAAATTACGGGTCTTACCCTTCTTTTCTTTTACATTTCGGAAGATTGTTCATGTTGATGTTTGGACACCGAAACTTGCGATGTTCTGAATCCCAAAATCCTGAAATGTGGGACCCACTTTTCCTTTTTCACATTTTCGAAAGTTTGTTTATGTTGATATTTCGACACTGGAACTCGTGAAGTTTCGAATCCTGAAATCCCAAAATACGGGTCTCACCTTTATCTTCTTTCACATTTCAGAAATTTGTTCATGTTGATGTTGGACACCGGAACTTGCGAAGTTCTGAACCCCAAAATCCCCAAATGCGGGACCCACCTTTCCTTTTTTTCATTTTTGGAAGTTTGTTTATGTTGATGTTTGGACTTCAAAACTCACGATGTTCTGACCCCTGAAACCCCGAAATACGAGTCCTACCTTTCCCTTTTTTTCATTTTTGGGAGTTGTTGTTTGTGTTGATGTTTTTCTTTTGTACTCGCGAAACCCCGAACCATGAAATCCAAAAGTGCTTCCCCACAGTCTTTCCGTATTTCAGATTTTGGGAAATATTGGGGTTCTTTGTTTTGTTTGGCATTTGGGATCACTGAAACTCGATTGACCTTCATTTCTTCACAAAGCTGTAGGAACATAGTAGGAATTATTGTTATAGGAATAGCTCAAATAGTATAATGTATGGACTAGTAGAAACGTTGGAGGATCTTCATCCAGGATAGAAGTATAATAATAACTGTTCATATTACAGGTCACTATGTACGGGGCATGACACATACCTAAATTATTATACGGAGAAAGATATGGGTATATACTTACTTCTAGGTGGAAATAAGTACAGATGTTAATAAAGAGTTAAAGAGAATTTCCTATAGTAAAAATGATAATATCACCTTTACACATGCACATAGCAGACAATCAAGTTACCTACTTTTCTAGCAGTCATGAAGATCCAGACTTGCAATCACAAGCATAATGAAATGTGCAAAACTGAATTACTTTGACAACTTTATGCTCGAAGTAAACTAGACTGGTGTAATGATGTCTTTATGGATCGAATTGAATCTTACCTTCCCTTAAACTCTAAGCTTAAACGAAGTTGAATTATGTCATAGATTTTTTTTTTTATGGTAAATTTGAGGTACATTACATCCCTGTACATGGACAGGGCCATACTCGTCCATGTCCATGTATAGGGACATGCCCGAATTCAAACCTATCCATGTATATGGATAGGACCAAAAACTTCCCTATTCATGTCTAGGGACAGGCCCAAATACAAGCATGTCCATGTACATGGACAAGTCAAATTCGACCCTATTATCACATCCGATAAACATATGATACCTCTACATATCTATATTATATGGTATAGGTGTTGTTATGTTTGTGTTTTTACTATATTGTGTCTACATCTTATTGTGTTCATAAATTATTAATTTATAGGAGGTTCAGGCATGCCCCTGTACATGGACAGGGCCATATTCGGCCCTGTACATGTAAAAGGATAAACCCAAATTTACAAGTTATGGGGGTTAAAGAAGGATGTCAAACGACATATTAGTAGGTTGTACCTCTCTTTTCTCAACAACTCATGGGTTTGTGAGGGTTTTCCCTCTCTTATCAGAAGACTATGGGTTTGGCACTGGTAACTTTCTTTTCTCAGCCACAAATTCATCATTTCAACTCTAGATTTAAAAGATAGAGAGGTTGGGTTCAACATGTAGACTGGAAGGATATTTGGATGCTAAGGACAACACCTAAATCATCATATTCTAAAAGATAAGGGACATTGATATGCATTGTCACATTGCAAATTTGTTGGTTGGATTAACAACAATTGGTATTTCAGACTACGAAGTTGTTGGGAGGATGTTTCTCATGTTATACATTGAAAATAAAACACATATAGCCTCCATCTTGGGTGCCATAACAACCATATAGTGATCTATAAAGATTGTCTGCAAACTATTTGGGATTATTAATGAATGAAATAAGTCATGTAATTCTGTATCAGTTTAGATATTATTGTTTGTACACATGCCTCACAAGTGTGTTTATAGGATGTCTAAAAGGGACCATTCCAGCACATTTCTTGTTGCATATTCTTGGACACCTACAACAAGCGTATTACAGATCAACAATAAAGTATATATCAATTTGTGTTTGTTGAATTTTACTTCCATTGTAACAGATTTAACAGGTCTATCATAAATTCCAATGAATGCATTTGTTGTTGTTATATCAGTTGGCACACCTACATCAATTTTTTCTACTATACATATTGTTGTCTCTTGATATTAAATGCAGTAAAATAGTTTTGTGAGAAATTCATGTGGACAAGTATTAAATAGTGAATTATTTGGTCATTAAATGATCTGGGTCTGTCCCTATACATGGGCAAGGACGAGCCATTTCTATAGATGGACATGGATGAGCCGTTTGAAGGACATTATGGCATGTAGAATATGGTAAAGTATAGTTCTATCATTAATCCACTCCATCACTAATTCTGTAAGCATGTCTAGTACAACCTTTCAATGGGATTATCTATGCTTACTATTATAGATGTTGAGACCAATATGAATAAAAATCTTGAAATGGTTAGGTAGTCATGTCAATTTTGTCTCCATGTAAAGATTTAGATGTTGACTAAGTAGCATCCTACCTAGTTATAATTTCACTAGGTCAATATATAAATCCTACAACAATACTAGTAGCAGATATAGTTCCTAGGAATTCTCTGTAATGTCCCCACTTTGAGACATCATCACAGGGCAACGACTTATGATGACCAGAATAGCCAGATGGATGTTATAGCGAATA
>ML779429.1:1192688-1237501 GCA_009831015.1 Picea engelmannii
TAGAGAGAGAGAGAGAGAGAGAGAGAGAGAGAGAGAGAGAGAGAGAGAGAGAGTTTCTTGTACAAAATTTTAGAACTACTTAAAACATCTAATTACTCATACATGACAAGATTGTCGACACTTGGACACATGAGAAATTCAAGTAATTTTCCATTGATAACACTGTACCAAAGGCATAAAAATGTATAGTTCAGTTATGTCATAGTAAACCATAAACGAATGTTTTTTCAAAGTTATACAATCCATATTAGAGAGGCTGCTCAGATATGTAACAATATTCATTGGGTTGAACAAAAAATTGTACATCCTATTAGACATAAAATAATAAATGATCTGTATAGGTAGAGGCTTTGGATCAAAATATTTACAAACAGAGTACCCTGGGTAAGTACCTAGTACCAATGGAAACCTAAATCTGATCCTCCAAACCTAAATATTAAAATCAAAACTTGAATACCCTTTTCGAGTAAGGTGTTGTCTTGGAACCGTTGATTGAAAATGTGTAAGTCCTGTAAGGAAACCGAGATGGGTAATTAGTGGAAAGAGAGAAGTCAAGGAAATCTAAATATGGAAGATAAAGTAATTAAGAAAACAAAGGATTTCCACATAGGATTAACACTTAGCTTGAGGTTGGTGCGGGTGCACTTCCTGTTGGTGTCGTTGAAGTGATCTATCGACATGTTGAAGGGGAGGAGTGGACAATAAAATGACTGATGGGTACCCTCGCAGTCTAATGATTTGTAACTGAACAAATTAACTGATTGCGCAGAGTGTAACAATTAAATAATACATTGTTAAACATGTAAAAATATTGCCTAAGCAGAACAATAAAGAACACACAGTATAAACATGTTTCACAAAATTGCCCAATTCGGATCACAGATAGGATTCCAAGATACTGTCCTCATAAAGAACTAAAACCATAGATTTATGATAAAGGAAACAAAATCAAGAAAAGAGTTTAGAATACTTAGAATTCCCTTCTTTATGCTAACAAAGTGAAATTTGACAAGTTAATCATAATTCTAGAATGATAAAGTTGCACAGGGTAGAGCATATCCTAGAGAGGCATTATTTTTCCAGCTCAAATATACAGACAGGGTTACGAGACACCAAAATCATATTTCTTAAACTTACAAATTTCTGATTGAAAACTCAGAGAAGTTGCACACAATTGTTTTCATGCGTACAAAACATGATGCAAATGATATATAAACTTACCGTGGTAAAATAAAGACGAAACTTATTGTATACTCATAGAATTGTCTCACAATCTTAACCTTTCATCATATAATTGTGTGGAACATAAATGGGAAAGTTATAGGGCAGATACTAAATACGTATATTCAAGCAAAGAGAACTCCATGTACACACAATGGACAATTCTACAAATATATGTCGTGCTTCTTTGAAATGAAATTGAATCATGGAAAGAAATGAGATGTTTACCCTCAGAATTAAGACATTGGAGACTCAGAAGATTCCAACAGAGATACAAAACTATACATATACCTTCATAAATACTACTTTAAAACTCAAAGGAACGAATTCGTAGACTTACACAGCCTAGGTAAAATACGCATTTTCAGACAGATTTGAAACCACTTCATTATCACAGAGAACAAACTTGCATTTGAAAAGGGCTAAACAGGATATGAAGATTATCCATCTTACTATCATAAGGAAGAAAACCTAACTTCCCTATCTAGGGTATAAGATTCAAGAAAACGATTATTTCTTACAACTAAATAACAAAACAAACAAGGAATTTTACCAAAGCTACGAATATATATGAAAGGCCGAGGCCAAGAATTCGTATCTATTTCGAGTTGCAAGAACATTTAATAACACAGTACAATAAACTGATTATACAATAAGTACGACATTATTTTTTTGATAGAACTAGTTTCTGCACTGTTGGACATTCTCACTTCCTTCAATATTATTACAGTCTAGGACTTCCTATGATATTTTTCATAAATAATATGTCTATTGTAGGGTATAAGGGATTTAGGAACTAATATGGAGATTAAAAGTGGGGCCATGACAAAACCCTAAACATTGTCGAGTATGCTACCAAAAAATAAGATGCTATCTCAGGCCACAGAAGTCATGACCATTATAACTAAGAGGAGTTGGAGGGTGACTGGTGTGTATTGTTACATTTTAGAATCACAAAGAGTTCAGATAAAACAACCGAGAAGTTACTTACCTCACACAGGGTAGTATCCGATTGGTGGGTTCCTCCTAGTTTCCTTTCCACCCAGAACGAGCCCAACTCCATGATTCTGGCCATGCTATCGAGATTAACATCACAGGGTTAGCATTGTATCACTTTTCCAAAATACAAATAGCCAAGGGAGAAGAATGAAGAAATAACCTTAGAAACCCTTGGCCGAGCAGATTAATGTTGATAGTTACGAGTTCTACCTGGCCATGTGAATAGAGTGAGGTGGCAGAGACACAAAGTGGTCGAGCGATAGCTCAAAGAAGTACATTACAGGACACCATAAATGTCTCAGGAAGGGTTTATTTAAGTCTCGATAGTCTTATATTTGCATACCTCTTATCAATTTATGGCGAGTGTGATGCAAGTAAGTTTAGGGTTACAACATTAGTCTTTTCTTGTTGGGGTCCTAACCCACACATAGGTAGATCAATATATTCGGATGTAATAAAGGTCAATATTAATAAGGCCTTTCAATAAAATAGAATAAGGYGGATGTAAGAAGACCTAATAGAAACTTTTGCTTCTAGAAGGATCTTCCTCTAGATGCTTCTCTTGATAGACATATTTAGTATAAATAAGGGTTTAGGGTATGAAAACCCTAKCTTGGAGATTATTGTAACAGAGMGCTACTCGATTGGAGGTTTCCCCCTCGAAGAGGCCTGTGAACATTTCTTTCTGAATCAAAGTGYTATTTCTATTGTTGTTCTTATATCATTTATGTGTTGTTGTGGAGATTATGTTGGATATATTACTGTTATTCTGCCATTTCTAGCATTTTATTTTTGTTCCACATATTTATTATATTTGGTATCTTGCAAGTGGTATCAGAGCACTTTCCTTGGCAGAAATTGTGGGAATTTTATTTTCAGGGTAGAGACGTATTCTAACATCTTTAAGCCACAGAGATTTTTCATTATGCACATAAACCCACGGTTGAGGGATTCATACACGCAGGAAATACAAGTGGTTCTTAAGCACACATTTGTTGGCCACCCCTGTAACGCCTGTTGGTACCCCTTCGAATGGTAGCACATCAGACAACACCTGTGTATGGATCAACCTAGATTTCTTGAATTCCTCTTTAGATAAACCTATCGGTCATCAGACTGCTATAGTTTCACCGAGAACAACACTTGAGAAGATACTCTCTAGTACTTGGGTAGTTAGGTTGTATGGCTAAGGGTACAGTCTATCCTCCTTAGTTATTTCCCTAAGATATTGGGTCGAGCACTACTGTTGGACCTCACACGTATATCAGAGCGCTATAGCACAGGGAAAACCCTTGTCTGTAGAACTCTTGAATACCTAACCCTTGGGGGACAGAAACATAAACAAATTAAAACATACCAGATCTATTGCCACGCAACTATGTTCGGGTTGCCAAGTAAATACACATTTTTTTCTGGTTAAGCATTTGGGGATTTCATCACTTCAGTATTATTCAGACCAGAGTATAACTTCGCAGGTGTAAAAAAAAAAAAAGTCTGGAAATTGTTTCACCGTTATTTAAGACCTATTCCATTGGAGTCATATCTCCGCCCTTATCACATTCATCCATATCATTTTTCGGAAAAAAAATTCACCCCGCCCGCCCCTTTTTAGTTCACCCATCCTCATGGCCCATACCCATAGCCAATATCTGGAAACTCACTTCAACACCTTGCAATCTGGTTTCCTCGAGGCCCAAAAAGAAGTGAAATAACTTAGTTCTACTGTTGCCTCCATCGATTCATCCGTCAGTACAACTATAAATACAACCATGCAGTCCTCAATGGAGGAAGTCAAACAAGAACTAACCACCCAACATGAATCTGTCTTTGCATCCCTCTGCACCAAACTGAAGATTCCTACAGATGACCATTTCTCTGAATCACCTCCAAAGACTGAAGGCGAACATTCATCCCTTTCCCATACCTTTCAGAACCATCACTTTCAATGTGACCTACGAGTTCCACGGGTGGATGTGACCAAATTTGATGCCTCAGACCCCACTGGTTGGGTAACCAAAATGGAACATTATTTCTCTTTATACGACATCACAGATGACTTGGAAAAACTATGGTATGGTGTTCTCCATCTAAATCAATAACGTTGGCAATGGTCGCAATGGAGAAAAACTTCCCGTCAAGGGTATATTTCTTGGACCCAATTTGTGACTGAGCTTTATGAACTCTTTGACATAGAGACCAACCATTTGGGTCATTTGACAAAGTTGAAACAATCCAGAATAGTAGAAGACTTCATAGGTGCCTTTGAGTGCCTGGATTTTCGAACAGAGGGCATGATTGATGCTTTCTTTCGAGAGTGTTTTATCAATGGCCTCAAGGAGGAGATTTAGGCCCATGTCCTCATGAATCGACCCTCGACTTAGGTGGAGGCTACTAAAAGAGATAAATAAGCACAATAGGTTGTATCATCTCAAAACCGAAAACCCTCCTTTATCCCTCACCATAAACCCATCACTCCCACTACTCCCTCCACCCCATTAAAGATCCAAAAATTGACCAGGGATGAAATGGTCGAACACCAACTCAAAGGCCTCTGTTATAATTGTGATGACAAATATTTCCTGGGCCACAAGTGTAAGGAACAAAATTTTTTTATGGCCATCTTTGAGGATATTTCGGAAGAGGATGTTTAAACTCCCCTTGAAACTCCCTCAAACCCTCCCGAAGTAGAACCCGTCATTTCCCTCAATGATATCACTTGTTTTTTCACTCCCCAAACCCTCAAGTTAATCATTTACATCAAGAATTGGAAGGTCATCATTCTGGTTGATAGTGGAAGAACCCATAATTTTATTCATCGTTGTATTTCCCAAGAAACTCATTGCTACATCCATGCTGTCACAAATTTCCAAATCACGATTGCCAATGGTGGTTCCATTAAATGTGGAGGGCACTGTGAAAATGTGCATCTCCAAATCAGTGACTACCACCTAAAATCCCATATGTTTTCTATCGACATGGGTGGTTGTGACATTGTGTTGGGTAGAAACTGGATAAGAACTTTGGGTCCCATTCTCATGGATTTTAAGGTATTAACCATGCAATTCACCTAGGAAGGACACCAATATAAATTCCAAGGAATCACTCCTGGTTCACCTGAGGTCATCAGTTCCCATCGCATGGAAGAGCTTCTCAAAAAAGGTCATTCTTGTGTCATTTCCCAACTCTATGCCATACAAGCAACAAAGACACCCCCGGTGCCACATGACCTCCAAGATCTCCTTTCTAAACATCAAATTGTATTTTCCACTCTCCAAGGACTCCCTCCTTCCCATAGTGTTCATGATCATTCCATTCCCCTTGTACTCGGAATCCTTCCTCCCAATATCCATCCATATCGCCACCCCTTTTCACAAAAAAATGAAATTGAGAAAATGGTCCAGGAACTCCTTAATGCAGGTGTTATCTGCCCTAGTAGAAGCCCTTACTCTTCTCCTATAGTCATGGTCCTGAATAAAGAAGGTTCTTGGAGAATGTGTCTTGACTTCCGTGCCCTCAACAAACTGACCATTAAAGACAAATTTCCCATTCCTATCATTGATGACCTCCTAGATGAATTGAGTGGTGCCCAATTCTTTACTAAACTTGATATTCGCTTGGGCTATCACCAGATACGTATGAAAGAGGCAGACATTCCTAAGATGGCCTTTCACACTCATGAGGGCCACTATGAGTTTTTGGTCATGCCCTTTGTCTTGTGTAATGCCGCTCCACCTTCCAAAGCCTCATGAATCATGTCTTTCGTTCCTTTCTCCGTCATTTTGTATTAGTTTTCTTTGATGATATCCTCATCTATAGAAAAACTTGGACAACCCATCTTACTCATGTGGATCAAGTTCTCCATCTCCTCTCCCAGCACCAAATTTTCTTGAAAGAGTCTAAATGTGATTTTGGTGCCTCAAAAGTAGAATACTTGGGTCATCTAGTTGGCAAGGATGGCATCAAGGTGGATCTGAAAAAGATTGAAGATATGAAAGACTAGCCGCACCCAAAGACTCTCAAAAGATTGTGTGGATTTCTGGGCTTAACAGGGTATTATCACAAGTTTTTTAAGAACTACGGAAAGATTGCAGCACCTCTCACTACTCTCCTCAAAAAGAACTCTTTCACTTGGACTCCAGCCACTGCTCAATATTTTCAAACCTTGAAGATGGCCATGTGCACCACTCTAGTTCTGTCCCTTCCTGATTTCACAAAGACCTTTGTGTTGGAATGTGATGCCTCAGGGAAAGGAATCAACGATGTCCTTATGCAAGAGGGTCGATGTTTGGCCTTCACCAGCAAGCAATTGTCTAAAAGGAATCTGGGCAAACCCATTTATGAAAAGGAAATGTTGGCTATTATGCATGTTGTTGATCTATGGTGCCCTTATCTCTTGGGGAAATGCTTCCAAATTAAGACCGACCATCAAAGCCTCAAGTACTTTATGAAACAATGCATTTCCTCCCAGGAGCAACAAAAATGGGTGACTAAGCTCTTTGGTTATGATTATGAGATAATTTACAAGAAGGGCAAAGACAATGTAGTGGCAGATGCACTATCCCAAAAATATGAAGAAGAAGGATCCTTTTTCTCTCTTTCCTTCATTGTACCCGATTGGCTCCAAGCTGTGCGCTAGGAATGGATTCAAGATCCCAAAAGTTCTCATCTGATCCATCAATTGCAGACCAAGGATCTGGCTTCCCCAGGGTACTCTTGGCTCTGGGATGAGCTTTGATACAAAGGCCATTTGTATTTAAGTAAACAATCAAAGATTAAATCCACGGTACATTCTGAGCTTCATGCTACACCCACAGCGGGGCACTTAGGGTTCACCAAAACATATGACAGGGTCAAACGTTCTTTTTTCTGGGATGGTATGAAACAGGACATCCATAATTTTGTCATTGAATGTGAGGTGTGTCAACATAACAAGGGATAAATAGTCAAATCTCCAGGCACACTACAACTGCTTCTGATTCCACCTACTATTTGGAAGGATCTCTCTATGGACTTTATTACTGGCTTACCCAAATTAGGGAATAACTCAGTCATAATGGTGGTTGTGGATCGATTTTCCAAGTATTCTCATTTCTGCGCTCTTCAACACCCATTTACTACATCCACAGTGGCTCATCTTTTCATGGACCAGGTCTTCAAGCTTCATGGCATGCCACACTCTATTGTTTCTGATCATGACCCATCTTTCACAAGAAATTTTTGGAAAGAACTGTTTAAGCTACAGGGCACCCAATTGCATTTCAGCACATCTTATCATCCCCAGACTGATGGTCAAACGAAAGTTGTCAACAAGTGTTTGGAAACATATCTGAGGTGTTTTGCCTCTAAAAAAAAACATCAGTGGGCTCAATGGCTACCCCTAGCTAAATGGTGGTACAACACTTCCTACAATACAACTACTCGCATGAATCCTTTTGAAGCAGTATATTGACAGAAGCCACCTTCAGTTCTCTCATACTTACCGGGTACCTCGAAGGTCTAGGTGGTTGATCAAACACTTACAGTTCAAGAGGATATTCTTCATACCCTTAAAGAGAACATGGTCATGGCACAAAATCGCATGAAGCAACAAGTAGATCAAGGTCGCTCTGAACGTCAATTTTCAGAAGGGGATCAGGTGTTTCTGCAACTACAACCATACAAGCGAAATTCCGTCAAGGCCGAGCATTGTCAGAAGCTAGCGCCCAAATTTTATGGTCCTTATATAGTTCTCAAGCATGTGAGACAAGTCACATATCAGTTAGCTCTGCCCAGTCAGTCGAAGCTACATCCATTTTTTCATGTTTCATGCTTAAAGAAGGTGATTGGAACTAGGTGCCAAATTCAAGCCAACCTTCTTGAGTTAGCTGAACAAGGATCCATTTTGCTACATCCAAATGTAGTTTTGGACCAGCATGAGCATCGTTTGTGTCAGAGAACCATCAATGAAGTGTTATTCCAGTGGAAAGATACGACTCTAGCAGATGCCACTTGGGAACCAGCTACCATTCTGCAGTAGTTTCCACATCTCAATTCTTGAGGACAAGGTTGTTTTTAAGGGGGTGGACATGTTAGGGTCCTAACCCACACATAGGTAGATCAATATATTCAGACGTAATAAAGGTCAATATTAATAAGGCCTTTCAATAAAATAGAATAAGGTGGATGTAAGAAGACCTAATAGAAGCTTCTTCTTCTAGAAAGATCTTCCTCTAGATGCTTCTCTTGATAGACATATTTAGTATAAATAAGGGTCGAGGGTATGAAAACCCTATCTTGGAGATTATTGTAACAGAGCACTACTCGATTGGAAGTTGCCCCCTCGAACAGGCCTATGAACATTTCTTTTTGAATCAAAGTGTTATTTCTGTTGTTGTTCTTATATCATTTATGTGTTATTGTGGAGATTATGCTGGATATATTACTGTTATTCTGCCATTTCTAGCATTTTATTTTTCTTCTGCATATTTATTATATCTGGTATCTTGCATTTTTTGTTGTCTGGTTAAGTTTTTACCCTTACATTTCAGATTCGTTAGTCCTTGTGCGAAGGGTTATTTTTAACGGGAGTGTCAAACGACAAAAACCAAAACAACTTTCACCAACTGCATAGTCACAACCGTTCTAAGTATTAATGCATGTACGTATTGTTGACAGGTTAGAAATAACTATGTTTAATAGAGACACTCCAAATATGACCATGGATTAAATGACACAGTATCCTAGGGGTTGTTACATATATTTATATGTAATTCCATAGTATGGCTTGTGGTATACTCGTGTGAGAAGGATGGAGTTACTAAGGTGGATATAATCTTTAGGTACTAAGCTACTCTTTCTCCCTCTTTTTGAGAACAAGAATAAGTTAGTCTTGTCTATATAACTTTGCACCTATGTCAAGAGAATGGTAAGTGTAAGTTGCAGAAGATAAAAGAAGTAACAAAATTACTCTGTGTTTATAGTTAAGGAATTCTTTTAAAAAGTATTGAACGCGAAAGAACAACTTTAATGACCCTAATAATTTTTTTTTAATTGATAAATTTGGGGTATATTACAGAGTTCTTTGAAATTAATCTTGGGAGTATGACTATAGGTCAATATGAAAGAATGTTTTAGAGATGTTGAAGTATGTTTATTTAATCAAGGATGAGATAGTTAAGATTAAGAGTTATTTGAGTGGATTTCCAACATTCATCAGTGACAAGATACAATATGTTGATCCAAAAACATTAGAGGAGACCATAAGGCAAGCTAAATTCCTATATAATCAACATAAAGGGAAGCCAACTTTCCAAAAATATTAGGAAGACAAGAATAAATACAATATCGAATATAGCAAGAAGGGAACTAAATGACCATTGTCATAAATAATCGTTAGGGACAACCAGCTTATAGAGAACCCAAAATGATTGAGAGAGGTGGAAACAGGCCAAGGAAACCACCTATTCAATGTTGGGGTTGTAAATGAGATCATATGTTTATATATTGTCCTCAAAAATGATAGAAAGTGATGATTGTTCATAATTTTTAGCAAGATGAAACAATTGAGGACATGGGAAGAAGTTTACCTAGGATCTATGCATCACTGGACAACAAGAAAACAAAGCTTCAGTTACATATGATTGAAGTGGAAGGTAAGATCAAAAACCAAACAATTGTTATTTTAATAGATTCGGGAGCTAGTCATAGTTATGTAGATCCTAAGATGGTGGAAATATTTCATTTTCCAAGAAGAAAGAATGAAAAATATCTGTTGTTGCAGCTCGATTCCAGAGCCAAAAGATAAGTTAATGAGATGGTTAAGTCATATCCATTGGAAATGAATGGACTAAGCAACATGGAATAATTGAACATCTTTCCTTTAGGTTCCTATGAATCTCTAATTGGTATGGATTGGTTGGACCAACACCATGTTATCCTAGACTATCATAAAAAGGAATTTACATGTTGGGATGGGGAAGGGAACCTAAGACCAATACAGGGAAATAAGTGTCAGAGAAATCTTGGCATTGCAACTGAAGGAAAGTTACAGGAAAGGGTGTCAAATATTTGCAGCTCATATGGAAGAGACACCTAAAGATAAGGTGTCAAATATTGAATATTATGCAGTCCTAAAATAATTTGAGAATTTATTTAAGGAAATACCAGGATTACCCCCTAAAAGAGACATTGATTCCTCCATCAATATGATGCCTGGAGTAGCTCCAGTATCCAATACCCCTTACACGCTGAGTACGCCATAACTAAAGTAGTTTCAAATGAAACTTGAAGATATTCTGAAGAAAGGGTACATATGCCCAGGTGTGTCACCTTGGGGTGCTCCATTATTATTTTTGAAGAATAAGGATGGAACCTTGAGACTTTGCATGGATTTTAGGCAGTTGAACAAAGTAACTATAAAGAATAAGTATCCTAGGCCAAGGATTGATGACCTCTTTGATCAGTTGAAGAATGAAAAAATATTCTCCAAGGTTGATCTTGAGTCACAATATCATCAAGTAAGAATTAAAGAAGAAGACATCAACAAGACTTCTTTCTGAACAAGGTATGGCCATTATCAATTCACAACACCAGTTGTTTCCACATGTTTAATGAACAATATTTTCAGAGAATACTTAGATATGTTTTTCATTGTATTTTTAGATTAAATTCCTATATATTCTATATCGGAGGAAGGGCATGAAAAACACTTGAGGATGGTACTACAGGTATTAAGGGAGCATCAATTGTATGGAAAATTGAGGAAGTGCTCATTTTACTAGAAGCAAATTCATTATTTGGGACATATCATATTAGAGGAAGGGATATGATTGGATCTTGAAAATATTGAGGCCATTAGGAGATGGTAAGCACCTAATAATGTGACAAAAGTTAGATCATTCATGGGCCTTGCAGGGTACTAGAGAATATTTGTTGCAGGATTCTCAAAGATTGCACACTTGATCACTTCCTTGCAAAATAAGGAAGAGAAGTTTCATTGGACATTGGAGTGTGCAAAGAGTTTCCAACACTTGAAGCAATTATTAAACAATGATCCAACGGATCATTGATCCAAATGAATATTTCATCGTATGCATCAATGCATGTAAAGAAGGAATTGGTGGAATCTTCAGTCAGAATGGTTATGTAGTATGTTATGAATCAAGGAATTTGAAGGAGCATGAAAGGGACTATGCTACTCATGATTTGGATTTGGAAGCCATAGTGCATGAATTGCATATGTGGAGGCACTCTCGCATGGGGAAAATATCCGATTTAAGAACATACCATCATGGTCTAAAATATTTATTCGTTGAACCAACTCTAAATGCCATACAAATTAGGAGGTTAGAATTTGTTAGTGAATATGACTGTTATATAAATCATATCAAGGGAAAGGAGATCAAGGTGGTTGATGCCGTCAGTAGAAGAGTGCATGAGTTTCATTCTATAACCATTGCCATGTACCAATCCAATTTGAAAGACAAAAACTTAGAGGCTTCAAAATCAGATTTGCAATATATGGAATTAATGGAAAAATTATAGGTAGGTATTTTGCAACAGAAAGTTGAATACTACAAGGTGGGAAATCATGAAATTCTCATGTACGGAGGAACAATTAATGTACCAAATTTCTAGGAACTGAAAAATAAGATATTTAAATAAATGCATAATCCACCTTATGCTAGGCACCGAGGGTATCAGAAAACTATTGCAACTGTCAAGAGCCAATATTATTGGATAGTCATGAAGAAGGAAATTGTTGAGTTTATTTCCAAATGTTTGGAGTGTCAAAAGGTCAAGGATGAGCATAGACACCCATATAGTTTGTTGCAACCATTACCCATTCTAGAGTGGAAATGGGAAGTGGTAACAATGGACATCATCACCAAGCTTCCCAGAACAAGCAAGCAACATGATTCTATCATGGTAGTGGTGGACAAGTTTACCAAATCTTCCCATTTCATTCCAGTGAAGCTCACTCACAAGGAAACCAACATTGTTAATATTTCTATGAAGTAAGTTACTACATTGCATGGTATACCCAATACAATTGCATCTGACAGAGATCCACAATTCATTTCCAACTTTTGGAAAGGATTATTTAAAGGATTTGGAACAAATTTGAATTTGAGCACAACTTATCATCCATAATCTGATGGACAAACAAAGAGGGTGAATCAAGTCATTGAAGATATGTTAAGGATGTATGTGATGGATAAACCATCAAAATGTGAAGAATACCTACACTTGGTAGAGTTTTCTTATAAATATGGGTACCAAGCATATTTAAAAATGAGCCCATTTGAGGCACTTTATGGAAGAAGGTGAAACACACCTATAAGTTGGGACAACCAACATATAGAGCAGTGGGTGGGCTAGATTCTCTCATGGAAATGGAAGAGAAGATGTCAAAAATAAAGTAGAATTTAAAGTTTGCTCAAGAAAGGAAGAAAATCTATGTTGATAAGGGAAGAACTCACAGGGAATTTAAAGTGGCTGACCATGTATTCTTGAAAGTGAAGGCCAACAGAAGTTCCTTGAAGTTGGTAAATTTTTCAAAGTTGGATTGGGACTGTAGCATATATGATTTCATTACCTTCACTAATGTCTATTCATAATGTATTCCATGTATCATTGCTCAAAAAGTATATACCTCATGCTAATCATCTTATTGATTGGAATGTGATTCAAGTGGAGCAAGAAGGTTCTTTTCAAGTGCATTCGGTGTGCATACTCGACCGAAAGATCAAGCATCTTAGAAATTGAGCTATACAACTAGTAAAGGTATGATGGATGTGGTACGACCTTGAGGATGCAACTTGGGAGAACAAGGATTCTATGCGGCAAGAATACCCACATATTTTTAAAGATTCTTGACAATTTTGATGGTAATATGTATATAAGATGCACTGAAGACAATGCATAAATAAGGGGATGGTAATGTAATACACAAGGATCGAACCCCATTTGAATTGTAAATATTTTTTATAGGCTGGTGAGCTGGGTGATTATAACCTAGGAGGCATATGTAATGATTAGGCCGGAGAGCATAGATGCTAAAGGAAAATGAGCCTATTTTTTTATATGTAAAGACTCATATCATTAATATAGTATATATTTTCGTGTAGACCAACCACGATAAAAGAGTATGGGGGAATAAAATCCACTGGGAAGGGAAAGGGAGGGGCTAAGATCCTATAAATGGGGCTAAGCTAGAGGGCTTATTGCCAAAGGAATATTATAATATTATTCCTAAATACTATGGTAAGAATAATTA
This sequence comes from Picea engelmannii, assembly GCA_009831015.1. Lineage (NCBI taxonomy): Eukaryota > Viridiplantae > Streptophyta > Pinopsida > Pinales > Pinaceae > Picea > Picea engelmannii. The sequence continues at coordinate 1,206,166 of ML779429.1, forward strand.
TTTTATCCTAAATTTTCATGGGAAAGAGAATGAAACCCAAGTGGTGATAAACAAGCTCCTTGAGAGCCATGTGTCATCAAGGGTGCATGCAAACAAGTGTGGGGAAATTTATACCATTTCACTCTCACAGATTCGAGTGACTCACTTGGCCAATCATGCCCTCACAAATTCTCTCCATAAGTGGACCTCTACATAATTCATGCACTCCTGGAGCCTTCACACACTCATGAGTTACATGTACCTTTCATGTTATCAACAGTAAACAATATTCCTCTTGGGATGCAGAATGCACTTGTACCTACCTGAGTTAGTACAACACCTTTCTATTATGAGAAACATATGTTCCATGCCCTAAAAATTATTTTTTCCATCACCTATGCCTTAACTAAACATTGTTTTTGTATTCACCATTAAATATAAATGGTTGTTTTAAGCACTGAACTAGACAATCGGGTTGTGAGGTTTGTGGGACTGAATAAATAGGTTGTCAGGCTTGTGGGATTGAAGAGGCAGTTTGGTATTCCCATGGATTGAAGAGGCGAATTGTTAGGACCATGAGAAACTCTCTGCAGGTGAAATAATTGTTGGGAAAGTGATTTCCTAAGGGAGACCAACTACAACTACATTGTTGTGGGACTTCATGTCCGACCTATTACTGAATCCCTAGAAGGGGAGTGGGGAAGCCGAAGGACTATTGAGAAGAGAAGGGAAACACTTCCTAGGGTGGGAGAGGCATGTGGGGAATGAGAGGTTGTAGGTTGTTAGTTTGAGTTGGATCCTAGTATGAAACCCTTCATGTTGTCTGTATTGTCTCAGCCTAGATAGGAATCCCTTTACCTGGGTGACGTTTAGTCCTAGCTTGGGGGTGACAAATTGCTGAGAGTTTTGAGAAGCATGGTCTAAGGCTGGAAGGATCATGGAAGGTTTGCATGCAGTTGGTGGTTTTATATAAAATATAAATATCAATTGTGTATTAATTTACATTATGTGTATGTCTACATGTGTTATATTTATGGGTATTTCCTCTGTATGTTGCATGTACATGTTTATTGTTATTTTTGCATGATTGTATTGGAAGAATGTATTTGTTTCTTTAAAGTTATAAATATATATACAAATCAAATTATTGTTGGTTTTATGGAGTGGGATGGCCTTGACCCAGGTGGTCTGTGTGGCATAGCCCAGTAGGTTTTAAGGTTGGGTATGTTAAAGGTACATCCATTGGGTTATCCCTGATAAACAAATGGTTCATTCCTTGGGCTGGGTAGGTCAAGAGAAAGAGAGTTGGTGGAAAAGTCRGGATATTTTTAGGAGAATATCATTTTCTTGAGAGATTTATGAGATGTGAGTGGACTATCAGAGACCACCCTGTTTTGTGGATTGATAGCCTCAACTCRAGGTTGACTCACTATTTCAATTTGGAAAAGTYAGTCTACGGTTGGKTGGAACGTCCATCCCAAGGAGATGGTTGCACAATTCTTGTTTAAGATAAACGTTTTATATTGTATTTATTTATTTACATGTGTTATCRTTGTGCATGAACTCTGTGCAAATGAGAATGACTTTTATGCTACACTAATGAATGGTTTAGTTGTATCTCATGTTGATTATTAGCATGATTCATATGCATAARTTTTATGGTTATTATTATAGCTAAATATGTTATAAATTGTAGTTGTAGGCTATGGGAAAATGGATAAAAACAATAATAGATGTATTTAGCATAAGTTTCATGTTATGTGTATTCCACAAATAGTGTTGCCTAGTGGAAGGCTAGGCATGTTAATAAAAAGGTATCATAGTTGTTGAAGATAATTGTTTTTGCATGGTGTGACCAACTATGGTGGTTAGGTATGTTACACTACTCCTACTATTCCAAATCCAACATCTTCTTCCTAGCTTGGTATCCCTATTCATATTTAGAATACATCCTTATACACATTGCTTCACCCCACAAAAGGAATTCTTTGACAAAAAAAGGAAATAATCCAAATAGATGGGCCACCCACAACTACAATATTGCGGAGTACTTGGCATAGGCACCATGTGCCATGTCTACACTCGAAGTCCGCTTAAGCTTCCCAATGCAGTAGAAATCCTTGTTGTCTTCCATACGTGGGGTCGATCCCTCGAAGTCGATTTTGATAACCTTTGATTCTAATCAAGTTCATCATCGACGCACCTCTTGAGTACAATAATTAATCAGGTGTATTTGGTTCTATGAAATGACTGCAATTGTTTCATCTGTATTTAGGGTCTTATGATTTCCTTATCAGGGGAAAATAGTGACGATCGATCAAATTGTGCTTTGTACCTATTACTTTGGATCCAATGTACCTTTTATTGATGATACCGCATAGTATCGCATGAGTATTGGTAATGATATGTTCAAAGACTCTTTGTTGATGGGAAAATTTTCTCTTCCCCCACCACCTCCTGTTAATGTTTAAGCCATTATTATAGTTCTTTGCATTTCAATAGATAACAATAGCATAACACAAGATCACTTAGAAATACACAATCACGAGAGACACAACATTTATCCTGGGAAACCCTCTAGGGGAAGAAAACCTAGTAAGACCTCCTTATTATAGATAGCCAATACAATGCTAAGAGATAACTCAAGCTAATACAGAAGATCCTCTCCCAAAGATGCACCACTCTCTCTCTCTCTCTCTTCTCCAACTGCAATTCTGAAACTTCTCTCTCAATGAGAAAGTGAGGTGTGTATCTAAGTGAGGCACTAGCCTCCTTATTTATACAAATCTGGCATGTGTGAAGTGTCTCTTCACTGGCAGGGCCAACTTCTGAAATTGGGTGGTTATAACCACCTTTATTGTGTTTCAGGGCCTCTTGATATATTTTGGGGCCGACTTCTTCTTTTTCTTTTTAAAATTACATTATGACCAATCCACAAAAGGGGATTTGGTCCTTATACAATAGCTGGCATGATCAATCCACAATGAAGATTTATCCAATGAATAATATATCAAATAATAATAATAATACACTTTGCAGTTACATTATTTCAACACTCCCCCTTAACAGGAAGGGTATTCTTCAACAACATCAAGTGGGTGAGAGGATAGCATCATCAATATCATCTTGGAACCTTGACTGGCCTATCTATAAATCATCAAAAGTTTTCTTCATCAGCAACATCATCATTCTCAAAGGAATGCAATCATCATCTGCATCAATATGTATTAGTATAAAATTGATACATCATCATCATCACAACACGAGGCTAGCTCATCATAATACAGGACTGGCTTTAAGTCACATCTGTTAAGTTGGAAGCTCAATGCTCATCTTTCTATACATCACAATAATCAAGCTGGAAGCAAGATGCTAGACTAGATTTATGTCATAGCTTCTCAAGATGGAAGCACAGTACTAGTCTCATCTTAACATCTTTCTTTACGTCACAACACTTAAGTTGGACACGATACTAGATTGGATTTATGTCACAACTATCAAGTCAAAATAACAATACTAGTATCATCTCATTGTCTTGCTTTACTTGATCCAGGTGGATATCAGTGGCCACCCACATTTTCTGACAGGCTTAAAACAATTTTCTGGCAATTATGGTAATTTACTATTTTTAGCAGGCTTCAACTTCCAGGGCCATTTTGAGGGCCTAAATGAAGGTTTTTCAATATCTATGTCCTCAATTATATATGAAGGCATAATTGATCCCCCAAAATTAATCTCCTCGATGATACCTTTCCAACGAGATATCATATGCCTAAAACAGAGATCGTATGGAAACGTTACGACCCCATGAAGTTGATGTACTAACTTACCCAAATGGGGCCCACATGAATTTTGGCACTTCATCTCCTAGGGTTAGGTTTTTGGATGTCTAGGAATTTTGGCATTCCTGTTTATTGTAAAAATGCCTCTAGAGCCTCATTGTAATCATCTTCTTGTGAATGCGAGTAGCCCTCACATCTCTTCTCAGAGATAAGCTGCCACCATTCTAGCGACTCTTTCACTCTATATTTTTACAGTCTCTGTACATTTCTTTCATTAATAGAAATTGTGTATTACTGTATATATGTGTTTATGGTTGCATATCTGATACATTTATGTTATATTATTGAATATGTGAAATATCTCTTTTCATTTCTTTATTATATCTCCACTCTCATTTCATGCCGAAAATAATCCGTATCAGTGGTATCAGAGCAGGCTACTCTTGATCGTTTTTTTGGTGCATGTTCCCAACGAGGTCTAAGTATAGTGATTTGGGTCACAAGCTTGTCTCTCTTGAAGAAAATTTCTCTCGCACACCCAAGAAACCCTCAATGGTAAAAGAAAATAAAAACGATGGAGCAGACGATCCTATCAATCTGTTGCTTGAGGTACCTCGCCACATACTTCAATACCTACCGATAGCATCAGGCAAATCTTCATCAAGTGCCCACTTTGGAGGCACCTCGCCTTTCAAGGTACAAGTTAATTTTGATATTCTTGTCTTTGAAATATAGATAGATGCAAAATCCCTAGAAAAATGGTTAACTCTGCTAGAAGGTTATTTCTCTGTTCACAATTTTTATGAAAAAGAAAAGATCACCTTTTCACTCCTTAAATCTCTCCCTCATGTCAAACATTGGTGGGAAACTTACTGGGAGAAAAGTTCCACAGAGGAGTCTAGAATATATGGGGCCAATCCCACTTGGGATTTTTTTGTGGATGCGGTAAAAGAACAGTATTACCCTATTGTCAACTATGAGGACCAGTACATGAGATGGACCACACTACGACAAGAGAGGGTCCAAGCAGTTCTGGAGTTCACCAATACCTTCCATACCTTGCGCACCAAGCTGGGTATCAAAGACTCTGAGAAACATTTGGTTCTGAAATACCATGGGGCTCTACAAAAATACATCCAGACTGAAATGGATTTTCTAGACATCCCATCACTCGGTGTTTCTTATAGATACAGTGTTAAAATTGAACAGAAATTTAAGCACCAGAACAAAGGGGAATTCGGGTCTACAAATCTGCAACAACCAAAGTATTGCAAAGACGACCCTAAAAAACAATCTCCCAAAAACCAGTCCAAGACATAGAAAAAGAAGGGTCATGGGAAGACAAAGAAGAACACCGAAAAATGGTGCGATTTCCACAAAATCCCCTGGCACAACACCGATGAATGTCACTCAAAATACTCATTGGTGGCCGAGATCAAAGACAAGGAGTCAAACCCTGATTCTGAATCTGATTCTGAAAACACTGGTAAAGGACAGATCATTGACGCAGACCTCACTACTATTGTCACAATCACATCAATTCAACCAAAAAGAACCAAAAGATCTCGAAGAGGGGGAGTGCCTTTTTCATTCACAGATGTGGGTGAAGGGGACCCGGCTACATTTTATTGTTGATAGTGGAAGCCAAAAGAACCTCATCTCAGTAGAGGTCATCAAATAGTTGGGATTGTCGACAACACCACACGCACAACCATACAACATCGGGTGGCTTCGCCAATGATGAGATCTACGTGTTAGCTAGCAATGTTGATTGTCATACAACATCCATCTCTTCAAGTATGAGGTATTGTGTGATGTTTCCCCACTGGATGTTTGTGATGTTCTCTTGGGCCAACCATATATGTGGAAGTGCCATGTTTTTTATGAGTCTCGACCCCATAGTGTCATTGTTACTTTGGGGGGTCATCTCTACAGAATATAAGAGTTAGTTCCAACTATTGTTCCACCTAAAAAGTGTTGCAAGGTAGTATCTCATACTGCAAAATTCAACTTCTTCACAATCTTTTCAAAAGGTGAACAAAAGGACACTACAACCACTATAGTCTCGCCCCCTGCACCTTCTATCCAACATAAGCAGGTCGACAAGGTTACAGAAAAGCACAAAGATTCCTCTTGCACACCTTCCTCTCATGTAGCTTGACTTGTTGAACAACCTCAACTTCAACAGGTTCATGACAAACTTCCACAAACTAAGTAGCGCGATGTCTCCAACAATACAAGAAGCTCACTGAGATGTAGATCCAGTAAACGCTTTTMCCTCTCCCCCAAAAAMTCAATGCAATGGATATCATTGCTTYCTAAGGAGGGAGGATTGATCCAGGTGGATATCAGTGGCCACCCACCTTTTCTGACTGACTTAAAACTGTTTTCTGGCAATTTTMGCAATTTACTATTTTTAGCAGGTTTCAACTTCTAGGGCCATTTTGARGGCCTAAATGAATTTTTTTTTGATATCGAGGCCCTTAATGATATTCAAATKCATAACCGAGCCCTGAAAATGAATATCCTCGATGATACCTTTCCAATGAGCTATCATACGCCTAAAACGAAGATCATATGCAAACGTTATGACCCCGGGGAGTTGWTGTACTAACTTACCCAAACGAGGCCCACATGACTTTTGGCATTTCATCTCCTAGGGTTAGGTTTTTGGATGTCTAGGAATTTTGGCATTCCTATTTATTGTAAAAAGGCCTCTAGAGACTCATTTTAATCATCTTCTTGCAAATGCAAGTAGCCATCACATCTCTTCTCAGAGATAAGCTGCCACCATTCTAGTGAGTCTTTCATTCTATATTTTTACAGTCTCTATACATTTATTTGATTAATAGAAATTGTGTATTACTGTATATCTGTGTTTATGGTTTCATATATGATACATTTATGTTATATTATTGAATATATGCAATATCTTTTTTCATTTCTTTATTATATCTCCGCTCTCATTTCGTGCCAAAAATAATCTGGATCATTACGTCACAACCATTAGGCTGGAAGCAAGATACTATACTGGCTTTATGTCACAGCTGTCAAGCCAAAAGCATAATACTAGTCTCATCTCTTCATCTTGCTTTACATCACAACCATCAGGTTGGAAGCAAGATACTAGACTGGCTTTATGTCAAAGTTTTCAAGTTGAAAGCACAATACTAGTCTCATCTCATCGTCTTTATTTATGTCACAACAATAAAGTTAGAAGCAAGATACTCGTCCTTCTTTATGTGACAACAATCAAGCTAGAAGAAGGATACTAGACTGGCTTTACGTCACAACTGTCAAGTCAGAAGCATAGTTCTAGTCTCATCATCTTTCTTTACGTCATAACAATTAGGTTTGAAGCAAGAGATGTCTCATCACATCAACTACTCCCCCTTTCAGACTATTCCAAGCTTATTTCGAAAGTGCTCAAACTTTACACAAGATAGAGGCTTGGCCAACACATGAGAAACATGTTCATCCATGCTAATGTACTAGAGATTTAAGGCTCCTATTTGCACCATGTCACGGATGTAATGATATCAGATCTCTGTGTGCTTCAACTTGTCATGGAATACAATATTCTCTGTCATATTTATGCAGCTCTAGTTGTCACATAGGATAGTGATTGTTTCCATCTCTAGGTCAAATAGGTCGATCGGTAACTTTTGAAGCCATATAGCTTCGTAACTGGCAGAACATGCAACAATGCATTTTTCTTCCACTGTGCTAAGAGAAATGTTGGATTGCTTCCTACTCTGCCACGAGATCATGGCTGATCCCAAACTAAAACAACATCCTGAAGTGATTTTCCTGTCATAAACACTTCCTACCCAATCTGCATCAGTATATACACTCAATGTGAAATCATGATCTCCATCATAGCTGAGACCATAGTCTGTTGTACCCTTAAGGTACCTCATCGCATGTTTTGCAGCCACTAGGTGAACATGTCTGGGTTCTACCAGAAACTGACTCAAGGTCTTCACAGAAAAACAAATGTCTGGTATGGTGTTCATTAGGTACATCAACGATCCAATATTTTTTCTGTACAATGTGGCATCAATCAATTCTAACAAAGTGGCGACCAACATCTTCATCTTCGCTTCCATGGGTGTATTCATGGACTTGCATTCTAACATGTTGAATATCTTTAGGATTTGGATTGCATACTTCCCTTGATTAAGGAATATCCTCTTTGGCCTCTGCCATACCTCGAGACCTAAGAAATAATGCATTAGGACAAGGTCTTTAATTTCAAAGTCTGAGGCAACTCTCTTCTTACATTGAGTGATGAGATTTTCTTCTCTGGTAAGAATAAGTCATCCATGCATAGTAGCAATATTACTCACACATCATTCATAACCTTGAAGTAGAGGTTAGAATCTTGTTTACTCTTGGTAAAGCCCAAGCTTGTAAGGAAACTTTATATCCATCCATACCAAGCTCTAGGATATTGCTTCAATCCGTATAAGGCTTTGTCTAATCTTCATACACGAGACTTCTTGTCTTCAACTTCAAATCCTTAAGGTGTCTCTATATAAGGTTCCTCTTCGATGAAACCATTTAGGAAAGTTGTCTTTACGTCCATCTGGTGCAGCTTCCACTTCATCTTAGCTGTAAGAGTTGTTGAAACAGATATTAAAATCTTTAATCTTTAAGGCTTAGATTTTTATTTTTGTGTTTTTCATATTTCGACTTTCTTAAAATAAGAATTTTTTCATTTCTAAATTCGCGACGCCTTTTTATCATTTATTTTTGAATAAATATGGGAAAATGTTTACAAAAATATAATTTTTCCAACGCTCTTTGAAAAATTATTTAAAACGGGTTGTAATTCAAAATTTGCGATTTTTTAATTTAAATGTGAAAGAAATCAGGATTCGGGGTTTCCTATAAACAAATGTTCGATGCTAATTGAATCATGAAACCCCAATCCCCGATTTCTCGATTCATTTAAGTCCTACTTAAAAGCATGAATTAATCTAATTTCTTCTAAGAATGATCAAGGGTTAAATAATTATGTCGTGATTTCGAGATTCACGGTTTTGTAAGAACACATCTCTTGTCATTATATTTCCCAAAATCCCGATTCATAATTCACGTTAAAACTAAAATAATTCTATTTTGGCCTTAATCTTGATTACTTAGTTAATTAAGATAAGTTAAGTCATGTTTAAAAGAAACAGGTCATCGTGATTTCGCGATTTCGGGATTCGCGATTCCGTGAGAGCACGTCTCATGTCATCAGATTTCCCGAAATCCCAATTTCCAAAATTCCAATTAATGAAATCCCGAAAGGGTTGAATCTCGATTAATTAACATGCTAAAAATGTTTAAATTTTAATTAAAACATCGCGATTTCACGATTTCGAAATTTCAGTGATCGGGCTTTTCTAATGACATACCTTTTGACATCAAGATTGATGAAACCTCAAAAAGTCATGTTTTCAGTTTTAATCCATAATTAACACTAATAAATCCTCTTTCTAAAACAGTTTTAAAGTTAGCCTTTCTTTGAGTGTTCATTAATACGTCGTTGTCTGATTAAGTAAGTTTTTCTTTTTATTTGAAAATGCCAAGAAAGCCTAAGTACGCACATTGAATGCATATCTCCAAAAATGAGCTTTAAATTCGGGAAAGATGTACAAATCTCATTATTTTTATGATATATTCAAAGTAAACGTTCGAAACGTCTGTATTTTCATTTGAAAGCTGAGCTTATTCATCCACTTTCTGTGACAGGTTCTCAAGTCAAACGCAGAGCTATGGCACCTAAAAAAAGCACCGAATGAAAAACGAAGAACCACAGGAAGGTGATATTATCTCTGATACTACTCCACACACCATACACTCCATCAAATCATAGACTGGAATTACCGAATTGTTGGAGGACGAGTTAAAGTATGTTAACCCTGATTCCAAAAATCATCTCCGGGGCATTGCTGAGTCTGCGCTTCATAAGGATGTTGTGCATCCGAGGCTGGTGTCATATACTGAGATGGTCGGTTGGGCTCTGGATAAGGTAGATATCCCAACAAGGAGCATTCAGAATGAGTAAGGAGCTATCTTCACATCATTTAGGCCTGAGCACATTCAAGTAATGTATAAACTCTCGCCGAATTATAAACACACCTTTAGTGCTGATTTTTTAGCCGAGTTTCAAAGAAAGGAATGTATCGAGGCAAACCAGACATATATTGACATGATTAAAGGATGGCCAAGGTCTGAAGCAAAGTTTAGGGATGATTCTCATGGGATTTATGCTACAACCTCCTTAAAGGTATATATGGTTTATGTAGCCATGATGTTATGTAGACTTTTCGGGAGGAAAGATCCCTGTCACTTTCATTCAGACTGGGTACCCTTCTTAGAGGAAGTTTCAGAAGGAAATAGTTTTAACTGGCATAAAAGTTTTTCGGATAACCTGACACAAGAAATTTTAAATCACAAAGCAGCCAAGTCAAAAGGACAACCCGTGTCATTTTATATGTCTCCATATATTATGGATGTGATTTGTTTTATGGCTCCATTTCCATTAATGAATTGGAGTTGGAATTCTTCCTGCCCAGAGCCTGTTCATAAATACCACTCATCCCTCTAGGAATAAAATGCTAAAGAAGAATTTTACGAGGTTTGTCATTTTGTCATTACTCCTATGCACAAATTATTTTCTCGATGCGAACCCCCTCGCATTTCTGATGCGGTCATAGAAAGTCGGTTGCCCGAATTACACAGAAGATTTTTTTTTATTTGAAGCAAATGAGATACCTGAGGCTCCCAGGATCTTAGTTAATTTTTTAGGAAAATGTGTTCAGTGCGTTGAAACAGAGAAAGGAATTTCGTCAATGCAAGGTTAAATTTTTTTTAAAAATGTTTTTATTAATATAATTTTGAAAGAAATTGTAAATGGTTGATATTACTTTTATGTAACCAAAATTTTAGGAAGTTGGTTAGTCACCAACGAGAAGCTTGGATGAAATGTATAAATATAGTTTCGAAAGGCTGAGAAAAGGCTTCATAAATTTTGGAGAGAGTGATTTTGTAATATCAGTTTTGAAATACATTGGAATATAGATCACAAACGAGATTCTGGATCCTGCAACTTTGTAACTATGTGTCTTCTCCTTGTTTAGTATACTTTGTTGAATTTTTCCTTTAATKTTTTCTCTAACAAGTAAATCAGTTTGAAATTATATACATCATGGATTTATATTTCAGATTGGTTTGGATGTCAAATGATTTACAGTTTTTCCTCTGAAATCACTTTAGTAATTTCAAGACCTGTAAAACTTTTGTTCCTTAATTTCTAACCCTTGTTAGAAACCTCATTTTTCTTTCATCATTGTCTATTGAAATATAAGATTCTTTCTTGATAAAAGCCTTATATTTCTCTGTAGTGTTTATTTGTTGCTTATAATTTTCGAAATTGTTACAAAACCAGGAAACGACCTTGAGTGTGTTTACATTACTATTTTAGATTTTAAAATTGTTTTCCTTGATCTCATCTCTGGAAATCTGAAGTAACAAAACGATTAAAATCCCTTTATAAACCTTTAAACTTTTATCATCCATGACTATCCCTAATAGAAGACAACCCAACATTGAACTGGGCCTACAGGATCAAAACAGTATTGCCTTAAGTTTATTCAATAACATTTTACAAACGACAACTAACCGGGTTGAGTTAGAAAGATCATGGGCTGCTATTGAGCGAGACATTAGCATCCAAGAACAACATGAAGCAATATAGAGGCAGTTGAGAAACTGAATCTGCTCTGATCTTTCTTTGATTCCTTAATTCCAAATCATTTCTTTAAATCATTTATGGATGCCTTGACAGTATGTTTTATAGCCTTAAAACATAAACTCAAGAACAACATATTTTTGGCGCCATTGTCGGGGAACGAAGAAACGAATCTTTTCCTTTGGAAGAATGACATTGATGTTTTTGGTTGTTGATAGTGAACAAGAACAGAATACCTTCTAAGGCTATTATTTTTCACTTGGCGACTCCAAGAGAACACCAAAAAAAACCCGGATAGCAAATAGACATCGCCAGTCTCCGATCCAAAAAAAATTTTAAAATCTAGAAAATCACTTAAACAAGTCTTTTTCTCCACATATATTATAGATCAACCTGACTTTACGCAATCACACTCATCGAAAACTCTTGAAAGATCACTTTCGCTTCCCCCCTCATTTGATACTTTCTCATTTCCTGAAGTTTCTTCTCCATTTTTCCCAGAATATTCTTCTCACACTGTCCAAACTTCAGTTCCTAATCTAACCATGGCTGCACAAGGAGGTGTTGGAGCTGGAGGTGGTGCCCCTGGAGGTGGTCAAGTATCGCTTCCTAGGATTTTCGCTAAAGTGGCCACTATATATGCTCCCCTTGTTCTACATGTTCCTCTTCATGATCTCCCCGAGAATTATATGAAAAGCCTTTCGAAATTTACAGGGGAGGGTGATTTGACTGCCCAAGAACATATAAACGTTTTCAATCAATTTGCTGACATACTCAGAATAGAACATGAAGATGTTTATTCCAGACTACTTGTTCAAACTTTTGAGGGACAAGTGAGGACCTGGTTCCGATCTTTAGCAGCTGGATCTTTAAGATCCTATGAAGAACTTGAAAGTGCATTTATTAGACAATGGGGAGAGAGGAAGGATCACCTCTACTACTTAACTGAATTTGGAGCTCTCAGAAAGAAAAAATCTGAGTCAGTTCTAGAATTCACACAGAGGTTCAATAAGTTGTATAATAAACTTCCAGTTGAAGTTATACCATCACAACCTGTGGAAAAAGTGACATTCACTGGCACTTTTGACCCTGACTTTGCCTTATTATTGAGAGAGAGGAGATCAACAGATCTCACCAAAATGCTGGATGATGCACTTGAAATTGAATCTAATATGATGTCATCAGGGAAACTTAAAGCAAAGACTAAAACTGGAAACAAAGAAAATAAAAAATTTAAAGAGCAAGGTGGACCTTCAGGGTCAGGAAAATCCTCGAGAGATAGAATAGAAGAGATGGTTGGGGTCATTCGAGAACTTTCAAACAAGATCTCAAAAATGGAACTAGAGAAATCAAAAAGAGATAATTTCCCCAGAAAATATTTTTGAAGAAATCCTGAACCTCATGGACCACAGAAAATAATTAAAAATGAAGATCAAAAAATTCAAACGCCTTTTAAAAGTGAAAACTTCATCTGAGAAGAAGATTTAGGAGATTTTGAAGAAATCAATGAAGATATTAGTAACTTTGGCGATGATAATAAATCCCTATTTATCAAGACAGGATTACGAAGCATATTTAAGTACAGAAAGTACTTCGAAAGAATAGGTCAGTAGTAATATGACTGATAATTTTACATATCAAAATGTTGCAGATAATATTATTGCTGAATTACAGGGAAAGTATAATTTGAGAACAAGAAATAAAAATATCCCAAATGATCCAACAAAAAAGAGTTTTCCAAGAAACAAAACCAATGAGGTAACTCCAAAGGTTGCAGATAAACAGTCTGCAAAAAGAAACACAGCCGACACACTACCTGTAAAGTCAGAACTAGTAGGGACACCCCATGTGAAGATACAAGCTCCTATAAAAGAAAACATGGTCACATCTCAATGCAAAATTGAGAAGAAAGGTATGGAAGCCCCGAATACCGAAAATGACAAGGCTCTAGGAAACATTAATCTAGAAAACGAAATAAATAAAATCAAAATTCCTATTCCCCTTGTTGAGTTAGCTAAAAATCCTGTACACAGAAAACAAATCGCCAAAATGATTAATTTTTCCGAAGATGAAAGCCAGGCCGACGCTATTAACTTAGAGGATGACAAACCTATCTTAGTTTTCAGTCCACATGTTGAAGGAGCAAGAGATACAGTGGCTCCTTTTTATATTACATTAACCCTGTTTGATCACCTTCTTCATAACTGTATGTTGGATTTTGGAGCTTCCCATAATGTCATGCCAAAGGAAATAATGGAAAAACTTGGTCTCGAAATCACAATACCCTGTGGTGATTTATATTCTTTCGATTCGAGGAAGGTAAAATGCATAGGTATGATTAAAGACCTAGTGGTAGGTTTGGCTCAAATACCTGCTAAAATTATTCTTATTGATGTAGTAATCGCTGACATTCCCCCAAAGTATGGTATGCTATTATCTAGATCATGGGGCGCCAAGCTTGGAGGATCTCTCCAACTAGATATGACATATGCTACAATCCCAGTTTTCGGAGGCCAATTCACTCGTCCTTATAGGGAGACTAGGTTGGCATTTACTGTAGGTGACCCAAATAACCCCAGCAACCATCCAGTTATATTGCCGACCAAGATTTATGAAATTGTATATTATCTTTAGATGACGATTTTGAAGTAGATGTAGATGATAAATGTATAGAAGAAAAATCTGAAAAAAAAAAAAGAAATAGAGAAAAATGTATATAGCACGGGAGTATGGAAAATGTATTTTGATGGTGCTTCCTCCTATCTTGGAGCTAGTGCAGGAGCACTACTTATGGCTCCCGATGATCAATTTTTTATTCCTTTTTCATATAGGCTCCAGTGGAATGTAGATTGTACAAACAATGTATGTGAATATGAATCTTTAGTGCTAGGATTAGAAGCTGCTAGAAGGATGAAAATTAAGAAACTCAAAGTCTTTGGTGGCGCAGAGTTAATTATAAAATAGGTGAATCGACAGTATCAGGCTAAGCATCCTAGATTACGGTCCTACAGGAATTGTGTCTGGGATTTAATAGAGAACTTCTTCACAACTGTGAATTTTCATTTCGTCCCAAGATCCGAAAATCAACAGGCCGATGCTTTAGTGAAAGTTGCAACAACTTTTACACCTCCGACTGCTTTTAATTTAAAATATCATATACAAATGAGACATCACCCTTCAATACCAAATAACATTCAACATTGGCAGGTTTTTGAAGACGATGAGAAGCTTCGAAAGTTTCTAGAATCTTTAGATGAATTTGCAGAAACACATACTGATCAAGAAAATCAAAATGATCCTATTTGGATCATACAAGAAGGGGAGGATTCTAAGGAATTTCATGATAAAATTGTAAACCACCGAATGCTTGTTCCCAACAACAAGAAAATATCCAAGGGTCTAATCCCTTTGGAAAGACTTTTTAATAAAGATGATATCCCCTCTAAAACTACTCTACAACCCCAACCAGAGGAGGTTGAAGATTGTAATATAGGAACCGAAGATAACCCTCAAATGGTTAAATTTTCCAAATAATTATCAACAGAAAACAAGAATAAATACACGGAGTTGTTAAGAAAATATAAAGATGTTTTCGCATGGTCGTACGAAGAACGGAAAACATATGACACTTTTGTAACTGAACATAAAATACCTCTCAAACTAGGTGTCAAACCTTTTAAACAAAAACTCTGACAATTTAACCCTATTTTATTACCTGTTATCGAATGAGAAGTCAAAAAACTTCTGGATGCTAAGATAATTGTTCCCCTAAGATATTCTGATTGGGTAGCTAATCTGATTCCAGTTAGAAAGAAAAATGGGGAAATCAGATTATGTGTTGATTTCAGGAATCTTAATAAATCTTCTCTCAAAGATAATTATCCTCTACCTAAAATGGACCATGTTCTTGAAAAAGTAGTAGGGGATAATAGAATTTCCATGATTGATGGATTTTCAGGTTATAATTAGATTGTCGTCAATGATCTTGACAAATAAAAAACTACATTTACCACTCCTTGGGGCACGTTTATGTATGATAAAATGTCGTTTGGACTATTGAATGCGGGAGCTACTTTTCAACGTGCAATGGATATTGCTTTCGTCGGTGAACGGGACATGTTTGTAGTCATATATTTGGATGATCTTACTGTTTTTTCTAAATCGGATGAAGACCATATGATTCATCTCAAACAAACATTTGAAAAATGTCGTAGGTTTGGTCTATCCTTAAATCCTAAAAAATCTCATTTCGCTATGCAAGAAGGAAGGTTGTTGGGTCATATCGTATCCAAAAATGGAATCAGGATTGATCCTAAAAGAGTAGAGGCTATAGATASAATAGCTATTCCTAGGAATGTGAAAGAAATTCAATCATTTTTAGGAAAAATAAATTTCTTGAGAAGATKTATTCCTAACTTCGCTGAAATTGTTAAATTGATTACAGATATGCTCAGAAAAAACAGTGAAGTAAAATGGACAGAAGAAGCTAAGGCATCCTTTGCCCATATTAAAAAGGTCATAAGTGAGGCACCAGTACTAGCGAGCCCARATTATCTCAAAGATTTTCTTATTTTTTCATTTGCCTCTGAACACAYGCTTGCTTTTGTACTCCTTCGAAAGAACGAAGAAGGTTTCGAGCAACTGATAGCCTTCTTTAGTAAAAGTCTMYGAGATGCTGAACTTAAATATAATATAATGGAAAAGCAAGCGTATGCCATGGTAAAAGCATTGAAATATTTCAAAACTTATGTTTTTCATTCTAAAGTGATTTCATATGTATCCACTAGTGCTGTAAAAGATATCTTGGTTCAAGCAGACAGTGATGGTAAAAGGGGAAGATGGCTTGCAAAAATTCAGGAGTTCAACTTGGAGGTTAAACCGACGAAATTGGTAAAGGGACAAGGTTTAGATAAGCTTTTAGATAAATCCAATTTCAGGGCTCTTGGGATAAACAATTCTCGGGAGGAAGAAGTATGGGTAGACGTGAATGAACTTGAGGACCAAAGGGTTGAAAACAAGATCGAAGAGAAATTCGCATCGTCGAATTGGTACAAGGACATAGTACCATACTTATTAACTTTGAAATATCCTGCTGACTTGTCTCCATCCAAATCTAGAACGTTGAAGCTGCATGCAGTAAAATACTGTATTTCCAAAAAACGATTATACTAGAAAGACCCACTTGGTTTCCTCTTGGCCTGTCTGGTCGAATCAGAAATAGAAGAAGTTATAAGTCAATTTCATGAATTAGTCTGTGGAGGACACCATGCTTGGAGAGCTACGACATATAAAATCCTAAGGGATGGTTATTACTGGCCTAAACTTTTCCCAGATGTCAATGCCAAGGTACAAGCTTGCAGTCCTTGCCAATTTTTTACAGGAAAACATAATCTACCTTCGAAGCCATTAGTCCCATTCAAGACAGAAGCTCCTTTTCAACAATGGGGACTTGACTTCATAGGTGATATAAATCCTCATTCAAGTTCCCAACATAGATGGATTCTGACTGCTACAGACTATTTCACCAAATGGGTAGAATTTATCCCAACAAGGAAGGCCACTGGTTTAGTAGTTATAGACTTCTTAGAAGAGAACATCTTGTCTAGGTTCGGTTGTCCTAGAAAGATAGTCACAGACAATGCACAGGCTTTTAAATCTATGGAAATGGTCAGCTTTTCTCAGAAATATAATATTGTGATGGGTCATTCCACAGCATACTATCCTCAAGGTAATGGTCTGGCAGAATCTTCTAACAAGAGCTTAATCAGTATAATCAAAAAAGTGTTAAATCAAAATAAAAAATCTTGGCATTTACATTTAAAATATGATTTGTGGGAAAATCGGATAGGCACAAAAAAGTCTATCGGTACTTCTCCCTTTCAAATGGTATATGGAACAGATGTAGTGTTGCCCATAAATCTAGAACTTCCTATGATGAAACTATGGCAAGACGAGAAAGAAGAACCAAATCCTCTCACAAGAAGGATAAACCAGTTGATTGAAGTTCAACATCATAGATATGTGGTGGATGAAAAGTTGCATAAGTACCAGGATGACATGAAGATATTATTTGATCGTAAAGCGAAGGACAAGAATTTTCTCCCCGGAGATCTAGTTTTGAGGTGGGATGCTCGAAAAGAAGATTCAGTAAAAAACGATAAATTCGATCATATTTGGTTTGCACCATTTAAGGTAGCATCTTCTGAAGGAAAGAAATTCATTTCTGCTTGAAAATTTGGATGGTAAGATCTTGAATGCCCCTGTTAATGGGCATTTTTTAAAGCACTATATGGAATGATTAATTAATAGAAAATTTCATTGTATATACCATTTGTTTTTCATTTTAGAAATCCCATTTTCATTTTGTAAATAAATAAAAATTAGTTAAGTTTTTATATCCAATATATATATATATATATAAAGAAAAAGAAAAGAGTCCAAAGAGTTATTTTTGAAATCATAACCTAGGTTTTCTGGCTTACAGATTGTTGAAAATCTCCTTTTATACCCTCGATACTATCTTTCACGTTTTCAGACTTTCTTATCAGAGTAGGAGAGATTATGTATTAATCTGGAAAATCAATAAATGATTAAATTCAGTAAGGTTAGTTTTCGTAGTTCTTATTCTCTGACTAAAAGTGGTTATCTTTGAGTTGATTTTGACTATCTTAAGTTTCTTAACAGTTTGTCTGAAGATTTAAGCTTGCTCAAAAGAAACCCCCTGAAAATAATCTTTCCCTTTTTCTTTATAGACTGAGGGGTTTTGAAAGTCGAGAAAAATTTGTCTAGAATAATCAAAACAATTGACAAACCTCTATTAAAAAATTTTACACAGATAACCACCCCTGATATTTTAAGTATCACTAATTGCCCCCTCTTCGTATGTACAAGCTAACTATAAGACAGATGGTGAAAGGAAATTCATATTTGATTTCCCCCATCTGGTCCCACGGACAATGAAAGGAAATTCATTTAAATGATTTCCCTCATCTAAATATAAAAGAAATAGATAACTTCACCGGGGTACTGAATAGGCCTGCTGGCAGTGAAGCAATATCTGAAAATAAAATTAGCACTCGAAACAGTGAAAGGAAATTCAGTAAAAAGGGATAGATAACTTCACCGGGGTACTGAATAGGCCCGCTGGCAGTGAAGCAATATCTGAGGTGTATGTAAGGTTGTCATAATTATCTATAACTCTATTCTAGTTATCAGTTTTTCAAAACCGGGTATTCGTCTTAAGTCAAAATAGAGCCCCCCAATTAAATTATAATTTTTATTTTGATTGATGCAAGATGAAATTTATAATAATCTGTTGAGTTTCCTAATATTTTTCTAATCATCTTAATACTAACTTAAAATTGGAATGGGAAGGAGAATATTGAAGAAGACTATAACTGATTTTCAAGCAAATAAGAAGTTTTGAAAAGTTTTTCTAAGGTTTTATAAAATCTCTCTTTTTCCTCTCCTTTAATAGTTTATCAGTGATAAACCCTTGACACCATTTACCCAATGAAGGCACCGACCGAGTCTGCATGTTCTCCTCGTCCCACAGAGAGACGAGGTCCCCAGTTGGAGCCTATGTTGAAACAGATCTTAAAATCTTTAATCTTTAAGGCTTAGATTTTTATTTTTGTGTTTTTTGTGTTTCAACTTTCTTAAAATAAGAATTTCATCATTTCTAAATTCACGACGCCTTTTTATCATTTATTTTTGAATAAATACGGGAAAAAGTTTACAAAAATATAAGTTTTCCAACGCTCTTTGAAAAATTATTTAAAACGGGCTGTAATTCAAAATTTGCGATTTTTTTAATTTAAACGTGAAAGAAATTGGGATTCGGGGTTTCCTATAAACAAATGTTCGATGCTAATTGAATCACGAAACCCCGATCCCCGATTTCCTGATTCGTTTAAGTCCTAAATAAAAGAACATATTAATCTAATTTCTTCTAAGAATGATTAAGGATTAAATAATTATGTCGCGATTTTGAGATTCACGGTTTTGTAGGAACACGTCTCTTGTCATTATATTTCCCGAAATCCCGATTTCCAAAGTCCCAATTCATAATTCACGTTAAAACTAAAATAATTTTGTTTTGGCCTTAATATTGATTACTTAGTTAATTAAGATAAGTTAAGTCATGTTTAAAAGAAACAGGCCATCGTGATTTCGCGATTTCGGGATTCGCAATTCCGTGAGAGCACGTCTCATGTCATCAGATTTCCCGAAATCTCGATTTCTTAAATTCTGATTAATGAAATCCCAAAAGGGTCGAATCTCGATTAATTAACATGCTAAAAATGTTTAAATTTTAATTAAAACATCGCGATTTCGCAATTTCGGCGATCGGGCTTTTCCGATGACATACCTTTTGACATCAAGATTGTCGAAACCTCGAAAAGTCATGTTTTCAGTTTTAATACATAATTAACACTAATAAATCCTCTTTCTAAAACAGTTTTAAAGTTAACCTTTCTTTGAGTGTTCATTAATGTGTCGTTGTCCGATTAAGTAAGTTTCTCTTTTTATTTGAAAATGCCAAGAAAGCCTAAGTATAGACATTGAATGCATATCTTCGAAAATATTTTTTTCATTAAGAGCTTTAAATTCGGGACAGATGTACAAATCTCATTATTTTTATGATATATTCAAAGTAAATGTTCGAAACGTCTATATTTTCATTTTAAAGTTGATCTTATTCATCCACTTTCTGTGACAGGTTCTCCAGTCAAACGTAGAGCTATCGCACCTAAAAAAGCACCGAAGTAAAACAAAGAACCACATGAAGGTAATATTATCTCTGATACTACTCCACACGCCATACACTCCATCAAATCATGGACTGGAATTACCGAATTTTTGGAGGACGAGCTAAAGTATGCTGACCCTGATTCCGAAAATCTTCTCCGGGACATTGCTGAGTCTGAGCTTCATAAGGTTGTTGCGCGTCTGAGGCTGGTGGCATATACTGAGATGGTCGTCTAGGCTCTGGATAAGGTAGATATCCCAACAAGGAGCATTCAGAATGAGCAAGGAGCTATCGTTGGCTCATTCAAGCCTGCGCACATTCAAGTCATGTATAAACTCTCGCTGAATTATAAACACACCTTTAATGCTGAATTTTTAGCCGAGTTTCAAAGAAAGGAATGTATTGAGGCAGACCAGATATATCCTGACATGATTAAAGGGTGGGAGAGGTATGAAGCAAAGTTTAGGGCTGATTCTTATGGGATTTATGCTACATCCTCCTTAAACGAATATATGGTTTATGTAGCCATGATGTTATGCAGACTTTTCGGGAGGAAAGATCCCTGTCACTTTCATGCAGACTGGGTACCCTTCTTAGAGGAAGTTTCAGAAGGAAATAGTTTTAACTCGCATAAAATTTTATCGGATAACCTGACAGAAGAAATTTTAAATTACAAAGCAGCCAATTCCAAAGGACAACCAGTGTCTTTTTATATGTCTGCATATATTATGTATGCGATTTGTTTTTTGACTCCATTTCCATTAATGAATTGGAGTTGGAATTCTTCCTGCCCAGAGCTTGTTCATAAATACCACTCAGCCCTCTGGGAAGAAAATGCTAAAGAAGCATTTTACGAGGTTTGTCATTTTCTCATTATTTCTATGCACAAATTATTTTTTGGATGCGAACCCCCTCGCATTTCTGATGCAGTCATAGAAAGTCGGTTGCCCGAATTACACATAAGATTTTTTTTTATTTGAAGCAAATGAGATACCTAAGGCTCCTAGGATCTTAGTTAATTTTTTAGTAAAATGTGTTCAGTGCGTTGAAACAGAGAAAGGAAGTTCGTCAACGCAAGCTTAAAACTTTTTTAAAAATGTTTTTATTAATAGAATTTTGAAAGAAATTGTAAACTATTGACATTAATTTTATGTAACCAAAATTTTAGGAAGTTGGTTAGTCACCAACGAGAAGCTTGGATGAAGTGTATAAATATAGTTTCGAAAGGCTGAGAAAAGGCTTCAAAAATTTTGGAAAGAGGGATTTTGTAATATCAATTTTGAAATACATTGGAATATAGATCACAAACGAGATTCTGGATCTTGCAAATTTGTAACCATGTGTCTTCTCCTTGTTTAGTATACTTTGTTGAATTTTTCCTTTAATGTTTTCTCTAACAAGTAAATCGGTTTGAAATTATATACATCGTGGATTTATATTTCAGATTGGTTTGGATGTCAAATGATTTACAATTTTTCCTCTGAAATAACTTTAGTAATTTCAAGACCTGTAAAACTTTTGTTCCTTAATTTCTAACCCTTGTTAGAAACCTCATTTTTCTTTCATCATTGTCTATTGAAATATAAGATTATTTCTTGATAAAAGCCTTATATTTCTTTGTAGTGTTTATTTGTTGCTTATAATTTTTGAAATTGTTACAAAACCAGGAAACGGCCTTGAATGTGTTTACATTACTGTTTTAGATCTTAAAATTGTTTTTCCTTGATCTCATCTCTGGAAATCTAAAGTAACAAACTGATTAAAATCCCTTTATAAACCTTTAAATTTTTATCATCCATGACTGTCCCTAATAGCAGACAACCCAACGTTGAACCGGGCCTACAGGATCAAAAGAATATTGCCTTAAGTTTATTCAATACCATTTTACAAACGGAAACTAACCAGGTTGAGTTAGAAAGATCATGGGTTTCTATTGAGCGAGACATTAGCATCCAAGAACAACAGGAAGCAAGACAGAGGCAGTTGAGAAACTGAATCTACTCCGATCTTTCTTTGATTCCTTAATTCCAAGTCATTTCCTTAAATCATTTATGGATGCCTTGATGGTATGTTTTATAGCCTTAAAACATAAACTCAGGAACAACAAGAGATATGATGGTTCTAATGAAAGTGTATCTGGCTACATGAGTGAATGTCTCTGCATAGTCAATGCCTTATTTTTGAGAAAACCCACGAGCTACAAATATTGCTTTATATTTCTCAATACTTCCATCAACAACATGTTTTATTTTGAAGAGCCATTTGGAGGATAGCACGTCTTTACTCTTATGTCTAGGAACTATTTGCCATACATCATTCTTTAGTATGGATTGGTATTCCTCTGTCATGGCATATGCCCATTCTTTCATCTGAATGGCTTCTTCAAATCAAGTAGGCTCCTTCTCTAGGAGGTCACACATCAAAGCCATATAACTGGAGAATGGATTTGGTCTTTTCACCTATCTCATGGTTCCTTGGGGAACACCATACCTCTCTCCATATTTAATAAGATCTCTAGCCCAAGTTGGATTCCTTTTATGGAGGATCATCATCTGAGGAGGTTCTTGAACTTCTGATATATCATGGTCTTCTAAAATTTCCTCATCAGGGGAAGTTACAACTTCCCTCATCGGTTTTGCAGCTCTGGGAACTTCCCTCATCGGTTCTGCAGCTCTGGGAACTTCCCTCACTGTAGTTGATGCAGGAGCATCATATAAAGCCAAAGGCACACGCCTAACTAAAGGAAACAACTAGAAGAGCACCAACGCACATTTTGAAGGGTTTTGAAGATTAATGAATGGACATTAATGTAATAACTAGGGAAACATACTTACCTTTGTGTTTTGGAGATTGTAAATAGATCTTGAGAATTGCTCTCATCTGTCGAATGTAGAGTCATTTATGCGTAATTAATGAAAGTAGGTAGATTTAATTTAATAGATTAGATAGTTTTCAGAGCATAGGAGGTAGGAGGGAAAACAGATGATAGACACCCTCAACCCTTGTATCATTGTAACATAATTCAGAATTCATAAGATGTAGAGCTGCAGAGAAGAATATAGGAGGATAGAGAATTTTATGCATTTTTAGTTGTTATTGCCATGTACAGAAGCACTAGAATTAATAGAAGAAATTTTTTATTCCAATCTTTGTGTTTCTTCTAGTTGTTGGAACCACCTGTTAAATGGTATGTTGCAGGCTTGTTTGCATTCTCTGTGTGCATTCTATTTCAATGGAAATGTGTGTGTGTGTGCTCTAGAATTATATGTTGAATGTTTGAATTTTGGTTAAGGGGAGAATGAGTTTCGGTTGTTTATCTTTCTTAGAACTCCTGCAAAGAATGCAGTGGAGGGTCCACAAGGAGTGCGTCAACCAGGTTCTTTGTTTCATCTCAGAACCCTGAGAGGAGATTCAAATTATATCTTTATAGGCAAAGAGTGCTAGCAGAGCAAAGAGCCATGCAAGGCATGCACAAGCTGGTTGGAGTCTTGGATTTTACCAATCTAAGAGAGAAATTGAGAGATTGTTGTTGCAAGGAGTGCATGGAGTCAAAGACCCAAAATAACCCGAGGTTATTTGAAAGTTGTCACAAGGAGTGCGTCCAGGGACCCTTTTGGAGGCCTTGAGTTTGCAAGTGAAAGATCAGGAGGGTTATAACCTTTCAATTGTTCCAAAGGGAGATGGAGGTTGAATTGTTTCAGAGGAGTTAAGTTCAAGAGGAAGGATGCCAAGTCATTTGGCCAGAAGTCCTTGAGAAGTTGAATCAGACGGTTAAATCGCTTCAGGAGGAAGTGCTGAAATCTCGTGAACTATTGGATCTCTTAAAACAATGAAGAGATTAGGAATGATTGTCTTTTCAACACCCATAAGCTCAGGAGGAGTAGTGACCATCAGATCCGGATCAACAAGGACCGTTGATCTCATATGTGAATTTGCGTATCGTAATTTGAGGAATCGAGTGACCAATGGTTTGGGTCAAGTGTTGTAGATTTTCGATTGGAAAAATCCCAATACAGCCATGACCGTTGGATTGAGGGAGGCGCAAAAATGTCGATCTCACTGAAGGTACAATTTTGGATTTCGGGATCCATAGAGGAAGAGGAACAACTATTGGTTTCCCACTTGAGTTGCAAAAGCCAGAAAATCCATATGGATAGGTGGCAAGAACTCACCTCGTAACTAGAGTAAAGCAGAAGTGATAGGTGGCGTGCGCCCGTTGCTTTGGGTAGAGTCGACCTTCATTGACGAATTGCATTACGGGGATTTTCAAGGGGAGGACACAAGAAGTTGGTGCTCCAACTCGCGAAGTCACAAGTTGTGAAAGATTCTTGCATAAGGATTGGATGTGGTCCTATAGGAAAAGGGGCTGAAGAGAGGGGCTTACACCTTAGCCCATTTGCATTTCGTGTTTCAGATATTTCAAAGGGCCAGGGCATAGTATTCGAGGTGCCCCAACTAGAGAGACCCAAAATCCTTTGCGAGCTTAGGAAAGTAGTTTAATTAACCCTTGTCGAGGTTTAAATAATATCCTACACATATCTCATCTTGAGGGCAGGAGGCCTGCACCAGTTCTGGTATCAGAGCCTAGAACAAGTTCTTTTCTTTTTGTAGTAGAGAGAAAAGAGGAATTTTACATACATGCACCGAGAAGAAGAGAAAGGGAAATGCCTAATCCAACAATGGAAAGAGAAATGTGTTAATTACATGCCAGGCTTGATGCTATGGAGACAGCACAGAGGCACACTGTAATGAACCTCAAAAAATCACCATAAAAAAAATTTCTATGACGTAATTCCATTTTGTTTAAGCTCAGACTTTAAGAGAAGGTAAGATTTATTTTTGTCCATAAAATAATTATGAAAAGTTTGAAATAATTAAAGGTGCATGTCATCATGGCAAGCAACACAAAAAAAAACATCAGAAACATCACGCTAAAAATATGTGTAACTAGTTTAAAACCTTCCTATCAAACAAATTCTATACTTGTCACACCCTGTACATATTGACTTATAATGATTATCTATTATCTCTATCCTCTCTTTATATTGGATCATGATTCTCCATCGATTCTACCAGTCCATTCCTTACCATATTAGAGTTGTTCATATAACCAATAAATCCTACCCTATTCCTACAGTTTTTTGAAAGACGGAGATCAAATGGATTTCGACGATTTTCCAATGTTGAACACACAAAACAAAGGGACCACACTGTTTGCCAAAAACACAGAAAAAAAAAAAGAGAAGTGGAAGACTGTGGCCTCAGTACATTGGGGTTTCAGTGTTTGGAATCCCATGACTTCAAAAGACAAAACATCAAACCACAACAATTCCTGAATCGTGAAAAGGAAATTGGGACCCGCACATCGGGGTTTCAAGGTTCAGAACCTTGCGAGTTCAAGTGCCCGAACATCAACATGTCCAAACCTCTGAAATGCGAAAAGGGAAGGTGGGGCCTATACTTCGGGGTTCCGGGGTTCAGGATTTCACGAGTACAGAAGCCAACATTAGCACACAACAACTCCCAAAATTGCGAAAAAGGACCAGCACTTTGGGATTTCGGAGTTCGGGATTTCGCGAGTACAGAAGCCATCATCAACACCCAAGAACTCCCGAAATTATGAAAAGTGACCAGCACTTTGGGATTTCATGAGTACAAAAGACAACATCAACACACAACAACTCCCAAAATTGCGAAAGTGACCAGCACTTCGGGATTTCGGAGTTTGGGATTTCGCGAGTACAAAGCCAAACACCAACACACAACGACTCTCAAAATTGCGAAAAGTGACCAGCACTTCAGGATTTCAGAGTTCAGGATTTTGTGAGTACAAAAGCCAAACACCAACACACAACAACTCCCAAAATTGTGAAAAGTGACCAGCATCTCAGGATTTCAAAATTTAGGATTTTGTGAGTACAAAAGACAAACACCAACACACAACAACTCCTAAAATTGCGAAAAGTTACCAGCACTTCGGGATTTCAGAGTTCAGGATTTTGCAAGTACAAAACCCAAACACCAACACACAACAACTCCCAAAACTGTGAAAAGTGACAATCATTTCGGGATTTTGGAGTTCAGGATTTTGCGAGTACAAGAGACAAACACCAACACACAACAACTCCCGAAATTGCGAAAAGTGACCAACATTTTAGGATTTCAAAGTTTGAGATTCCGTGAGTACAAAGTGAAGCATAAACACACGACAACTCCTGAAATTGCGAAAAGTGACCAAAATTTCGGGATTTAGGAGTTCCAGATTTCGCGAGTACAAAGTGAAACATCAACACACGACAACTACCGAAATTTGCGAAAAAAGAAAGTGGGATCAAAACTTTGGTTTTTTTGGGGGTTCGGGACTTTGCGAGTTCAAGTGCCCCAACATATCATGTAACAAACCTCTAAAATGAGAAAAATGGAAAGATTGGATTAGAAAATTGAAATCTCTTTCTGTTGAAAAACTATGGTGATAAATCAGTCAAAACGCAAAGGAAGAGAGTACCCTACTACTACTGTAATTTTTACATTATTTCAAAACTCCATGATCTTTGTCCTTTACTGGAGTTCTTACTTTCATTCTATGAGATAGTAGGTGTAGAAGGATTCAATATCTGTTTATCTATCAGAATTCCGACAGTCTAACTTATGAGTTGTATACACATAAAATCTATAAAAGGGGTACATTAGGGAACAATTTATGTAAAAGGTAACTCCTATTATATTGACTTAGAGCCTCTTTTAATCAATGCATTAAATGTCATCAGTACTAGATCTGTGCATCTAGGTAAATACATGAATAAGAATATCATTCCCTAAGAGTTTGGTAATTAGAATTGATGCTCCGAGAGATTTCTTGGGGTTTTAACTATAGAGAGGACCTTCCCTATTGACATTAATATCCTCCTTTCCTTACTTAATTAAAGAAAAGTAAATTATAGGTGCATCCATCTAGCATTTTACTCACAGGAGAAATAATTTTCTAGAGTTTGGATGTTTATTACAAACTTCACGATGACAGACAAATTATAACTACGAAAGTACTTCATCTTCCACAAAAAATAACTATACCTCAACAGACAGATGTAAACATTCACACAGATGTATTACAACTATATAAATAATCATTTCCTTCACATTTATTCCTCACAACGAACAGAAAAAGGGAAACGTTATAGTTCCATTTTATTCAAATACAATGCATCAGATATCAAATCATTCAAAATAGAGAATATAAATTATTCCAGTTCAGATTTAATAGATACATGACATGAGATGAAACATAGACATTCATAATAGAGAGTGGTATATCAACATATCTGAATCAAATCCACAGAAAGACAAAGGGAACAACCACATTCCTCCCAACCGTAGAACAGGGCAGCCAAAAATACTTGCCCGATTCACCCCCTAGCCTGACCATGAATCCATGAGGGTGAAATTGGAGACTCCTTAGTAATATTCCAAATTTTTCAAYAGGTATCCCGTTGCCTCAAACTTGCTCGGAAGTGCTCATAACAACAAGAGGACTCGCAATCCTTTCCCATCATATTTGGCAGCGTCCTGCCTCCTCGCATATGCTATTTATCAATTTTTGCCCAGGTCTTTTTTCCCTCCTTTGGGGATTTTCGCATCTTTCTTAATCCTTTATTTTGAGGGACTGCCAGTGGCCAAATCTCTAATTTTCCACTTGTAATAATCATCCCAGAGGCAGTTCCAACATGTTCCCCATTGATGGAGTCATGGTTAGTTGATTTTAACATGGTTGTTCCATTTGTCCTCCTGCATTTGATATATAAATATTTTTTTTTTATACAAGTGTCATAGTCAACTAGTTAGTTGAGTTAGATTAGATCTCTTCCCAACTGTCACAATAATTAATTACAATTATTAAATTCGAAATTCGGAATTTCCATAAATGGAAAAAATTTTCTAGATTCGAATTTGCCAATAACGGAAATAAATTTCTATCACATTTCAAAAATAAAAATATTTTATTTTTGGGGGATGTCCCATCCTTTCCCCCTTCAGTGTCCTCAGTGTTCGTTCCTTTCCTAGAATAGGATTGGATGAGATATCTGCAAATCTCCCTCCAATTCCCAAGTGGCCTCCTCAGGACTAAAGTGCTTCCATTGCACCTTTACCTGAGCGACGGCTCTGTTCTGAAGTGGTATTTCTCTCCGGTCCAGAATGCCCATGGGTTCCACCTGGAACTTGCCTTCGGGTTCCACCTGCACCAAGTTCCAATCTATCATATGAGTAGGGTCATGAATATACTTTTTCAACAAAGAAACATGAAATACATTATGAATTCTTAGATTAGCTAGGATTCCAAGTTGATATTCTACGGGTCAAATTCAAGCTAGTATCTCCAAGGGCCCACAAAACCTGGGTGCCATCTTGGTACATTTCCCCAACTTCAGCGAGATTTTTTGGGCTTTGAACTACAAATAAACATGGTCTCCCACTTGAAATTCCAAGTGTCTTTTTTTTTGATCTACATAGCTCTTATGTCTGTCCTGTGATTCTTTCAAGTTCTATTGTACCTTCCTTACCATGTTATCCATTTCTTGGAGGATCTCTGGTCCAACCATGAGTCTGTCAGCCGAGTTATCACAGCTAATTGTAGTTGTACACTTTTTGTCATACAGTATTTCGAAAGGGCTCAACTTAGCCGAAGTTTGGTACCCATTGTTATATGAAAATTCTTCCAAGTGTAGGTAGTCTTCCCACTTGTTCGGCTTTGTTCTTACATACATGCAGATTATATCCTCTATGATTTGATTTTTCCTTTCAGTCTGTCCATCTGTTTGTGGATGATAACTCATACTGAAATTCAAATTAGTATTTATCCCTGCAAACAATTCCTTCCAAAAAGTAGATGTGAATTTTACGTCTCTTCTAAGATCACCATTTTAGGAATACCATGCAGTCTAAAATTTTCTTTCATGAATATTTCAACAATATTAATATATTTAAAAGTAAACTTTACAGGAATAAAGTGTGAAGACTTACTAAGTTTATCGATTACAACCATGATAGAATCATTATGTTTCTGAGTTTTAGACAAACCTGTTTTAAAGTCTAGTGATATGGTCTCCCATTTCCATTCTGGTACTGGTAATGGCTGTAATAGGCCAGCTGGATGCTGGTGTTTGGCCTTAACCTTCTGACAATCTTGGCACCTAGCCAAGTACTCTGCTATTTTTCCATGCATGTTAGGCTAGTAAAATAGTCTTCTGAGCGTTGTTATTGTCTTCTAGTAACGTGGATGGCCATAATATGGTTTCTTATTCACTTCATCTAAAATAGTTAATTTTAGCTCTGCTAAATCTGGTATGTACAGTCTGTTTTTAAATCTTAATAGCCCCTTCTTGTCGATACTTATATCTGGTTTATCTGAGTTTGCGATACTATTTTGAGATTCTGCCATCATCTTAGTGTAATTTCCATCGTTAACAGTTGTCATTCTTATTCTTTGTTCTAGATCACTTTCTACCCTACTGATATTTATCTCAAATAACCTGTGGATTCTTCATCTTAAAGCATTTGCTACTTTATTTTCCTTACCCTTGTTATGTCTGACCTCAAATTCAAATTCACTCAAGAAGGCTAGCCACCTTGCTTGTCTTGCATTAAGGTCTGGTTGGTTAAACAAATACTTCACCCCGCTATTATCCGTCAATAGTAAGAATTTTATGCCCATTATATAGTGTCACCACATTTTTAAGGCATGTATTACTGCTGCCAATTCTAAGTCATGAGTGACATAGCTTCGCTCGTGTTCTTTTAATTTCCGGGACTCATAACAAATCATGTGCCCTTCCTGAGTTAGAACACCACCTAGTCCCTCTTTACTTGCATCATCACATACTGTGAAGTTTTTATCTGGGTCTTCTACCTTCAAAATGGGCGTCGATGTCAATAATTCTTTTAGCTTGTTAAAACTGTCTTGAAACTTTTGCGACCAGTTAAACTTGGTCCCTTTATTTTGTAATGTCGTGATAGGGTAGGCTATCTTGGAGAACCCTTCTATAAATCTGCGATAATATCTGGTGATTCCCATGAATGACCGGATATCTGCCACATCCTTAGATACTAGCCATTCCATAATGTCTTTTATCTTTTCTGAGTCTACGACAATGCCTTCCGAGGAAATGACATGTCCTAAATATTGTATTTCTTTTTGATAAAAGTCACATTCATTGAACTTTGCGTGTATCTTATGTTTCCTTAGTGTTTGCATAACTATTCTTAGGTGTTCATCATGTTCCTCCTCCATTTTAGAATAGACCAGAATATTGTCGATAAATACTACTACGAACCTGTCTAAGTACTGGCTAAAAATGTTGTTCATCATGCACATAAATGTGGCTGGTGCATTAGTGAGTCTGAAAGGTATGACTACAAACTCATAGTGTCCATATCTTGTTTGAAAAGTTGTTTTGTTTATGTCCTGGTCCTTTATCCTAACTTGATGATAACTGGATCGTAAATCCAATTTTGAGAAGATCTTGGCCCCACCAACTTGATCGAACAGATCATTTATCCTAGGTAACAGATATTTGTTCTTAATGGTTACTTTGTTCAGTTGTCTATAATCGATACATAGTCTTAGAGTACCATCTTTCTTTTTCACAAAGAGGACTGGTGCTCCCCATGGAGAGACACTTGGTCAGATATACTCTTTGTCCAACAATTCTTGTAATTGTATTTTAATTATGTTAGTTCTGGTAGACTCATTCGGTAGGGTGCTTTTGAGATAGGGGTTGATCTGGGTAGTAAGTCTATGGAGAAATCTATTTCTCTCCTAGGAGGTAATTCTGGTATCTCATCAACAAACATGTCTCTGAATTCATGTAGGAGAGCAAAGTATTCTAACTTGGGCTTATATTCTTTTTCTAATAGATTCGTCACTTGGATGGCGTAAACTTGACATCCCTTTCTAATACATTTCTTGAATTGCATCGCTGAAACTTGTCTGACTGACACAAGTTTTAGTATTCCTTAGGTTGTTCTAACAGTGCCAATATTATCTTTGTAGCTAAGTATCTTTGTATAACAGTCTAGTACTACTTT
>ML779429.1:1238778-1277560 GCA_009831015.1 Picea engelmannii
GATGAATTGTCTCCTTTTTCTATTTTTTCACCAGAATTCTTGGAGGCCCTTTTGCTTACCTCTTCCTCATGGTTATCATATTTTGGGATTTTCTTGGTTACTATACTATGCAGTAGGACTTCATTTATCTCTTGATGTTCTTGCCATGCCTTCTTCAATTTTTCATTCTCAGCCTCGAAAACCTATAGTTCAACAATAAGATTCCTCATTGTTTCCAGCACCTCCTTGGGTGAACTTCCATCACTGTTTTGTCTTGGATCTCTACGAGGTCCTTGCTGTGGATTCCCTTCCATCTTGATTTCTGCACCTTCTTGAGCTGCCATAATCAACACAAAACAAAAAAGCTTTTTGTCTGTAACCACAAGAGTTATTAGTTTTTTCATAAATCAGAATATATATACACTAAGAAATTAATGTGGCCCTGTTAAGGCCTAGTGTTGTAACTTTTTCTCTGATACCATATGTAATGAACCTCAAAAAATCACCATAAAAAATAAATTCTATGACGTAATTCCATTTCGTTTAAGCTCAGACTTTAAGAGAAGGTAAGATTTATTTCTATCCATAAACTAATTATGAGAAGTTCAAAATGCTTAAAGGTGCATGTCATCATGGCAAGCAGCACTAAAAAAAACATCAGAAACATCACGCTAAAAATCTGTGTAACTAGTTTAAAACCTTCCTGTAAAACAAATTTTGTACTTGTCACACCCTATACATAGTGACTTATAATGATTATCTATTATCTGTATCCTGTCTCTATATCGGATGATGATTCTCCATCGATTCTACTAGTCTATTCCTTATCGTATTAGAGTTGTTCATATAACCAATAACTCCTACCCTATTCCTACAGTTTTGTGAAAGACAAAGATCAAATGGATTTCGGTAATTTTCCAATGGGCCAAGCTGTTTGCCAAA
The DNA here is from genome assembly GCA_009831015.1 of Picea engelmannii. NCBI lineage: Eukaryota > Viridiplantae > Streptophyta > Pinopsida > Pinales > Pinaceae > Picea > Picea engelmannii. Next base: position 1,239,700 of record ML779429.1, read on the forward strand.
AATGTGGAAAAAAAAAGAAGAGAACTGGAAGACCGTGGCCTCAGTACTTCGGGGTTTTAGGGTTTGAAATCTTGCGACTTCAAAAGCCAGAACATCAAACCACAACAATTCATGAATCGAGAAAAGGAAAGTGGGACACACACATTGGGGTTTCGGGGTTCGGAACCTTGTGAGATCAAGTGCCTGAACATCAACATGTCCAAACCTTCAAAATGAAAAAATGGAAGGTGGGACCCGTACTTCGGGGTTTTAGGGTTTGATATTTCCTGAGTACAGAAGCCAACATCAACACACAACAACTCCCGAAATTGCAAAAAGTGACCAGCACTTCGGGATCTCAGAGTTCGGTATTTTGTGAGTACAGAAGCCAACATCAACACCCAACAACTCTCGAAATTGTAAAAAGTGACCAACACTTTGGGATTTCAGAGCTTTGGATTTCACGAGTACAAACACCAACATCAACACACAACAAATCCTAAAATTGCGAAAGTGACCAACACTTTGGGATTTCGGAGTTTGGGATTTCATGAGTACAAAAGCCAAACACCAACACACAACAACTCCCAAAATTTTGAAAAGTGACCAACACTTCGGGATTTCGGAGTTCAAGATTTCATGAATACAAAAGCCAAACACCAACACACAATAACTCCTGAAATTGCAAAAGGTGACCAACATTTCAGGATTTCAGAGTTCAGGATTTCACGAGTACAAAAGCCAAACACCAACACACAACAACTCCCAAAATTGCGAAAAGTGACTAGCACTTCAGGATTTCAAAGTTTGGGATTTCGCGAGTACAAAAGCCAAACACCAACACACAGCAACTCCCGAAATTGTGAAAAGTGACCAACATTTCAGGATTTCGGAGTTTGGGATTTTGCAAGTACAAAAGCCAAAGACCAACACACAACAACTCTCGAAATTGCGAAAAGTGACCATCATTTCAGGATTTCGGAGTTCAGGATTTCATGAGTACAAAGCCAAAAATCAACACACGACAACTCCCAAAATTGTGAAAAGTGACCAGCATTTCAGGATTTCGCGAGTACAAAATCCAAACACCAACACACCCAACACACAACAACTCCCGAAATTGCGATAAGTGACCAACATTTCGGGATTTTGAAGTTTGGGATTTCATGAGTTCAAGTGCCCCAACATCTCATGTAACAAACCTTCGAAATGCGAAAAGTGGAAAGGTTGGATTAGAAGATTGAAATCTCTTTCTGTTGAAAAACTACGGTGATAAATCAGTGAAAACACAAAGGAAGAGAGTAGCCTACTACTACTATAATTTTTACATTATTTCAAAACTCCATGATCTTTTTCCTTTACTAGTGTTCTTGCTTTCGTTCTATGAGATAGTACGTATAGAAGGATTCAATATTCGTTTATCTATCAGAATTCCGAAAGTCTAAATTATGATTTTTATACGCATAAATCTATAAAAGGGATACATTAGGGAACAGTTTATGTAAAAGGTAACTCCTATTATATTCACTTAGAGCCTCTTTTAATCAATGCAATAAATGACACTATTATTAGAGCTGTGCATCTAGGTAAATACATGAATAAGAATATCATTCCCTCAAAGTTTGGTAATTAGAATCGATGTTCCGAGGGATTTCTTGGGGTTTTAACTACATAGAGGACCTTCCTTGTTGACGTTAATCTCCTCCTTTACTTACTTACTTATAGAAAATTAAATTATAGGTGCATCCATCCATCATTTTACTCACAGGAGGAACCGTTTTCTAGAGTTTGGATGTTTATTACGAACTTCGTGATGACAGACAGATTATAACTACGAAAGGACTTCATCTTCCACAACAAATAACTATACATCAGTAGATAGATGTGAACATTCACGCAGATGTATTAAAACTATATAAATAAGGATTTCCTTCACATATATTCCTCACAACGAATATAAAAAGGGAAACGTTACAGTACTGTTTTAATCAAATACAATGCATCGGATATCAAATCATTCAAAACAAATAATATAAATTATTCCAGTTTGGATTTAATAGATACATGACATCGGATGAAACATATCCATTCATAATAGAGAGTGGTAGATCAACATATCTGAATCAAATCCATGGAAAGAAAAAGGGAGCAATCACATTCCTCCCAACCGTAGAACAAGGCAGCCAAAACTACTTGCCTGATTCACCCCCTAGCATGACCATGAATCCATGAGGGAGAATTTGGAGACTCCTCAGTAATATTCCAAAATTTTCAGCAGTTATCCCCTTGCCTCACACTTGCTTGGTAGTTCTCATAACAACAAGAGGACTCACAATCCTTTCCCATCATACTTGGCAGCATCCTGCCTCCTCGCATATGCTATTTATCAATTTTTTCCTAGGTTTGTTTTCCCTCCTTTGGGGATTTTCATAGCTTTCTTAATCCCTGATTTTGAGGGGCTTCCAGTGGCCAAATATTTGATTTTCCACTTGTAATAATCAATGCAGAGGCAGTTCCAACATGTTCCCCACTGATGGAGTCATGGTCAACTGATTTTAACATGGTTGTTCCATTTGTCCTCCTGCATTTAATATATAAATATTTTGTTTTTATACAAGTGTCATAGTCAACTAGTTAGTTGAGTCAGATCAAATATCTACCCAACAGTCACAATAATTAATTACAATTATTAAATTCAAAATTCAAAATTGCCATAAATGCCAAAAAATTTCCAGATTCAAATTTGCGAAAAACGGAAATAAATTTCTAGCACATTTCAAAAGTAAAAATATTTTATTTTTGGGGGATGTCACATGCACAGTTAACACTAGGGATATCAGCGAAGATGAAAGTGAAAATGAATTTGAAGACGAAGAAGTTGCAGTCGAAGATGCTGCAAAAGAATGCTTATTCAAGGTTGTTGCTAGGATAGGTGCTAGGGAAAAAATGGGCATTCCATTGTACGCATGCAACTTGGATGTTGAAGAGCTTCTAGACTATATTAGAGCTCTAGACAAATACTTATACTATGAGGATGTCGAGGAAGATAAGAAAGTCAAACTTTTTGTTACTAGACTTAAAGGGAATACAACACTGTGGTGGGATGAACTGTAGGCTGATAGATGTTGCAAGGGCAAGAAGAAAATCAAAATCTAGGATAGAATGGTTTCAAAAATGAAAGCCAAGTTTATACCTAGAGATTATCAAATAAATCTATTTGGGAGGATGCAAAATTTGAGACAAAAGTTGATGTCAGTGAAAGAATACACTGAAGAGTTCTATAGGATAAACATAAGAGCAGGTCATTGGGAAAGCGATGATGATAAATTTTCTAGGTATATGAATGGTCTACGATATGACATTCAGGATGAGATGAGCATGATGACCATTCGAACCGTAGAATATACTTATCATATGTCTCTGAAAGATGAAGAGAATCTAAGATGAAAGCAAGGTCAAAGAGGTCGAGGAAAAATTCAAAGAAAAGGCAAGACCATTGCCGAAGACAAAAATCAGAAGCCTAAAGAATAGGGGAAGAAGCCTAAAACTAAAAATGAGAGAGGAGGAAGCTCACAGGGGAGGCAGTATGCTAATAGAAATACTTTTCCTCGAGCAAGAGGAAGAGGAAGAGGAAGAGGAGGCAAAATGAAATGCTTTGTCTGTGGAAAAATAGGACATAAATCCTATGAGTGTCTAGATAGGAAGAAATATGGTGGTGAAACTCATATTGTCGAGGCTCAAGGATGGAGTTTTGAGGTAGAGGATGCTGAGGGAGGAAGATATTTGATGATGAGGAAATTTCTCTTGAAATTAGAATGGGAGCCAGAGATCCCAGCCCAAAGAAACAATCTATTTCAGACTTCTTGCAAAACCGAAGACAGGGTATGCAAGGTCATAGTAGACAGTGGTAGCACAAATAATCTTGTATCTATGGAAATGGTAGAAAAACTAGAGCTAGAGACTGTTGCGCATCCAAGCCCATAAAATGTTTTATGGCTACAAAAAGGACATTAGGTAAATGTCACTAAACAATGTTTAGATGAATTTAAGATAGGAGGATATAAAGATGAGATATTATGTGATGTCATTCCCATGGATGTTTTACATCTATTGTTGGGTAGACCATGGAAATATGATAGAAATGTGGTGCATGATGGGAGAAATAACATGTACACTGTGGAGAAAAGCAGTAGGATGCACATGTTGTTGCTGATTAAGAATAAAGAGGTGAAAACAGAGATGAGAAACACTGTACTTCTCATGAGTGGGAAGGAACTTCTTAAGGAAGTCAAGAAGAAGCAAGACACGCAATTCATTGTGGTTAGGAAGCCTAGAATTGTTCTGAACAACACTAGGATAGATGATTTACCAGAAGAAATGTAGGAGTTGCTAGAATAATTTGATGATATAGTAGTTGTTGAAAAGTCAACAAGAAACATGTGTCTAATTTACTTTTCCCTTAATTAAATTAGACAATAAATATTAATCTATTATCTCATTCATAACTGAGTGAGTTGGATTTTTAACATAATTATAACTGTAGTTAAGTGAGTTAATATTATTTGTACTAGTTGTAACTAAACATGCACTAGTGAGAGTTTAGTTATTCAGTGAACTCACATGCAACTGAAGATTTGTCACGATTAACTACATGCATGTCAGATCCAGTGGAGACCCAGTTGAGATAATAGGTGAAAGGGACAGTTTGGCTATCAGTTGTGATTTGATCACACATGCAGTGGATATGCTTATGAGCATGTGCAAACTAGGAAATTCGTTAATGATGATTGTGAGAATTCAAATTACAGAGATTGTACAGAAGAGGCAAGTTGTCTAGACACAAGAATTGACACATGTATTTGTTGATTTGTGTATGACAGTGTGAGACGATTGTATTGTATTGAGAGCTCTTGGATTAGAGTTTCGTATGAGATTGTTTCATGATTCATGATATACATAATATATGATAGGGGGGTTTTTAGCTTTACACTTTCCCGAAAAAACTTATGTGTTATGTGTTCTTGATATTTCACTTTGTGATTGTGGTTGTGATCGTGGTTTAATTTTCCACAAGAATAATAGTAGAATCGATTATGTATTTAATAGTGGCGTATAATTGTTGGATCAGGAGAATCGCAGGAAATACTTAATTTGTATTGAAATTTCTACATGTTATTAGATCCACGGAGGCCACGGAGTCACTGAGGTGAGGTGCGAACACTATTTCATTCTCGCAGGTCCCATCTCTAGTAGGGTACGAACCCTAGTACTGAAAAATACCATCATTTTTAGGAACAATAATTCTTGCACCCTAGACAAAGCCAGGGTGCGAACTTCATTGGCATTCTCGTAGGCTACAATGAAGCAGGGTGTGAACTTCCCTCACCCTACAGTGAAGCAGGGTGCAAACTTCCCTCATGCTACAGTGAAGCAGGGTGCAAACTTCCCTCACCCTACAGTGAAGTAGGGCGCGAACTTCCCAGGCAAGTTCGCAGGCTACACACAGGCAGGGTGCGAACTTCCCTCAGGCTACTCTCAGGTGGGGTGCGAACCTCCCAGGGAAGAGGGATTGCAGGAGTTGAGTTTTGGTTTGGATAACAATTGAATTTGGAAGATTTTCTTGGTGCGACAGCTGATTCAAGATCGAAATGTATTTCAATAGCTTGAGGTTGGAGTATGCACTTGAGGGAATCTCGAACTACATTTTTTGGAAGGACAAGATGGAAGAAGTACTCGAAGACAATGGCTTGAAGGGTTACATTGACAATGATGTTCCTAATCCAGATGCAACAAACACTACAAATCTTGATGCATGGAAAAAGAAAGTGGCGAAGGCTAGGAGGATTCTGTTCGAGGGAGTACAAGACCACATTGTCTCAAGTATCCATGGGAAAACCACACCATATGGAATGTGGAAGGTTTTGACAGATCTGTTCCAAAATAGTAGTGACCATAGGAAATTGGCGCTCAAAGATAAACTTAGGAAGATCAATATGGAGAAAGGCGACACCATTCCAAAATATCTCATGAAGTTTTTCCAATGCCGGGATGAGCTTGGAAGTGTGGGAATAACAGTCACTGCTGATGATTTGGTGAGCTTGGCAGTCCTAGGGCTTCCTAAGAGTTGGCACTGTTATCAAAACTCTGTCAATGGAAGGAAAAATTTACCAAATTGGGAATGACTATGGTCGGATCTAGTGCAAGAGGAGTTTAGGCGGGACACCAGAGATGGATCTTCATCAAAGAATGATGATGAAGAGGATTGTGCTTTGACTGCCAAGGCAAGGAAAGGGAAAGGGAAGACATTACATCCAAAATCCAAGTCTAAAGTTAAGAAGATGGATTTGTCCAAAGTGAATTGTTTTCACTATCATGAACATGGGCATCTCACTACTAACTATCCACAGAAGAAGAATAACAAGACAATTGCTAGATCTGCAACGGGTGAGGCTCTTGTCTCACAATTTGAGCTTGATTTCTTTTTGATCGCATGCATGGATTCAAGTGCACTGGGATCGATGTGGTATTTGGATAGTGGTGCTTCATTCCACATGACGGGAGATATAGAGTCTTTCATTAACTTGGAGGAGAAAGATCTAAGAATTCATATAGAGATGGGTGACAATGGATGATATAGTGCAACTAGTATTGGTACCATTACCTTTCAGAGGGAATCAGGTAAACCATTTCAATTGAAAAATGTTATGCATGTTCCAGGTCTGAAGAAAAACCTGGTCTCAGTTGCAATGTTGGAGGATAGAGGATATGATGTTGGTTTTAGCAGTGGTAAAGCCTACCTATGACATAAAGCAACAGTTCAAGTCAAGAAGATAGGGATTCGAGTTAAGAATATCTACATGTTGGAGGTAGATGGTTGGAATGCCATGATGGGAAAGGCAGAAAAAGTGGTGAGCTGGGATGAGAGTGAATTATGGCACATGCAATTGGGCCATCTTCATCATGGAGCCTTGAAGATCATGCAGCAAATATCTACTGGACTTTCAATGGGAACACTTGCTCAGTTAGATCAGTGCAAGGGGTGCACCCTGGGAAAGTATGTAAAGTCCACCTTTCATGAAAAGGAGAACCATGCTTCGATGATCCTGGAGAGAATTCAAAAGGATGTGTGTGGACCATTATCAGTTTCTGAAACAGAAAAACATAGGTATTATGTTATTTTTTTTTATGACTTTTCTCGTAAACGTTGGATATTCTTCATGCAGAAGAAGGATCAAACATTCTCAAAGCTCTGTGAGTTTAAAGCATTGGTGGAGAAAGAGTCGGGGAATCCAGTGAAGGATCTAAGGAGCGATAATGGTGGCCAATACATCTCTAACGAATTCAAATACTTTTGCAGTAGAGAAGGAATTTGAAGAGAAATCAAAGCACCTCATAACCCACATCAAAATGGGGTCATAGAGAGAAAGAATAGAATGATCATGGGTGCAGCACAAGGGATGTTGCATGATCAGGGCCTACTAATTCATTTGTGGGAAGAAACATAAAATAATGTGGTTTATGTGTAGAACCATTTCCCTCATAGAGTACTTGGCATGAGTACACCTGAAGAAGCTTTTACTGGTAAGAAACCTGATGTTTCGCATTTAAATTTTTTTGGCTCATCTATTTTTGTGCATGTGAACAAGGATGCCAGGAAGAAGATGGAACTGACTACTGAAGTTGGGATATTTGTGGGGTACACAGAAACACCCCATAATTATTGTGTGTATTTTCCGAACAGTAAGATGACTATTATGTGACAGGATATAAAATTCGATGAGGGGAAAGCCATGCGGTTGTCGCTTGAGAGGGAGCTATATTTGCATGCAGAAGAGGAACTGCTGGTTCCCAAGGATGAGTCTCAAGATGTGGATAAACCACATGAGGAGGTTCATGGAGTGGAGGAAACCACTCAAGTATATCCATCCATCAAAATTTGTAGAAAGCACACCATGGAAGCTGATAGATTGAGACTAGATGTTGCACAGAATGTAGGAGCCCCTACTTCATAGAACAGACAGAGACAGTCTCCTGATCGATTTTCTAGATACATGGCTCTCATAAGAAAATGTATTGTGATTGAACCATCTTCCTTTCAGGAAGCAGTGCAGGACCCCACTTGGGTTGATGCTATGGTAGAGGAGTATGACTCCATTGTCAAAAACAGTGCATGGGAAATTGTCCCAAGATCGATCAACAAATCAATGATAGGTTTGATATGGATCTACAAGGAAAAGCAAGCTGCTGATGGGAGTGTGGAGAAATACAAGGCCAAGTTTTTTTCCTGAGGCTTCTCACAGATCAAGGAGATAGATTATGATGAGATTTTTTCACCTATCGCAAGGTACTCTTCCATAAGATCCATCCTTCCACTGTCAGCGTAGATGGGCTATCACATTCATCAAATGGATGTAAAAATTGCATTCCTCAATGTGATCATTAAGGAAGAAGTGTACATTGAGTAGACATAAGGTTTTTAGACCTTTGATAGAGATTTGCATGTGTGCAAACTCAAGAGAGCAATGTATGGGCTGAGGCAAGCACCTTGTGCTTGGTACACTCGGATAGATAGCTATTTCATTGGATTGGGCTTCACCAAAAGTGAAGTGGATGAAAACCTATACAAAATTGTGGTGGAGGGTAAGATTTTAATCATTTTTCTTTATGTTGATGACTTAATACTTACTGGTGATGAGAATATGATACACTCATGCAAGGAGGACCTTGCAAAAAAGTTTGAAATGATGGATTTGGGGCTTCTTCATTATTTCCTTGGTTTGGAAATATGGCAGTGAGATGGTGAACTTTTTGTGTCTCAAGGAAAGTATGCAAGAGAGATACTGGGTAAGTTTCACATGGAGTATTGAAAACCCATGGATACTCCTCTTCCAGGAAATTGGAGGAAAGAGGATGCCAGTTCTGGAGAGGTAGTGGATGCTATTGTCTATTGACAGTTAGTGGGTTCGCTAATGTATTTAGTGAACACAAGACCAGACATTTTATATGTGGTTAACCAGCTAAGTCAAGCGATGGTTAATCCTACCAAACTATTTTGGAAGGTAGGTAAGCATGTCCTGATATATTTGAAGGGCACATCAGAGTATGGATTATGGTACAGACAGACGGATAAGGTGAAGTTGCATGGCTTCACGGATGTAGATTGGGAAAGTAGCCCAAAGGATAGAAAGACCACTTCAGGGGGGATATTTAGTATCATATCTATAGTTTTTTCTTGGTACATCATTGATCCAAGCGGATATCAGTAGCCATCCACCTTTTCCAAATGACTGAAAATAGCTTTCTAGCAATTTTGGTAATTTACTATTTTTATTAGGTTTTAACTTCTGGGGCCATTTTGAGGGCCCAAATAAAGGTTTTTCGAGATATAGGTTCTCAATGATAGCCAAAGTTATGATTGAGCCCCCAAAATGAATCTCCTTTATGGTACCTTTCCAACAAGCTATCACACACCTAAAACAAAGATCGTATGCAAAAGTTACGACAACCGGAAGGTTGATGTACTCACTTACCCAAATGGGGCCCACATGACTTTTGGCACTTCATCTCCTAGGGTTAGGTTTTTGGATGTCTAGGGTTGTTGGCATTCATTCTTATTTTAAAAATACCTTCAGATCCTAATTGTAATCATCTTCTTGCGAATGCGAGTAGCTGTCACATCTCTTCTTAGAGATAAGTTGCCACCATTCTAGTGAGTCTTTCACTCTGTATTTTTGCAGTCTCTGTACATTTCTTTCATTAATAGAAATTGAGTATTACTGTATCTCTGTGTTTATGGTTTCATATCTAATATATTTCTATTACATTATTGGATATACACAATATCTATGTGCATTTCTTTATTATATCCCCGCTCTCATTTCATGCCGAAAATAATCCAGATTGATAGTATCAGAGCAAGCTACTCTTGATCGTTTTTTCAGTGCATGTCTCCGACAAGGTCTGAGTATAGAAAGTTGGGTCTCAAGCTTGTCTCTCTTGAATACAATCACTCTCTCACACCCAAGAAACCCTCAATGGCGGAAGAAAATAAAAATGATGGAGCAAATGATTCTATCAATTTGTTGCTTGAGCAAGCTCTCACGTGACAGAGGGACGAAATAATGGAGAATTTTTCCCACATCCTTCAAAGCCTACCGATAGCATCAGGTGCCTCTCCATCAAGTGGCCACTTTGGAGGCACCTTGTCTTTCAAGGTACAAGATAATTTTTATATTCCTATATTTGAAGGACAGATAGATGCAGAAGCCCTAGAAAAATGGCTAACACTGCTAGAAGGTTATTTCTTTGTTCACAATTTTTTCGACAAAGAAAAGATCACCTTCACACTCCTTAAAGATATCCCTCATGTCAAGCATTGGTGGGAAACTTACTGGGAGAAAAGTTCCATAGAGGATTCCAGAATATATATGGCCGATCACACTTGGGATTGTTTTGTGGATGCGGTAAAGGAACAATATTACCCTGTTGGAAACTATGAGGACCTGTACATGAGATGGACCATGTTTCAGAAAGAGTGGGGCCAAGAAGTTCTGGAGTTCACCAATACCTTCCATACCTTGTGCACCAAGATGGATTTCAAAGACTCTAAGTGAGATTTGGTTTTGAAATACCGTGGGGCTCTACACAGATACATCCAAACTGAAATGGATTTTCTGGACATCTCATCACTCGGTGCTACTTATCGATATGTTGTTAAAATTGAGAAGAAATTTAAGCACCAGAAAAAATGGGAATTCAGGTTTGCAAATCCGTAACAACCAAAGTATGACAAAGATGGCCCTAAAAAACAGTGTCCTGAAAACCAGTCTAAGACACAGGAAAAGAAGGGTCATGGGAAGACAAAGAAGGACACCAGAAAATGGTGTGATTTCCACAAAAGCCCCTGGCACAACACCAATGAATGTCACTCAAAACATTCATTGGTGGCCGAGATCAAAGAAAAGGAGTCGAACCCTGATTCAGAATCTGATTATAAATGTATTGGTAAAGGACAGATCATTGACACAGAACTCACTACTATTGTCACGATTGCAATAATTCAACCAGAAGAACGAACAGATCCTGAAGAGGGGAAGTGCCTTTTTCGTTCACATATGTGGGTGAATGGGAACCCGCTGCATTTTATTGTTGATAGGGGAAGCTAGAAAAACCTCATCTTAGTAGAGGTCATCAAATAGTTGGGATTGTCGACAACACCACACCCACAACCATACAACATCAGGTGGCTTCTGAAAGGACGAGATCTCCGTGTCAGCCAACAATGTTGATTGTCATATGGCATCCAACCCTTCAAGGATGAGGTATTATGTGATGTTTCCCCACTATATGTCTGTGATGTTCTCTTGGGCCAACCATATATTTGGAGACGCCCGCTGTCTATGAGTCTCCACCCCACAGTGTCATTGTTTCTCTGGGGGGTCATATGTATAGAATGAAAGAGGTATTTCTGACTATTGTTCCACCTAAAAAGTTCCGCAAGGTAGTATATCATAGTGCAAAATTCAGCTTCTTCACAATCTGTTCAAAAGGGGAACAGAAGGACATTGCAATCACTACAACTTCGCCCCAAGCACCTTCTATCCAATAGAAGCAGGTCGACAAGGTTGCAACAAAGTGAAAATATTCCTTCTACACACCATCCTCTCATGTCACCCAACCTATTGAAAATCCTCAGCCTTAACAGGTTCCTAACAGACTTCCACAAACTGAGCAGCGCGATGTCTCCAGCAAGGCAAGGAGCTTACCAAGATGCAGATTCATCAAACGCTTTTCCCTCTCCCCCGAGAACTCAATGCAATGGAGACCATTGCTTCCAAAGGATGGAGGATTGATCCAAGTGGATATCAATGTCCACCCACCATTTCCAAATGGTTGAAAACAATTTTCTGGAGATTTTGGCAATTTACTATTTTTAGCAGGTTTTAACTTTCGGGGGCATTTTGAGGGCCCAAATGAATTTTTTTGAAGATATAGGTTCTTAATAATATCCAAATGAATTATTGATCCCCCAAAATGAATCTCCCCGACAATATATTTCCAATGAGCTATCACACGCCTAAAACAGAGATCGTATGCAAAAGTTACGACCTCGGGAAATTGATGTACTCACTTACAAAACGGGGTCCACATTACTTTTGGTGCTTCATCTCCTAGGGTTAGGTTTTTGGATGTCTATGGTTTTTGGAATTACTTATTATTCTAAAAATTCCTTTAGACCCTCATTGTAATCATCTTCTTGTGAATGCGAGTAGCTGTCACAATTCTTCTTAGAGATAAGTTGCCACCATTCTAACGAGTCTTTCACTCTGTATTTTTACAATCTCTGTACATTTATTTCATTAATAGAAATAGTGTATTATTGTATCTCTATGTTTATGGTTGCATATCTGATATATTTTTGTTATACTATTGGATATACACGATTTCTCTATGCATTTCTTTATTATATCTTCGCTCTCATTTCCTGCCGAAAATAATCTGGATCAGTGGTATCAGAGCAAGTTGCTCTTGATCATTTTTTTAGTGCATGTCCCCGATGAGGTCTGATTATAGAAAGTTGGGTCTCAGGCTTGTCTCTCTTGAAGACAATCACTCTCGCACACCCAATAAACCCTCAATGGTTGAAGAAAAGAAAAACGATGGAACAGACGATCATATCAATCTGTTGATTGAGCAAGCTCTCACGTGACAGAGGAATGAAATGATGGAGAATTCTTCCCACATCCTTCAATGCCTACAGATAGAATCAAGAGCCTCTTCATCAAGCGACCACTTTGGAGGCACCTCACCTTTCAAGGTACAATTTAATTTTAATATTACTGTATTTGAAGGACAGATAGATGCAGAAGCCCTAGAAAAATGGTTAACTCTGCTAGAAGGTTATTTCTCTGTTCACAATTTTTCCGACAAATAAAAGATTACCTTCGCACTCCTTAAATATCTCCCTCATGTCAAACATTGGTAGGAAACTTACTGGGAGAAAAGTTCCATAGAGGATTCTAGAATATATGGGGTCGATCCCACTTGGGATTGTTTTGTGGATGCGGTAAAGGAACAATATTACCATGTTGGAAACTATGAGGACCAATACATGAGATGGACCACGCTGCGGCGAGAGTGGGGCCAAGTAGTTCTAGAGTTGAAAAATACCTTCAATATATTTTGCACCAAGATGGGTATCAAAGAATCCCAACGAAATTTGGTTCTGAAATACCATGGGGCTCTACACAGATACATCCAGACTGAAATGGATTTTTTGGAAATCTCATCACTCGGTGCTGCTTATCGATATGCTGTTAAAATTGAGAAGAAATTTAAGCACTAGAATAAACGGAAATTTGGGTCTGCAAATCCGCAACAAGCAAAGTGTGACAAAGACGGCCCTAACAAATAGTGTCCTAAAAACCGATCAAAGACATAGGAAAAGAAGGGTCACGGGAAGACAAAGAAGGACACTGGAAAATGGTGTGATTTTCACAAAATCCCCTCGCACAACACCGATGAATGTCACTCAAAACAGTCATTGGTGGCCGAGATCAAAGAAAAGGAGACGAACCCTGATTCGGAATCTGATTCTGAAAATACTGGTAAAGGACAGATCATTGACACAGACACCACTGCTATTGTCATGACTGTAGCATTTCAACCAGAAGAACCAACAGATCCTGAAGAGGGGGAGTACCTTTTCATTCATAGATGTGGGTGAAGGGGACCCCACTGCACTTTATTATTGATATCGAAAGCCAGAAAAACCTCATCTTAGTAGAGGTCGTCAAACAGTTGGGATTGTCCACAACACCACACCCGCAACCATACAACATTGGCTTCAGCAAGGACGAGATCTCCATGTCAGCCAACAGTGTTGATTATCATACGACATCCAACCTTTCAAGGAAGAGGCATCATGTGATGTTTCCCCATTGTATGTCTGTGATGTTCTCTTTTGCCAACCATATATGTGGACATGCCACACTGTTTATGAGTCTCGACCCTGCAGTGTCATTTTTTCTATGGGGGGTCATCTATACAGAATAATAGAGGTAGTTCTGACTACTGTTCCACCTAAAAAGTGTCACAAGGTAGTATCTCATATTGCAAAATTCATCTTCTTCACAATCTGTTCAAAAGGGGAACAAAAGGACATTGCAACCACTACAGCTTTGCCCCAAGCACATTAGATCAGAAAAAAGTAGGTCGACAAGGTTGCAAAAAAGTGCAGAGATTCCTTATGTACACCATCCTCTCATGTTTCCTGACCTTTTGAAAATCCTCAGCCTCAACAGGTTCGTGACAGACTTCCACAAACTGAGCAACGCGACCTCTCCAGCAAGGCAAGTGGCTCACCAAGATGCAGATTCAGCAAACGCTTTTCCCTCTCCCCTGGGAACTCAATGCAATGGAGAACATTTCTTCCTAAGGATGGAGGATTGGTCCAGGTGGATATCAGTGGCCACCGACCTTTTGAAAATGGCTGAAAACATTTTTCTGACAATTTTGGCAATTTACTATTTTTAGCACGTTTTAACTTCCGGGGCCATTTTGAGGGCCCAAATGAAGGTTTTTAAAGATATAGGTTCTCAATGATATCTTAAGGCATGATTGAGCCCCCAAAATGAATATCCTCGATGATACCTTTCCAACGAGCTATCACACGCCTGAAACGAAGATCTTATGCAAAAGTTACGACCCCGAGAAGTTGATGTACTCACTTACCCAAACGGGGCCCACATGACTTTTGGAGCTTCATTAAATAGGGTTAGGTTTTTGGATGTCTAGGGTTTTTGGAATTCCTTATTATTGTAAAAAGGCCTTGAGAGCCTCATTGTAATAATCTTCTTGTGAATGCGAGTAGCCATCGCATCTCTTCTCAAAGATAAGCTGCCACCATTCTAGCGAGTCTTTCACTCTGTATTTTTACAGTCTCTGTACATTTCTTTCATTAATAGAAATCGTATATTACTGTATCTCTATGTTTATGGTTTCATCTCATATATTTATATTATATTATTGGATATATGCGATATCTCTGTGCATTTATTTATTATATCTCCACTCTCATTTTGTGCGAAAATAATCTGGATCAGTGGTATCAGAGCAAGCTGCTCTTGATCATTTTTTTAGTGCATGTCCCCGATGAGGTCTGAGTATAGCGAGTTGGGTCTCGATATTGTCTCTATCTAAGAAAATCACTCTCGCACACCCAAGAAACCCTCAATGGAAGAAAAAAAGAAAAACGATGAAGCAGATCATCCTATCAATCTGTTACTTGAGCAAGCTCTCACGCGACAGAGGGACGAAATGATGGAGAATTTTTCCCACATCCTTCAACACCTGTCGATAGCATCAGGTGCCTCTTCATCAATAAGCCACATTGGAGGCACCTCACATTTCATGGTACAAGTTAATTTTGATATTCCTGTATTTGAAGGACAGATAGATGCAGAAGCCCTAGAAAAATGGTTAACTCTGCTAGAAGGTTATTTCTCTGTTCACAATTTTTTCATCAAAGAAAAGATCCCCTTCGAACTCCCTCATGTCAAACATTGGTGGGAGACTTACTAGGACGAAAGTTCCACAGAGGAGTCTGGAATATATGGGGTTGATCCCACTTGGGATTGTTTTTTCTATGCGATAAAGGAACAATATTACCCTGTTGGAAACTATGAGGAGTAGTACAGGAGATGGGCGACGCTGCAGCAAGAGTGGGGCCAAGCAGTTATGAATTTCACCAATACCTTACATACCTTGCACACCAAGCTGGCTATCAAAGACACCGAGTGACATTTGGTTTTGAAATACCATGGGGTCTACATAGATACATCCAGACTGAAAAGGATTTTCTGGACATCTCATCACTCGGTGTTGCTTATCAATATGTTGTTTAAATTGAGCAGAAATATAAGCACCTGAAAAAAAAGGAATTTTGGTCTGCAAATCTGAAACAACCAAAGTATGACAAAGATGGCCCTAACAAACAGTGTCCCGAAAATTAGTCCAAGACACAGGAAAAGAAGGGTCATGGGAAGACAAAGAAGGACACCAGAAAATGGTGTGATTTCCACAAAATACCCTGGCACAACACCAATGAATGTCGCTCAAAATAGTCATTGGTGGCTGAGATCAAAGAAAGGCAGCTGAACCCTTATTCAAAATTTGATTCTAAAAATACTGGTAAAGGACAGATCATTGACATAGACCCCACTACTATTGTCACGACTGCAACAATTCAACTAGAAGAACCTACAGGTCCTGAAGTGGGGAAGTTCCTTTTTCATTCACAAATGTGGGTGAAGGGGAACCCACTGCACTTTATTGTTGATAGCGAAAGCCAGAAAAAACTCATCTTAATAGAGGTCGTCAAACATTTGGGATTGTCAACAACACCACACCCGCAGCCATACAACATCTGGTGGCTTCTGCAAGGACGAGATCTCCATGTTAGCCAACAGTGTCGATTGTCATACGACATCCAACCCTTCAAGGATTAGGTATTATGTGATGTTTCCCCATTATAAGTCTGTAATGTTCTCTTGGGCCAACCATATATGTGGAGACGCCAAGCTTTTTATGAGTCTTGAACCAATAGTGTCATTGTTTCTCTGGGGGGTCATCTGTACATAATACAAGAGGTAGTTCTGACTACTATTCCACCTAAAAATTGATGCAGGGTAGTATCTCATACTGCAAAATTCAGCTTTTTCACAATCTGTTCAAAAGGGGAACAGAAGGACATTGCAACCACTACACATTTTCCCCAAGCACCTTCTATCCAACAGAAGCAGGTCGACAAGGTTGCAACAAAGTGAAAATATTCCTTCTGCAAACCGTCCTCTCATGTTGACCGACCTGTTGAAAAGCCTCAGCCTCAAATGGTTCGTGACATACTTGTACAAACTAAGCAGCGCGACGTCTCTAGCAAGGCAAGCGGCTCACAAAGATGCAGATTCAACAAAGGATTTTCCCTCTCCGTCGGGAACTTAACGCAATGGAGACCATTACTTCCTAAGGATGGAGGATCGATCTCTGTGTTTATGGTTGCATCTCTGATATATTTTTGTTATATTATTGGATATACATGATATCTTTGTGCATTTATTTATTATATCTCTGCTCTCATTTCATGCCGAAAATAATCCGTATCTGTGGTATCAGAGCAAGATACTCTTGATCATTTTTTCAGTGCATGTCCCCGACGAGGTCCAAGTATAGCGAGTTGAGTCTCAAGCTTGTCTCTCTTGAAGACAATCGCTCTCGCACAACCAAGAAACCCTAAATGGCAGAAGAAAAGAAAAAAAATGGAGTAGACAATCCTATCAATCTGTTGCTTGAGAAAGCTCGCACGCGACAGAGGGATGAAATGATGGAGAATTTTTCCTACATCCTTCAATGCCTACCGATAGCATCAGGCACCTCTTCATCAAGAGGCCACATTGGAGGCACCTCACCTTTCAAGGTACAAGTTAATTTTGATATTCCTGTATTTGAAGGACAGATAGATGAAGAAGCCCTAGAAAAATGGTTAACTCTACTAGAAGGTTATTTCTCTGTTCACAATTTTTCCGAGAAAGAAAATATCACCTTCGCAGTCCTTAAAGATCTCCCTCATGTCAAACATTGGTGGGAAACTTACTAGGAGCAAAGCTCCACAGAGGATTTTGGAATATATGGGGTTGATCCAACTTGGGATTGTTTTGTGGATGCGATAAAGGAGCAATACTACCCTTTTGGAAACTATGAGGACCAGTACATGAGATGGGACATGCTGCGGCAAGAGTGGGGCCAAGTAGTTCTGGATTTCACCAATACCTTCCATACCTTTCGCACCAAGCTGGGTATCAAAGACTCCGAGCAACATTTGGTTTTGAAATACCGTGGGGCTCTACACAGATACATCCAGATTGAAATGGATTTTCTATACATCTCATCACTTGGGGCTGCTTATCGATATGTTGTTAAAATTGAGTAGAAATTTAATCACCAGAACAAATGAGAATTCGGGTCTGCAAATCCGCAACAACCAAAGTATGACAAAGATGGCCCTAACAAACAATGTCCCAAAAAATAGTGCAAGACACAAGAAAATAAGGGTCACGGGAAGAAAAAGAAGGACTAAATAAAATAATGTGATTTCCACAAAATCCCCTAGCACAACACCAATGAATGTCGTTCAAAAAATTCATTGGTGGATGAGATCAAAGAAAAGGAGCTGAACCCTGATTCAGAATCTGATTATGAAAATACTGGTAAAGGACAGATCATTGACACAGACCCCACTGCTATTGTCGTGAATACAACAATTCAACCAGAAGAACCAACAGGTACTGAAGAGGGGAAGTTCCATTTTCATTCACAAATGTGGGTGAAGGGGACCCTGCTGCATTTTATTGTTTATAGTAGAAGCCAGAAAAATCTCATCTTAGTGGAGGTCGTCAAACAGTTGGGATTGTCAACAACAGCAAACCCATAGCCATACAACATCGAGTGGCTTCGGCAAGGACCAGGTCTTCGTGTCAGCCAACAGTTCCAATTGTCATACGACATCCAACCCTTCAAGGATGAGGTATTATGTGATGTTTCCCCACTGTATGTCTGTGATGTTCTCTTGGGCCAACCATATATGTGGAGATGCCACACTGTTTATGAGTCTCAACCCCGTAGTGTCATTGTTTCTCTGGGGGGTCATCTTTACAGAATACCAGAGGTAGTTCAGACTATTGTTCCACCTAAAAATTGTCATAAGGTAGTATCTCATACTGCAAAATTTAGCTTCTTCACAATATGTTCAAAAGGACATTGCAACTACTACAACTTCACCCCAAGCACCTTATATCCAACAAAAGAAGGTCGATAAGGTTGCAACAAAGTGAAGAGATTCCTTCTGCACAGCGTCCTCTCATGTCACCTGACCTATTGAAAATTTTCAGCCTCAACAAGTTTGTGACAAACTTCCACAAACTGAGCAGCGCGACTTCTCCAACAAGGCAAGCGGCTCACCAAGATGCAGATTCAACAAATGATTTTCCCTCTCCCCTGGGAACTTAATGCAATGGAGACCATTACTTCCTAAGGATGGAGGATTGATCCATGTGGATATCGGTGGCCACCCACCTTTTCCACATGGCTGAAAACAGTTTTTTGGCAATTTTGGCAATTTACTATTTTTAGCAGGTTTTAACTTCCAGGGCCATTTTGAGGGCCCAAATGAAGGCTTTTCAAGATAGAGGTTCTCAATGATAGCCTAAGGCATGAATGATCCCCAAAATGAATCTCCCCGATGATACCTTTCCAATGATCTATCACATGCCTAAAATGGAGATCGTCTCCAAAAGTTACAAGCCCAGGAAGTTGATGTACTCACTTACCCAAACATGGTCCACATGACTATTGGCGCTTCATATCCTACGGCTATGTTTTTCGATGTATAGGGTTTTTGGCATTCCTTCTCAATGTAAAAATGCCTTCAGAGCCTCATTGTAATCATCTTCTTGCGAATGTGAGTAGCCGTCACATCTCTTCTCACAGATAAGTGGCCACCATTCTAGCGAGTCTTTCACTCTGTATTTTTATAGTCTTTGTACATTTCTTTCATTAATAGAAATCATGTATTGCTATATCTCTGTGTTTATGGTTGCATCTCTTATATAGTTTTTTTATATTATTGGATATACGCGATATCTCTTTTCATTTATTTATTATATCTCTGCTCTCATTTCGTGCCGAAAATAATCTAGATCACTGGTATCAGAGCAAGCTTCTCTTGATCGTTTTTTCAGTGCATGTCCCCGATGAGGTCTGAGTATAGAAAGTTGGGTCTTGAGATTTTCTCTCTTGAATACAATCTCTATTGCATACCGAAGAAACCCTCAATGGCGAAATAAAAGAAAAAAAGTGAAGAAGACGATCCTATCAATCCGTTGCTTGAGTAAGCTCTCACATGACATGGGGACAAAATGATAGAGAATTTTTCCCACATCCTTCAACACCTGCCGATAGCATCAGGCACCTCTTTATCAAGAAGCCACTTTGGAGGCACCTCACCTTTTGAGGTACAAGTTTATTTTGATATTCCTGTATTTGAAGGACAGATAGATGCAAAAGCCCTAGAAAAATGGTTAACTCTTCTAGAAGGTTATTTCTCTGTTCAAAATTTTTCCGACAAAGAAAAGATCACCTTCACACTCCTTAAATATCTCCCTCATGTCAAACATTGGTGGGAAACTTACTGGGAGAAAAGTTCGACAAAGGAGTCTGGAATATATGGGGCCGATCCCACTTGGGATTTTTTTGTGGATGCGGTAAATGAACAATACTACCCTATTGGAAAGTATGAGGACCAGTACATGAGATGGAGCACGCTGCAGAAAGAGTGGGGCCAAGCAGTTCTGGAGTTCACCAATACCTTCCATACCATGCACACCAAGCTGGGTATCAAAGACTCCTAACAAAATTTAGTTCTGAAATACCATGGGGCTCTAAACAGATACATCCAGACTGAAATGAATTTTTTGGACATCTCATCACTCGGTGTTGCTTATTGAAATGTTGTTAAAATTGAGAATAAATTTAAGCACCAAAACAAATGGAAATTCGGGTCTGGAAATCCGCAACAACCAAAGTATGACAAAGATGGCCCTAACAAACATTGTCTCGAAAAACAGTCCAAGACACAGGAAAAGAAGGGTCACGGGAATACAAAGAAGCACACTAGAAAATGGTGTGATTTCCACAAAATCCCTTGGCACAACACCAATAAATGTCACTCAAAATAGTCATTGGTGGCCGAGATCAAAGAAAAGGAGTCGAACCATGATTCAAAATCTGATTCTGAAAATACTAGTAATGGACAGATCATTGAAACAGACCCCACTACTATTGTCATGACTACAACAGTTCAACCAGAAGAACCAATAGATCCTCAATAGGGGAAGTGAATTTTTCATTCATAGATGTGGGTGAAGGGGACCCCACTGCATTTTATTGTTGAAAGAGGAAGCCAAAAAAATCTCATCTTAGTAGAGGCCGTCAAACAGTTCGTATTGTCAACAACACCACACCCGTAGCCATACAAAATCGGGTGGCTTCACCACGGACGAGATCTCCGTGTCATCCGATAGTGTCAATTGTCATATGGCATCCAACCCTTCAAGGATGAGGTATTATATGATGTTTCCCCATTGTATGTATGTGATGTTCTCTTGGGCCAACCATATATGTGGAGATTCCACGATGTTTATGAGTCTCGACCCCGTAGTGTCATTATTTCTCTAGGGGTTCATCTGTATAGAATACCATAGGTATTTCTGACTACTGTTCCACCTAAAAAGTTCCTCAAGGTAGTATCTCATACTGAAAAATTCAGCTTCTTCACAATCTATTCAAAAGGGGAATAGAAGGACATTGCAACCACTACAATTTTTCCCCAAGCACCTTCTATCCAAAAGAAGAAGGTTGACAAGGTTGCAACAAAGTGCATAGATTCCTTCTGTACACCATCCTCTCATCTCTCCCGACCTTTTGAAAATCCTCAGCCTCAACAGGTTCGTGACAGACTTCCACAAACTGAGCAGCGCGACATCTCCAGGAAGGCAAGCAGCTCACCAAGATGCAGATTCAACAAATTCTTTTCCCTCTCCTCTGGGAACTCAATGAAATGGATACCATTGCTTCCTAAGGATGGAGGATTGATCTAGGTGGATATCGGTGACCACCTAACTTTTCCAAATGGCTGAAAACAATTTTCTTGCAATTTTGGCAATTTACTATTTTTAGCAGGTTTTAACTTCCAGGCCCATTTTGAGGGCCCAAGTGAAGGTTTTTTGAGATTGAGGTTCTCAATCATAGCCAAGGGCATGATTGATCCCCCATAACGATCTATCACACGCCTAAAAAAGATATCGTATGCAAAATTTACGACCCTGGGAAGTTGATGTACTCACTTACACAAACATGGCCCACATGGCTTTTGGCACCTCATCTCCTAGGGTTAGGTTTTTGGATGTCTAGTGTTTTTTGCATTCCTTCTTATTGTAAAAAGGCCTTCAGAGCCTCATTGTAATCATCTTCTTTCAAATGCGAGTAGCCGTCACATCTCTTCTCAGAGATAAGATTCCACCATTCTAGCGAGTCTTTCACTCTATATTTTTACAGTCTCTGTACATTTCTTTCATTAATAGAAATCGTGTATTACTATAGCTCTGTGTTTATGGTTGCATATCTGATATATTTCTGTTATATCATTGGATATATGTGATATCTCTATGCATTTCTTTATTATATCTCTGCTCTCATTTTGTACCAAAAATAATCTGGATCAGTATTATCAGAGCAAGCTGCTCTTGATCATTTTTTTAGTGCATGTCCCCGGCGAGGTTCGAGTATAGAAAGTTGGGTCTCAAGCTTGTCTCTCTTGAAGACAATATCTCTCGCACACCCAAGAAACCCTTAATGGCGGAAAAAAATAAAAACAATGGAGCAGTCGATCCCATCAATCAGTTGCTTGAGCAAGCTCTCACATGACAGAGGGACGAAATGATGGAGAATTTTGCCCACATCCTTCAACGCCTACCGATAGCATCAATTGGCCACTTTGGAGGCACCTCGCCTTTCAAGGTACAAGTTAATTTTTATATTCCTATATTTGAAGGATAGATAGATGCAGAAGCCCTATAAAAATTGTTAACTCTGCTAGAAAGTTATTTCTCTATTCACAATTTTTCCGACAAAGAAATGATCACCTTCACACTCCTTAAAGATCTCCCTCTTGTCAAACATTGGTGGGAAAATTACTGCGAGAAAAGTTCCACAGAGGAGTCTGGAATATATGGGTTCGATCCCACTTGGGCTTGTTTTGTGGATGCGGTAAAGGAACAAGATTACACTGTTGGAAACTATGAGGACCGGTACATGAGATGGACCACACTGCGACAAGAGTGGGGCCAAGTAGTTCCGGAGTTCACCAATACCTTCCATACCTTCTGCACCAATATGGGTATACAAGATTCCGAGCGACATTTGTTTCTAAAATACCGTGGGGCTCTGCAGAGATACATCCAGACTGAAAAGGATTTTTTGGACATCTCATCACTCGGTGTTGATTATCGATATGCTATTAAAAATGAGTAGAAATTTAAGCACAAGAAAAAATCAGAATTTGGGTCTACAAATCCGCAACAACCAAAGTATGACAAAGATGACCCCAACAAACAGTGTCCCAAAAACCAGTCCAAGACATAGGAAAAGAAGGGTCACGGGAAGACAAAGAAGGACACCATAAAATGGTGTGATTTCCCCAAAAGCCCCTGTCACAACACCAATGAATGTCTCTCAAAATACCCATTGGTGGCCGAGATCAAAGAAAAGGAGCCGAACCTTGATTCAGAATCTGATTCTGAAAATACTAGTAAAGGACAAATCATTGACACATACCCCACTGCTATTTTCATGACTGCAACAATTCAACCAAGAGAACCAATAGATCCTGAAGAGGGGAAGTTCCTTTTTCATTCACAGATGTGGGTGAAGGGGACCCCACTGCATTTTACTGTTGATAGCGGAAGCCAGAAAAACCTCACCTTAGTAGAGGTCGTCAAATAGTTGAGATTGTTAACAAAACCACATCCGCATCCATATAACATTGGGTGGCTTCGGAAAGTATGGGATTTCCGTGTTAGCCAACAGTGTCGATTTTCATACGGCATCCAACCCTTCAAGGTTGAGGTATTATGTGATGTTGCCCCATTGTATGTATGTGATGTTCTCTTGGGCCGGCCATATATGCGGAGATGCCACGCTGTTTATGAGTCTAAACCCTACAGTGTCATTGTTTCTCTAGGGGGTCATCTGTACAGAATACCAGAGGTAGTTTTGACTACTGTTCCACCTAAAAAGTGCCGCAAGGTAGTATCTCATACTGCAAAATTCAGCTTCTTCACAATCTGTTCAAAAGGGGAACAAAAGGAAATTGCAACCACTACAACTTCGCCCCAAGCACCTTATATCCAATAGAAGCAGGCCGAAAATGTTTCAACAAAGTGTAGAGATTCCTTCTACACACCGTCCTCTCATGGTTCTCGACCTGTTGAAAATCCTCAGCCTCAACAGGTTCGTGACAGAATTCCACAAACTGAGCAGTGCGACGTCTCCAGCAAGGCATGCGGCTCACCAAGATGCATATTTAGCAAACGTTCTTCCCTCATCCCTAGGAACTCAACTAAATGGATACCATTGCTTCCCTTGGATGGAGGATTGATCCAGGTGGATATCGGTTTCCACCCACCTTTTCCAAATGGCTGAAAATAGTTTTCTGGCAATTTTGTCAATTCACTATTTTTAGCAGGTTTTAACTTCCGGGGCCATTTTGAGGGCCCAAATGAAGGGTTTTCGAGATCAAGTTTCTCAATGATAGTCGATGGCATGATTGAGCCCCCAAAATGAATCTCCTTGATGATACCTTTCCAACGAGATATTGCACGCCTAAAATGCAGATCATATGCAAAAGTTACAACCCCAGGAAGTTGATGTACTCACTTACCCAAACAGGGCCCACATGACTTTTGACACTTTATCTCCTAGGGTTAGGTTTTTGGATGTCTAGTGTTTTTGGCCTTCAGAGTCCTTCAGAGTCTCATTGTAGTCATCTTCTTGTGCATTCAAGTAGCCATCACTTCTCTTCTCAGAGATAAGTTGCCACCATTCTCACAAGTCTTTCACTCTGTATTTTTACAGTATTTGTACATTTATTTCATTAATATAAATCATGTATTACTATATCTCTGTGTTTATGGTTGCATCTCTGATATGTTTCTTTTATATTATTGGATATATGTGATATCTCTGTGCATTTCTTTATTATATCTCCGCTCTCATTTCGTGCCGAAAATAATTTGGATCAGTGGTATCAGAGCAAATTGCTCTTGATTGTTTTTTCAGTGCATGTCGCCAACGAGGTCTGAGTATATCAAGTTGGGTCTTGATCTTGTATCTCTTAAAGAAAATCTCTCTTGCACACCCAAGAAACCCTCAATGGCGGAAGAAAATAAAAATGACGGAGCATATGATGCTATCAATATGTTGCTTGAGCAAGCTCTCCAGTGACAAAGGGACGAAATGATGGAGAATTTTTCCCACATCCTTCAACGCCTGCTGATAGCATCAGGCGCCTCTTCATAAAGAGACCACTTTGGAGGCACCTGGCCTTTCAAGGTACAAGTTAATTTTGATATTCCTGTATTTCAAGGACAGATAGATGCAAAATCCGTAGAAAAATGGTCAACTTTGCTAGAAGGTTATTTCTCTATTCACAATTTTTCCGACAAAGAAAAGATCATGTTCGCACTCCTTAAATCTCTCCCTCATGTCAAACATTGGTGGGAAACTTAGCGGGAGAAAAGTTCCACAAAGGAGTCTGGAATATATGAGGTCGATCCCACTTGGGATTGTTTTGTGGATGCGGTAAAGGAACAAGATTACCCTCTTGGAAACTATGAGGACTAGTACATGAGATGGACCACACTGTAGCAAGAGTGGGGCCAAGTAGTTCCAGAGTTCACCAATACCTTCCATACCTTGTGCACAAAGATGGGTATCAAATCCTCTGAGTGACATTTGGTTCTGAAATACCATGGGGCTCTACACAGATACATCTAGAATGAAAATTATTTTCTGGACATCCCATCACTCGGTGTTGACTATCGATATGCTGTTAAAATTGAGTAGAAATTTAAGCACCAGAACAAACGAGAATTCAGTTTTGCAAATCTGCAAGAACCAAAGTATGAAAAAGATGTCCCTAACAAACAGTTTCCCAAAAACCAGTCCAAGACACAGGAAAAGAAGGGTCACGGGAAGACAAAGGAGGACACCGAAAAATGGTGTGATTTCCACAAAATCTCTTGGCACAACACCCATGAATGTCGCTCAAAATAGTCATTGGTGGTTGAGATTGAAGAAAAGGAGTTGAACCCTGATTCAAAATCTAATTCTGAAAATACTGGTAAAGGACAGATCATTGACACAGACCCCACTACTATTGTCGCAACTGCAACAATTCAACCAGAAGAACCAACAGATCCTGAAGATGGGGAGTGCCTTTTTCATTCACAGATGTGGGTGAAGGGGACCCTGCTACATTTTATTGCTGATAGCGAAATACATAAAAACCTCATCTTAGTAGAGGTCGTCAAACAGTTGGGATTGTCGACAACCCCACACCTACAGCCATACAACATCGGGTGGCTTCAGCAAGGATGAGATCTCCGTGTTAGCCAATAGTTTCGATTTTCATATGGCATCCAACCCTTCAAGGATGAGGTATTATGTGATGTTTCCCCATTGTATGTCTTTGATGTTCTCTTTGGCCAACCATATATGTGGAGACGCCAAGTTGTTTATGAATCTCGACCCCGCAGTGTTATTGTTTCTATGGAGAATCATATGTATAGAATACCAAAGGTAGTTATGACTACTATTCCACCTAAAAAGTGCCGCAAGGTAGTATCTCATAATGGAAAATTCAGCTTATTCAAAATCTGTTCAAAAGGGGAATAAAAGGACATTGCAACCACTATAGCTTCACCCCAAGCACTTTCTATCCAACAGAAGAAGGTCGACAAGGTTGAAAAAAAGTGCAAAGATTCCTTCTGCACACCGTCCTCTCATGTCACCCAACCTGTTGAAACGCCTCAACCTCAACAGGTTTGTGAAATACTTCCACAAACTGAGCAACGCGACGTCTCTAGCAGGGCAAGCGGCTCACCAAGATGCAGATTCAACAAACGCTTTTGCCTCTCCCTCGAGAACTCAACGCAATGGATACCATTGCTTCCTAAGGATGGAGGATTGATCCAGGTGGATATTGCTGTCCACCCACCTTTTCAAGATGGCTGAAAACAATTTTCTGTCAATTTTGGCAATTTACTATTTTTAGCAGGTTTTAACTTCCGGGGCCAATTTGAGGGCCCAAATGAATGTTTTTCGAGATCGATTTTCTCAATGATATCTGAAGGCATTATTGGACCCCCAAAATCAATCTCCTTGACGATGCCTTTCCAACAAGCTATCACACACCTAAAACGAAGATCATATGCAAAACTTACGACCTCGAGAAGTTGATGTACTCACTTACCCAAACAGGGCCCACATGACTTTTGGTACTTCATCTCTTAGGGTTAGGTTTTTGGATGTCTAGGGATTTTGGAATTCCTTCTTATTGTAAAAATTCTTTCAAAGCCTCATTGTAATCATCTTCTTGCGAGTGCGAGTAGCCATCACATCTCTTCTCAGAGATAAGCTGCCACCATTCTAGCGAGTCTTTCACTCTGTACTTTTACAGTCTCTGTACATTTCTTTCATTAATAGAAATTGTGTATTACTATATCTCTATGTTTATAGTTGAATCTCTGATATATTTCTATTATATTATTGGATATACGCGATATCTCTGTGCATTTATTTATTTTATCTCCACTCTCATTTCGTGCCAAAAATAATTTGGATCAATGGTATCAGAGCAAGCTGCTCTTGATAATTCTTTCAGTGCAGGTCCCCGACGAGGTCCGAGTATAGAAAGTTGGGTCTCAATATTGTCTCTCTTGAAGAAAATATCTCTTGCACACCCAAGAAACCCTCAATGGTGGAAGAAAATAGAAATGATGGAGCAGATGATCCTATCAATCTGTTGCTTGACCAAGCTCTCACGTGACAGAGGGATGAAATAATGGAGAATTTTTCCCACATACTTCAATGCCTGCTGATAGCATCAGGTTCCTCTTCATCAAGTGGCCACTTTGGAGGCACCTCGCCTTTCAAGGTATAAGTTAATTTTGATATTCCTATATTTGAAGGACAAATAGATGCAGAAGCCCTAGAAAAATGGTTAACTCTGCTAGAAGGTTATTTCTCTGTTCACAATTTTTCCGCCAAAGAAAAGATCATATTCGCACTCCTTAAATCTCTCCCTCATGTCAAAACATTGGTGGGAAACTTACTGGGAGAAAAGTTTCATAGAGGAGTCCGAAATATATGGGGTTGATCCCACTTGGGATTGTTTTGTGGATGCGGTAAAGGAACAAGATTACCCTGTTGGAAACTATGAGTACTAATACATGAGATGGACCACGCTGCGGCAAGAGTGGGGCCAAGAAGTTCCAGAGTTCACCAATACCTTCCATACCTTTCACACCAATATGGGTATCAAAGACTCTGAGTGACATTTGGTTCTAAAATATTGTGGGGCTCTACACAGATACATCCAGACTGAAAAGGATTTTCTGGACATCTCATCACTTGGTGTTGACTATCGATATGCTGTTAAAATTGAGCAGAAATTTAAGCATCGGAACAAACAGGAATTCGGGTCTACAAATCCACAACAACCAAAGTATGAGAAAGATGTCCCTAACAAACAGTGTCCTAAAAACCAGTCCAAGACACAGGAAAAGAACGATCACAAGAAGACAAAGAAGGACACCAAAAAATGGTGTGATTTCCACAAAATGCCCTAGCACAATACCGATGAATGTTGCTCAAAATAGTCATTGGTGGTCGAGATCAAAGAAAAGGAGCTGAACCTTGATTCAAAATATGATTCTGAAAATA
Source organism: Picea engelmannii (assembly GCA_009831015.1). Classification (NCBI taxonomy): domain Eukaryota; kingdom Viridiplantae; phylum Streptophyta; class Pinopsida; order Pinales; family Pinaceae; genus Picea; species Picea engelmannii. Next base: position 1,268,293 of record ML779429.1, read on the forward strand.
CTGGTAAAAGATAGATCATTGACACAGACCCCACTACTGTTCTCCCAATTGCAACAATTCAACTAGAAGTACCAATAGATCCTGAAGATGGGGAGTGCCTTTTTCATTCACAAATGTGGTTGAAGGGGACCCCACTACATTTTATTTTTGATAGCGGAAGCCAAAAAAATATCATCTTAGTATAGGTCGTCAAACCGTTGGGATTGTCAACAACACCACACCCACAACCATACAACATCAGGTGGCTTCAGCAAGGATGAGATCTCCATGTCAGCCAATAGTGTTGATTGTCATACGACATCCAACCCTTCAAGGATGAGGTATTATGTGATGTTTCCCCATTGTATGTTTGTGATGTTCTCTTGGTCCAACCATATATGTGGAGACACCACATTGGTTATGAGTCTCAACCCCGTAGTGTCATTGTTTCTCTAGGTGGTCATCTATACAGAATACCAGAGGTAGTTCTGACTACTATTCCACCTAAAAAGTGCCGCAAGGTAGTATCTCATACTGCAAAATTTAGCTTCTTCACAATCTATTCAAAAGGGGAACAGAAGGACATTGAAACCACTACAGCTTCGAACCAAGCACCTTCTATCTAACAGAAGTAGGTCTGTTACACCTCGATATTGCTCACTTCGATAAATGTCGCAAGTGTCGCACAATCCTCTCAAATGTCGCAAGTGTCGCACAATCCTCTCAACTGTCGCAAGTGTCGCATGTTCCTTACAAATTTCACAAGTGTCTCAAGTTGTTCACAAGTGTTGCAAATGTTGTTCAAGCATACTTCCATAATAATGACATTAAGGAGACACTTAAGACATCTCATACACTTGACTTGGAGGAGGGAAAATGATTAACTGAAGTCCAGGAAATTTTATCACTTGAGAAGAGCTCTTAAGCAAATGTTTTGAAGGTGAGCGCTCCCTTACATCAGCCTTAGGAGAATTGGCGCTATGCTATAAGGTATCAGAGAGTGTTATAACGCTTTTCTTCCCCTCAAAAGGAGCGCTATCCATCCTTGCAGCGCTGGCACCCCCCTCAAGCTTCCTAGGGAGTGTTATAGCGCTCTGATGCCCCTTTTGAGGGAGTGCTATCTAATCTGAGGTAGTAGTTGGCCCGTTGAGGAGAATAAGGTTAAGATCTCTCAATTTTATAACACAGTTGCATTCAAATTCTTGGTTCCATCAAGAGATCCCTGATCCAAGGAAGGAATTCCTCAACTGGTTCTTAAGATAACTCAAGAGGTTAAGCTTCTCTCAACCTATATAAGCAGGCTCTATGGTGGTGAAAAGGGGGAATAATTGCTAGCATGAAACCTATGATCTCATAGGAAACACACAGTCAGTCAAACGAGAAGTGATCAGTGAAGCTGCTATCATCCAGGTTGTGGATCCTTCGAGCAAGGGTTAGACGAATACTACTGTCGTTATTCTCATTAATATGGCACGCTTGGCCAATTTCTTTCTAGTTTGTGTCTGATTTTACATGAACTTATCATTGATAGATAGATCTATTTTCAAGCTAACATCAATAGAGTAGGAAGTGAGAGTTTGGAGCTTGATTTGGAGCGTGCAGGGACAAACTTCGATAAAGAGGTACTGCTATTCTCCTTCCTTCTCATGTATTAGTTTGTGTAGATCTGAAAGGAATTCAGTGTCCACGTTAAGCACTTTCTGTCTTAGAGTAGGGTCTAGTTCTTTCAGGAAATTTGCCTGTCCACAGGAAGATTTTCCTACAATAGAAACTAGCGACCATACTGGGGAGGAATCATAACTTTCTTAGTTTTATTTTTTCTCATAGACCTTGCCTTACATTCTGATTGTTTCAGACCTTTTTTTCCCCATTGATCTGATTGCATTTGCTAATTGACTCTTCATTCCATCACACTCAGCTTCTTTTTCAAAATTTGACTGAATTTTAAGGTTTTTGGGACATTTTTGTGAGTTTTTGAGCCCAGTGCTCCCCTTCCTTGTTAGTAGAGCACCAACACTTCCTTAAGTTGTTGGACAGAGCTTTATAATGCTCTGCTAGCCCTTATTCCAGAGCGCCATCCCTTTTTTGCCCAAAATCCCTTCAGAAATTACAATTTTTGGAGGTCCAAACTCTGTTTTTTCACTTGTTGGGTTGTTTTGTGATTGAATAACTCTTCCTTTGACCTTTGACATGCTTCCTCCTGAGATGTAAATACCTTATTGTTCATMTTTTATGCCCTTCTTCATTATTTTTGAGTTTTTTCTGTTGAAAGCTTGAAATTGATCTGCTGCTTTCTTCTCYCCTATCCGACTGAGCGGGAACTCTAGTGAAGGACATTTGAAGTCTGTAGCTCTTCTCATTTGGTTCTTTGAGGTCATATGATCCAATMTCTTTCTCCTTCCTTTTGCATTTTTTATTTTCTTTCTCTTGTTTGATTGCAAAAGGGTGTGTTGTTTGTGCGAAATCTACGTTTTCTTGTYTGAATCTCCTTGATCTGAAAGGGTAGTTGGCAAGAGAAATTTTGCATTGAATTGATTATCATTCGCATGAAAACGATGAAAGTACATATTAATGATTRGTTTGCATATTAGTTTGCATTTATGAAATGTTGTAGCATCATATTGGATTTGATTAAGAACAAAATTGATTGAGGGCATTCCTTATCAAGTGTTTGATAGTGAAAATGACTCTTCCTCTTTCCCTTAAATAGGTATTCATTGAAAATAAATGATTKCTTATCATATTTCATGCATATTTTTTGGGAATTGAGTCATCATTCCATCAGTTTCACTTTCATACACCCTCTAAGTAAACAACATCCATTAAAATCAACGCTTAACTAAAATTTATTAGAATTTTTRCATCTTTGTTASCAAACCTACATTAGTTTAAGGTGTAGGGCTTTGGAATAGGTTGAAAGGATAACTTTCAAAAGCTATCAAACAAACTTAGTATMTTGCGATAGGGAGAGTTAAATCCAGTTGTCGTATTAGTCTGCCTGGGATCCCCCTCTCACACAGGGGTTACGCACAAGGTCGCATTCGAGTGAGTTAYGRAGATTATCCCTCTRTGGCCCAACTGTTTGTAGTGGTCAGATCGTATATTGGGGGTCACTGGAAGGTATACCCACAATGTTGAGTGGAAACCTTTCAAGTTGATTTCAGACTTGTTATCTTGCCCATACGTTCTRATTGGACTGTCGATTGTACYCGCCCAGGGGYTGACTACGAGTTGGTGACCTTAGTAGCCATAATCGTTAGGGTCTTACACAAGGTGACGGTGAAGGGAAGTCTCACTGTACCTAGAACCGACGTTGGTCAAWCTCACTYGRGCTCCTTGGAGGGTAAATCCACAATTACTGCGTGGAAGCTTGCACTAAGGCATAAKTCCGTTAAGMAGGTCGCCAACGTAACTGATCCACCCGCTCTATCCCTGCCCCTTCCTATTTTTATCTCGCGATGTTGGATTTCWTCACCAACCAGTGGTTTCATCGTAGGAAAGTTTATTTGATTGTTTTCTTCTTAGATTCTTATCGTGTGTTGTTTGTTTTACTTAGTGGACCTTAGGTTGAGTCAGTGTTAATGGCATCGAATYCTGGGGGTACCAATGGAGGAACCCCTTCTCCTGGGGAACCTTATACCTTTCCTTCATTTGGAAACTTTGGTCCTSCATATGTCGCCACACTGAGTCTTCCAGGACTCACTATCGAATTACCRGTTTGGTTGTTCCCCACTCCGGTGATCCCGAATCCTCCCAATGTTTCAGTTGCACCTAATACTTTAGATGTCGGTACACCACCCACACATCAACCTCATGTCGAATTTTCACCTTCTTCGCCCATTAAGTCTCCTTCCATTTCTCCTTCTTCTCCTAGTGAAATCTCTAAAGCAAGTAGCCAGGTTGATCAGAAGAAGAATAAACGGAAAGAGACGAAGAAGAAGAGCCCGAAAAGGACCAAGGCCCCAACAACATCAGATGTTGGCTCTAAGAAACCAGTTACTGTTAATAGTACTAGGAGTGTTGATGAGATCAATAAGATTAAAATGAAGAATCCAAAACCCAAATTCCTTTGCAGTCTTTGTAAGGGTGACCACTTTCTGACTGATTTCCCCGGTCTCACCCAGGTCTTAGAAATGTGGTCGTCCACGTCATCGGCCTCTGTCAGTCATGTCGATGATACCCCGTCAACTAGTGATGTTAAGGTTGGTACGAAGAAGAAAACTGTCAAGTTCCCTTGCATGTTATGTAAAGGTAATCATTACTCTCACCTTTTTCCTCGCATGGACGAGGCTTCTTCTCTTTAAGAAACACTTCAACTTCCAAAAGGTTATCATAATATTTCCTCTGACCCATTGTTGGTTGATGGATTGGTCAATTCGGTTCCATCCTCGGTTAGTCCGATTGATTAGGTGGTGAATATAGTTTCCTCTTAGATTGAACCACAAACCCAAGTAGCAGGTCCAGTTCCATCATCGATCAACCCCACTCTTCATCAAAAGAGTGACACCAAAGTGGTCGATCCATTTTCATGCGTCGACCCCATTCTTCCCTTGGAGAATAAAACTCAAGTGATCGATCTAGTTCTACCGTCGGTCGATCCCATTCCTCCATTGAGGAATGTCAAAGTGACTGATCCAGTTCCTTCCTCGGTCAGTCCCACCCTTCATCCGAAGAGTGCCAAAGTGGCTGATCCGATTCCATCATCGGTCAATCCCACTCTTCCTTTGAAGAGTGCCTACGTGGTCGATCCGATCCAATCATCGGTAGATCCTACTCTTCTTCTAGAGAGTAAACCCGATACTAGACATGTTTTTCTCGTTAATACAGACTCTACCGTTTCGAGGGGAATTCCTCTTTCTCCTGCGAAACCTCCTCCAAGTAATGAGGCCATCCTTTTTTATTGGGGTGTGCTAACTGGACCTCGTCTTCCCTCTCACGTTTCTTTCCAGATTACAGTACAGGTTCCTGGTCGGGAAGTTCCTCAAACGTTGATAGATGAAGGTGCGTCCGTTAGTATTTTGTCTTCTGTTGCTTGGTATGCTTTGGTTTGTCCACAGCTTGCACCGGTTACACAAAATCTGTTATCTTTTAATAGAAGAACTAGTCAACCTTTAGGGATCCTTCCTCAGGTTCCTATAACTTTGGGAGGGAAAACTGTCTTTATCAATGTCATGGTAGTTCGAGACCCCTTGGGTTTCACTTTACTCCTTGGGCGGGATTATGTCTATGCTATGAAAGCTCTTGTATCCACCCTTTTTCGTGTGATATCTTTTCCTCACGATGGAAGAATTGTGACTATTGATCAACTTTCATTCATCGGCCCCAACTGGGTCACCTCCCTAAATGGTTCTTATATGCAGAAAGTATCACCCCCACCGCATGTCAATTATGTGGCGTTGTCTCCCATGACCTCAACTTATGATGATTTGGATCTGGTAGTGGATAGGGTGATCTCTTCGGTAGGGTTATTGGAGCCTGATCTCCTTACCCCTATCATGACCCTCGACATGTGTTCCTTCCAGAGTGATTATCTTCCATCCGACGAAGATCTCTTGGAATCCATGACCAAGTTTTGTCCCTTGACATGGTACCCTTCCAGAGCATTATCCTCTCGGAAGCCATGATCAAGAAGACACCATGAGCATAGTTTCTCTTCTCTATGGAAAGCTCCTTAAAAAATGAAACAGAGGCCTTGAGCATAGTTCTTTTCCTGTAGCAAGATCGTTAAAAAATGAAACAACAATCTAGGGATCGAACCTAGAACCCTAAGCATAGTTCTTTTCCTATGTCAAGCTCGTTAAAAAATGAAACAACCACCTCTCCCTTCAAGTTGAGTCTTTCACCAAATCTCGTAGATGTCGAGTCGAGTCTTTCGTTCGGTCTCATTTTTGAACCTTCATTTCATCCACCTGTATCCTTTTTCTCCATCTAGTACAGAAATTGGTGACAACCTCAAAGTCGATGAATGAATTGAAGCTTGGGGGGCATGTCTCCAGCCTTTGATGATCATTCTAGAGTCAAGTCACTAGCTTTCAAGCTAGGGGCAAAGTACCGAGATTAGTCTTTGTTCTTTCTCGTGCTCGTAAATACATGAGAATGCAACCGGGTAGACTTTTATCTCTTTCTTGGACCCGCATGGATACATGAAAAAGGAACCCCCTGGAGTCATCTTTAAACTCTTTTCAGACTCTCTAAATATAAAAATATTGTCGAGTACCTTTCTTCCTTTCACACTCGTTAAAGGTTCGAAAGGGCGTCTTTTGAGCGATAGTTTATCTCTTTTTCGGTCTCGTTAGACTACTGTACGAAAACGGAACTGAGAGAGTTCTCTTTTAAGTGTTTTTCCAAACTCTATAATCCTGAAAAACCTTCGATTTTTCTGTCTTTGGACTCACTAAAACACACATCGACAGGCCCATATGGGATCGAACCCTTACTTCTTTCAGTTCGTTAAACAAAGGAAGAGGAACTTACCAAAGGTGAGTTATATCGAGCATGTGTTATCCTCCTCGAGCTCATTAAATAAAAAAGAGGTACTTGTATATCTGGATGGGGGAAAAAATTGAAAGAAGCAAGCCAAGCAGTCTTTTGAGAACATTATCAAGCAATTCTTAGAGTCACCCTTGAACACGACACTTTGTCATTTGTACACATTGTAATCCACTGAACCTCTGCACTGATCCAATCCTTTGAGTTTATTTCACTCCTTTGGGTCACCTGACATAAGTCATAGCATCCACTGCATCATCAAGTTTTGGTCCATGTCATGTTTTTTCTATTGTGCCTCAGTGTTCAAGGGAAGTATCCACCTCGAGAGTCAGCCATCCCAAATATCTTGCCTCAAAACCTGTGTCAATCCATGTCCATTTGATCCGCCAATTACATCTCTATGTCTGTTTCATGTCGTTGATGGGGGATACATCAAGGCCCTCCTTCGACGAGCCTATTCCTATCAACCTCAGCACATTATTCGGGAATTAGGCTTAGAAACCAGTTAGTACTTTGGGACCTGCATGCCTCAATGGCAGGCCTCCTCACATTCGACAGTAGGTTTACATCATTAACCTCTGATCGGATGATTCCACAGATGTTCGACTCTAGCTCATCCATTCACATTCATTGGAATGTACTAGGGTACCTTGGGAATCATTGACATTAATGGTGATCTCCCTCGCGCTTGTTAATGGTTTACATCATTGACCGGTAATCAAGTGGTTTCTGCCATGTTCGACATCAAGACATCTATTCACATGGTTAGATTCGTACTACATCGGGATCGGTAAGAAGACCCTGGGTTGAGTGATCACTTTGATATGTACTTTGCCCAAGTTTTGAAGGATTTTCTCTTGAACAATGACAAATATATTATTACATAGATCCACTTTGTATTGGTTGTGGCTATATCTTGTCATCTCGTAGATCCACTGTGTATTCTTCGTGGCTACGATCAGTTCATGTCATTAGAGTATAGATCCATAGTGTATTTTCAATGGCTATACCTTTTTATCAATACAATTATGGACCCACAGTGTATTTTATGGCAGCCATATCTTGCAAGTCTTGATCACCTAAGCATAGGTATGCCTACCTTGGGTTTGAAACATGTCATAATATTTGTTGGATGTTTGTGTGCAGCTTCTGTTAGGTTCTCTGCGTCTATACCCTTGCTTGAAAGTCTACAAAGCATTTCAGTTATCAGTTCCTATCTTCTAACTTCATACTTTGGGGGGCAGTCTATTACACATCAAAATTACTCACTTTGATAGTGTCGCAAGTGTCGTCATTACAAAGGTTGCAAGTGTCACATTTTTTTCACAAGGTCGCAAGTGTCGCATGTTTCTCACAAGTGTCGTAAAGTGTCAAAGAAATCTTGTTTCCATGATGCCTATGTCGTTCCTATAATGACATGAGAAAGACACTTGAAACACCTCAAACATTTGATTTGGAAGAGGAGAAATGAGTCAACAGGCCTGCAAACCTTTTTCCATCTGAAATCACCTCAAAAACTAAGCTTTTGAAGGAGAGCGCTCCCCTATAACCCTTATGGGAGCGCTGACGCTCCCCCTTACACTGTCTGGGAGTGTTATAAAGCTCCTATGGCCCTTTTAAGGGAGCACTATAGATTTTTAAAGCGTTGGCGCCCCCCTAAAGCCTACTAGAGAGTGCTACAATGCTCTGATGGTCCTTTTGAGGGAGCGCTACCTATTATGGGCAGTAGTTAAGTGGTTTAGATGAATGGGGGAAGGATATTTTAATTCTTGGAAAGAAGTTGGATTTGAATACCTAGTCCATCCATGATCTTAGGGCAGATCCTCAACTGAAGGAGGCAAATCCTCAACTTCCCAAGGATATCTCAAGTGGTTAAAGCCTCTCCAAGGTTATATAAGCAAGCTTTCTAATGGTGAAAGAGGACTGGAAAAGGAGAATCACACCAAACTTATGATCTCATAAGTGGTGCTGGAATAGAGATATTTTGGAAGCAAGAGACCTATGATCTCATAGGGAACAATCAGTGAAGCCATCATCATTTAGATCATTGATCTTTTGAGAAAGGGGTAGACAAGGAGGACTTGGCGGAACTGCTACAACTCATCCATGGTTGTAAGCAATGTTTTTTCCTCATTAATATAATTTTATTGGCCTTCTTCTTTCTAGTTTGTGTCTGATCTTACATGAACTTATCGTTAATAGATAGATCTTTTTTCAAGCTAATATAAATAGAGTAGGAAGTGGTCGTACTTTGTTTGTCTACAGGACTCATCGAGGAGAAAGAGTTTGGAGCTCAACTCGGAGCGTGCAGGGACAAACATCGATAAAAAGGTACCTCTATCATCCTTCCTTCTCATGTATTAGTTTGTGTAGATTCGAAAGGAAGTCAGTGTCCACATTAAGCACTTTTTGTCTTAGAGTTAGGGTCTAGCTCTTTGAGGCAATCTACCTATCCGCAGGAATATTTTCCTACAACAAGGTCGACAAGGTTACAACAAAGTGTAGAGATTCCTTCTTCACACTGTCCTCTCATGTATCTCAACCTATTGAAAATCCTCAGCCTCAACAGGTTCGTGACATATTTCCACAAACTAAGCAACGCGACGTCTCCAGCAAGGCAAGTGGTTGAACAAGATGCAGATTCAGAAAACGCTTTTCCCTCTCCCCCGAGAACTCAATGCAATTGATACCATTTCTTCCTAAGGATGGAGGATTGATCAATTTGGATATTGGTCGCCACCCACCTTTTCCAAATGGCTGAAAACAATTTTTTGGCAATTTTGGCAGGTTTTAACTTCCA
>ML779429.1:1284448-1331861 GCA_009831015.1 Picea engelmannii
ATACCATGGACAACAACTTGAGTGCACGTAATATTGAGGCCAGGAAGGATTTTGTGTATATGTTGTGTTTTATAGGCTGGTGATCCAGTTATTATAAGCTAGGATGTTGATGTTTTGATTAGGCAAGAGAGCCTAGATGTTAACGTCCAGTGCACTTATTTTTGTATACATCTCATAGTTAATATAAAATACAACATTGTGCGCAGACCATCCATCATAAAAGAAATGGGGGACTATGCTCGACTAGTTAGGGAAAGGTTGGGGTATAAAAGTTAAGGAAAGGGCTAGGATAGGGAGCTGAAGTAAAAAAGGAATATTATATTAATATTTCTTAAAGTATAAAGTATGGATAATTATTTTATCCTAAGTTCCAAAGTTGGGGACAAGTGGGTGAAAGTAGCTCGCAACATGACAAGTGTCAAGTTGGGGACATGCATACATATTGTTGGGACTTAGTTCATTTTCCCATATTTTCCATCATTCTTGCCATCAATCCTTCAATCACTCAGTCATCCAGTCAATCATCCATTAGCATTGACACACCATTCAGCTATCCTTTGTACCATCATCACTATACTTGAACCCGTATCCATAGCCATTTTGTGTTGGTGTACCTAGTTAGCTTGGGAGATGGATTGAAGAAGCGGGTTGTCAAGCCCATGGGATATTGAAGAGGTGGGTTGTCAGGCCCATGAAAAATTATATGGGTGAGATAATTGTTGGGAATTGATTTCCTGAAGGTGCTAAACTGCAGCTACATTGCTCTGAGACTTCCTGTCCGACCTGTTGTTGAAGCTCGGAAAGGAAGTGGGGAAGCTGAAGGACTGTTGAGAAGAGAAGGGGCACACTTCCTTGGTGGTACAAGCATGTGGGGAATGAGGGATTGTAGGCTATTAGTTTGAGTTGGCATATGGGACAAAATCTTTCCTGTTGTCTATGAGCCTTTAGCCTGGTTAGGAATCCCTTTACCCAGGTGGAGTTTGGTCCCAACTCGGGGGAGACTCACTGTTCAGAGTGATGAATAGTGTGGTCTAAGGATGGGAGTTTTGTGGAAGGTATGCACAGAGTTTGTGACATTATTACCAAGATAAGTGCCAATTGTGTGATAAATTTACATGCTGCATTGTTATTTACATGCTTATTTTTATGGGTTATCACATGTGCGGTTATATCTGTGTTTAGTTTTATGGGTATTTCATATATATGTTGCATGTATAGGTTTACTACTATTTAAATGTGAATATGTGTATTTATAGATGTATTTGTATGTTTACATTTTATATATAATTCTTCTGCAAGAATTCTATGTGTGTATATTTTAATTGCATGCAGTTTGAAAAAATTGTGTGGGATAGCTCAGTTGGATATTGGGTATGTTACAGTATGGTCCGCAGTGAGAAAAATAAAATTTCTTTGGAATAACATGGCCCGACATGGATGGCCCGAGATGTTACAAGTATGATATATTCACAGTAAATTTCTTGAAAGAACTATTCTAGTGGATAGATCGGCTACAAGAAGCTCAAGAATTCAAAGAACGAATCAAGAAGACCTATATTTGGGATACAGAAAAGATCAAAAAACTTCATCCGTTGGATCACCAGATTATGCGAGTGGTCAATTTCTGGCTTAACATGACTCTGGAAGGATATATCATTGAATTCACAGCCAAGAATCACCAATATTTTTTGTGGGCAGAAGAAATTTTCAAGAAAGGTGCATACAAAAGACTGTTGAGGGAAATTCCCCTGTAGATCAAACAATTATTGATAGAGGAGGGAACAATAACTATTCCCTGGACCGAGATGGTAGCCTAAACACCTACGCTTGGGGTAGGGTGATTTTGGGGTAGGATCATGATCTGAGAAGGGGAAAGGGTTCTTTAGCAGATGGGGGAAAATCAAGAAATGAATGTAAGAAATGAGCGGGCCTTGAGGACAGTCCCCATAGTTGAAAAGTGGTGGTGCGCAAAGGTAAAGAAAGAAAAATAATAGGTTAAGGTGTTCTCGAAAGAAATTGAATCAAGAGGAACATATGAAGTAAAGAAGGAAGAGTTGAGGAAGGTATGAAGAAAATAAATATTGTCTAGTTTGAGATCACAATAGAGAGAATTTAAAAGAGGAAGGATTCCCCAGGTGGGTGGACAAGAAGAAGAGTGTGGAGAAGCAAGGGAAGACAAAGTGGGTCTAGAACTTGCAAGAGACCAAAAAGATTCATCCCTGATATCAGGAAACATCGAGAATTAGGTCAAGAAGTCTACTCAAGAGGAATAAATTGAGACCCCCAAAATCAAAGAAAGTCGCCTAGAAGTTAGTGGAACCATCCCTGAAACCCTCATCCCCCAAGTCTCCTCTATACCCATGGTAAGCTCTATACCGCATACTTATGATAGTTTTATTCCATCAAATCCAGTTATTATTCATATTATATAAGTGAAAATGATGGGAGGATATTGGGATCCCCAGGAATATCACAACCAGGACCATTAGGCTTCATTATAATAGGAACAATGAGACCTAGAATGGCTGGAAATATGGGAGGCTCGATCACCTGATACCTAGAATTCTAGGGTAAAGGGGATGAGGATGTAGAGAAACATTGGATCTTATGTGTATCCATTTGGAGATCCAGAGGGAATCTCGATGCAAACATGTTAGTATAATTTCATACTACCTTGAGGGGTTTTTCCCTGAAATGCTACATGAAGTCTATTGAACCAGGGGTGCAAGGACAATCGTTCACCCTTGGCCAAGTTCATTTGAAGTTCATCCCTGAATTCAAGCTACCTTAGTCAGAGAAACAGTCTCTCTATGAGTTGCATGAGATTCAACAAAGGGAACGAAAATCGTCTTGGGAGTACAGTCATAAACATGGATGATTTTAAGGATTGAAATTTATATTAAAATGTAGAAACTCGGGTTAATATTACTAGTCCTTAAAATGCAGAATGTAAAATGTTTGGCAATAGATTTGTAAGAATATTAAAATTTATAAGGATTTTATATATTTTCTATAAAGATTTGGCGATTTTTAAAGTAAAATAATTTTATTCTATAGAATTTGGGCAAATCATTTTTAGAAAAAATGGAAACTAGTGAATCATTTTTTGGGAAAACCCATGGAAAATTAGCCCATTTGCAAAATTTAACCCCTAAAATCATCTATGGTCATAAATTTAAATATTATATTGGGAGGTTAGCGCATCTAGTTCACGAAGATCACCAGAGGGAATGGTACATCCAAGGATCACTACCTCTGATGGGGATTCCCCTAACACAAAAGTGGATAACCACATTAACAGACGCCCTGGAATATTCAATGAAGATTGAAGCCATGGCAAGTTATCTAGGGAGTCTGAGGGTGACTAGTCCTCCAGTGGATACAAATCTGTCTCAACTGCAGGGAAAAATATCCGTGCTAGCATATAACATTCAAGGATTAACCATGCCAAGACCAGGACAACCTCAAATTTGGTGTATAGGATGCTATACAGAAGGGAAGCTAGAAAATGATTGTTCGTGCATGAGGGGAATGGAACCTCCCCACAATCCGATGGGACCCTCTCTAGGACCAACGTGAGGAGTTGCACAAGTATTGGTGAATCCACCATTCCATGCACCAGGGATATACCATACCTTCCTGGGTACTCAAACATATCAGCCAACTAAGTATTTTTAGATTTTTCAGACACATGGGAATGCATCGAGGAAGTGTCCTATTATTCAAAAGTACATGAATACACCCAATACAATAAATTGTGAGTTATGTAAATCTACAACAGATGCTACAAGTCAATGTAGAGTGTTGGGTGTGCTTGCTTACATATTATATAAGACAATGTTAAGAAGAAATGAAACCCCCCAAGGACCCGAGAGAGTCTAGGAGAGTGGGGTTTGAGGTGGATTTAGGGAAGAGATAAATGGAGGAATAGGGCCAAGCCAATGTCACAATTGTAAAGAGAAAGGTCACTTGGCTAGAGACCACCCTCACCCAATACAACCATGGTGCTCTCACTACAGAAATAATGGCCATGCAATCAAGGACTGCCTAGAACAGATCATGAAATGGGAAGATCGGGTTCATCAATGAGGAGATAAACTCATAATATCGGATCTAAAAATGGGAATTGAGGGATATATACCTAATATCAACATCATTACTCATGGAGGGTAAAAGCCTGGGGCAGATGCAAGTAGTCATCTCAATATTAAGAAAGCAACTCCCAAGGATGATAAGTATGACCCTTTGAATGAAAGGTTGTTCTTCAAATATAAAATATAAATATTTAAGGGTATCCCTAATATAGGAATAATGGATAATTCCCCTAAATTCAACTCTCAACCTAAACTTTTGCAAGCGCCTACCTCACCACCGACACCTAGAAACTCTGCAATTCCAAGGAGACACCCTAAGCAGTCTCAAAATGTAATCAATATCTGGTTTAAAATGTTCTTTGATATCCTAGGGGATGACCAACTTACAAATAAGTTGTGCAACACCTTGTACCTAATACTGGGAAATGAGGGAACTCTAGAAGCCATAGTAAGGATCAACCTCCCTAAGAAGAATAGCCAGAAAATACAAAGAAGAAASGTGCGAACAGGAAAATAATTAAGGTTAGAAGCACAACTAGATGATTTTGAAATCAAATATGTCATGTTAGATTTGGGATCTGATGTCAACATCCCACCCAAAAAKACTTGGGAAGATTTGGGAAAACCTCAGTTAGTGTATCCCCACATCCAGTTTGTTATCACTCCAGGAAACTCTCCTAGGTTGTAAGTCAGAGATGCATGGTAACTTAATCTTTTTGGAAACTATTTTCTCACTAACAGGTGTGGGTTTGTATCAAAATGAATATCTTAATCTTTATATTGTATCTTCAAGACAGTCTAACTATATTCATGCAATACAAGGCCTTCAAGAGCTATTTATCAGATAGATTTGTATAACAAATGGATAAGAAAACCAATCGGTTAACCAAAACATACATAAACCATATATATGATGGGTCAACAAGATAGCCAAAGATGCTTATGATTCTTTCTTAACAATCAAAAGTAATATGACAGTTACCATAGGACCATTAAACAGAGACAAAAGAAGGAATTCCACTCATATGCATAGACAAAGATGAAGGAGGGTCTGGCAATAACAAATGAAAGAAGCTTGCAGACTTGATATATTAAAGAAAATGTCTTACATACAAACAGTAGAATATGGAACTCAAAATCGAACCATTTAGTTCATCTTTTGTCTTCAGCTTTATAGCTTTACAATATAGTTTTCAGATCCTAAAATAATGGATCAAATATGCTAAAGATAGAAAGTCAAAACTCAATTGCAAAAGATAAGGAATGATCCTCAAAATGAGGTCAATTCCACATTTCATGGTCTTCAGATCTTGTAGAGTCCTTGTGAAGTGCAGAATAGCCTTCCGAGGTTGATTGATGACTCTTCCAAGAGATAGAATTCAACTTTTTTGAGTTGTGCAAAAATCCTAATTTATTGCCACCAAAATAGGTACCAAAACCAACCTGGATACCTTTTCTAATCCTTATATACCAAAAATGGATCTTGAATCTAACTCTATAATTCAACATCTATCCATTTCAAGTGTTTTCAAATGATTCGGATTAGTAAAACCTCGATCTATGCAAAATTTAGCTTTCTCTAGCCAGTGACAGGTTTCAGTGGTTAACATAGAGTAATTTTGGGTGTATTAACTACTGAAATCTCTGCTTTCAGTGGTTAATGAACAGTCATCCTTTTTTCCTAAAACACCGAAAACTTAGCTTTGTCCAAAACTTCAAAATTGCAAAAATTGATTACCTTGATACTTTGCTAAGTGTTCAAGGCCTCTTCGATGATGTTGCTCTTCCTTGTATAGATCTGAGAGATTTAATTTGTTGTGTAGAAGACTGTGGTATATCCACTATTGTTGTAGCTAACTCGGCTAGAGTTTCCAAACCTATTTGATCCTGTGCTAGAGGTTGAAATTCTTTTAACTTTAGCCTCCAAAGTCTAAGTTGTTTGTACAACTTCATATTCTCTCTTATCAGCACCTTGTTCATGTCCTTGATTTTATCATGATTTTCCTTGAGACTTTGGTTCATGTTATAAAGTTCTTCATTTCTTTCAGTCAACTCTACATTTTCCTTTTTAACGACTCTTTCTAAAACTTCCATCTCATAGATCTGTTTTAGAAGTTTATAGATTTTATGAGTCTTGGATGCTTTAGGCTTTCTTGAAGAAGATTTTGCTAATGGTTGACTATGTTCATCTGGAGGAGTTGGTGAGGGCAAGTTGGGATAATCTTCTGCAAATTGCTCAGCTTTTTCGTCACCCTGTGTCTCTGCTAACTCCTGCTCTAGCTTTGAGTCACTGTATGGTAAGTTCAGAGGGTTATCTCTTTCAGCAAGATCCTCGGTCTGCTCACCCTCTTTATCAAACTGTAATTTCCTTTTGGTTCTTTTTCTTTTAGGAGAGGATGATTATGTCATCTCTCTTGGAGGTGAGATAGCCTTCCTTTTTCTTCGATTTCTCTTCGGGGTGATAGACTTCTTAGCAACAGACTTCTTCTCCTTTTCATCCTGTTGAAAATTTGTTTGGAACTCATTCCAAAATAGGAAGTAATTCCAGTCTACTTGTTTCTTCTTCAAGGACTCTTTAACAATGAGTGTGATTAACCCTTGGTGTGACAACCTACTGGCCACTTTAGTAGGCTTCACCTTGACTTGTTTGGCCATTTTTGTGAGAGATTTGTGCAGGTAGAAGGGTAAATTAATGGGTGATATTCCTGTGAAATGATTGAATAGATTGAAATGGTAGGACATAACCTTGTTATACCTTCCTTCACAGGTAATGTATACAAAAATGGCCTTCAACAAAGTTTTCCATTTAGGCTCAAGAAAAGACATTGGTATGTCTTTCTTCCAGATGAGATTCTTATGTTGAGGTTGTAAATATGACCTGAACTCAATGTTTGTGGGTAGAGTGATTTTGAACCAACATTCCCCTGTCCTAGGGAGACTAGTGATCTCAGTGATGGTTGCTTCATTTACCATGAATTCCTCCTTGCCTATAACAATTGTCCTCCCATCATATGATAATGAAAATGCTTCAGAGATCCATTGGTGAAAGTCTTCAAGCTTCTCTCAGTATGAGAACATGCCAACTAGTTTGAAAAGGTCGGCCACCTCAGGGTGTGCCTCTAGATACCACATCCCATCTAACTCAAACCTAAGAGTTGGCACAACTTTCAACATATGATGAGTTGGTTGAGTATTTCTATAATTTATCCAAAAGCCTGCAAACTGGGAGACAAAACACTTAAATTTCGGAGGACACAGAGGGTGTATGTCAAGTTATAAGGCACAGAGCATGGATGACTCAGAGTTTGATAAACCAAATCTT
Source organism: Picea engelmannii (assembly GCA_009831015.1). Lineage (NCBI taxonomy): Eukaryota > Viridiplantae > Streptophyta > Pinopsida > Pinales > Pinaceae > Picea > Picea engelmannii. Next base: position 1,291,865 of record ML779429.1, read on the forward strand.
CAACAGATCCTAATAACAAATGTCGGATTGATTATAGCTGAGAACTCAACTTAATGCAACAGATATAATTGAACTCAGTCTTGAAAGAATCTAATGCTACCTAAAGACTCAGGCCTTATCGAATTTGGATCACATATGGATTGGTGACTAGCAACAAGACTCAAGCTTCATATGGAAAAATGATAATTGACTGGAAACTGGGTTTGATAATGAAATCATGGGATTGCAAAAAACTTCGGACTTGATTGCTAAATCAATGGATTTGAAAACATGGCTAAGTGGAGTCATTATGAGAAAATATTCTTGGGACTTGAATTTATGAAAGGCCATGTGCATCAACAATATAGTTAGCTGAAAATCAACTCATCAATTTTTGTGTTATGATGAGCTTTCATGTGAAATGACAAGTAGTGGTTTGAAAGGACTATATAGCATCAAAAACCAATCAAGTGTAATGATAGCATCGTACCTTACCAATTCCATCAAATTTTGGTGGTTATCGTTTGATGATTGCGCCAACTGACAGTCGAAACGTGCCAAAGCATGGGCTTTTCTTTTTCCACGTAAAAATGGTTTCGGTGGTTAACTAGGCTTTTGTTTTTCCCTCTTAACTACTGAAAATGAAGGCTTTCGGTAGTTAATGAGCACTTTTCGGGCTCGTGTAAACCACCCAAAACTGATATTCTCTCTTTTGCTTGACAAAACTGAATCAAATGTTTTTTCCATGTATATTTATAGAAAATAGACTCTGTAACATACCTAAAGAAATTTAGAAATAAATTTTTGGACCACACTCTATCACCTGAAAAGAAAAATCTCAATCAATTTATTTGAGGACATAACACAGTTGAGAATGGAAAAGCAATACTTAATTTTTCGAGTAGGAAGGATGGAAAATGTGGAAATCAATGTTGTGGGAGTTAAAACCACATCTGATTTTGAATTAATTGAAATCAAGGGAGATACGGATCACTACCCTTCTCTACTAAGAATTTATTGGGCATATGAAAACTATGCTATCATTGATATAAAGAGGAACACCATGACGTTTGAGGCGGATGTGATAAAAGTAGTTCATCCCTTGGATCCATATTTAGGACCTAGATACACTGAACCAGTAGATAACAATATGGAATCATATTTTCTTGACCAATTATACACTATAACAACAGGAACGCGATCAAATCACATAAATACCACTACATATGGATTGGTAAGTTAGAGAAGCATATAGTTTGCTAACGAGGATTGTGAATTAGCATTTGACAGTTGGAATCAGTGTTCATATGAAAAATATCATGAGAAATTGTCAGAGAAATGAGATGGATTGGAACCAAGATCAGAGAACACCCAACATAAGATGGTACCTTGGAGGTGCATAGTTTTCTTAACATTGAAGAGAAAATGGCAACAGATCAAAAGATCTTTTTTCTTGACTTAGCCTTGCAGGATACCCTTGCTAGATGGTGGGCCACTCATAGAGCCTTGATTGTGGAGAGGGAAGATGTGAGGAAATCCATATGATTTCGATTCCAAAGTAGGGATCAACTGAAAGAATAGATGAATATAGACTTTCAATATGCGCAACTGTTCGATGGATGGTCTGACCCTAAAGTTCATATTGAGAATTGGTTGAAGTAGTCGTGAGTTGTGGAATTACCCTCTCATCTATGGGTTTAGGTATTTCTCCATTCGGTAGGTCCAATCCTAAAATCTTGGTACATACATGAAGAGACCAGAATAAAAATAAATTGTTGGTAGATCTTACAATACCAATTTTGTAGGTACTTCTGTTTTAGAAGTACCACGAGCTCAACACAGTCATCTAAAGAATCTCAGAATTTCTTTTTACTGACATTTGAAAAAAGATATCAATTCCCATAGTATGTCCTGACCATATTCAATTACTTCAGTCTAGTCGAAGTCGTCAATATGATACGATAGTTGTAGCTTGATGTAAATTTGATAAAGACCTAGAAAACATTTATGACGTAGAAGAACTTAGAAACTTAACTATCATGGAAACGAAAGGTAGTAGAGAAATTCAAGGTACTATACCTATTCACACCTGTAGCTCCTACAACCATCCACTAAATTTGCTAAAAGATAATATAGGGATTACAGATCATCCTAAGATAGATTCTATAGGATATTACTCTGATTAACAAACTATGAATTAAATATATAGCTTGTTGCAAGAGTATGAGGAATTGTTTCCGAAAACATTCTCATAACTAAAATATATAAAAGGATCCATGGGAGAAATCAAAATCGATTTGAAACCTGGATCAAGACCTGTGAAGCACACACCATACCACCTTAATCCTAGAGTAAAAGAGTAGGTCAAGAGGGAACTAGACAAAATTCTTGTGGTAGAACTTGTTTTCCTGATTGAAGAAGTAGAGTGGATTAGCCCCATCGTTATCTAGAGAAAGAAATATGTTGAATACATTTAGATCTGCGTGGACTACAAAATTATGAATTATGCATGTGTGCATGATCCGTTTCCAACATCTTTCAGCGAGGAAGTGTTAGATCAAGTTGCGGGAAAACAATCTTATTCATTTACAGATGGATTCTCAAGATATCACCAAGTCAAAATTATAGAGGAAGACAAGAATAAGTTCACATTCATAACTGAATGGGGGTCATTTGCATACAACTTAATTCCCTCGAACTTAAATAATTCCCCTTCAGTCTTCTCTCAGATTGTAATGACATCATTTCGAGAGTTTATCCACAAGTTTGTAGACGTCTACATGGACAATTGGATACTATACAACCTGTTAATATACCATGTAGGGATACTCTGGTTAATATTTGATAGATGTCATGAATTATAGATATCTTTGAATCTAAGAAAGTTCATCTTATGTTTACCACATGGAAAGTTGCTAGGTCATATTGTATGTAGAGAAGGAGTTTTGGTAGACCCAACTAAAGTTATGGTAATTTTGAACATGTCGCCATCTACAAGTGCTAAATTTTTTCTCTCTACACTCAGACATATAGGATATTACCAAAAAAAATTCAAAATATGTACAACTATGACTACACCTCTAGAATAATTGTTGAAGAAGTCCGAACTATTTTGGTGGATTCCTAAGTGTGATAAAGTGTTCGACATTATCAAAGAAAAATGAATCATTGCACCTATATTTATATTTCCCAATTGGGAAATTGAGTTCCATGGACATGTGGATGCATCATGCATTACCCTAGGAGCCATTTAGTGCAACCAGAGGAAGGAAATATGGACCACCCTATCTATTTTTCCAACAGAAAACTTATGCAAGTTGAACACAACTACACAACCATTGAAAGGGAAGTGCTAGCTATAATTTATGAATTAAAAAAATTTAGACACTATTTGTTAGGCTCTCATTTTAAAATTTTTACTGATGACTTTGTGTTGAAGTACCTAGTTAATAAACCAATACTTGAAGGAAGTATTTGCAGGTGGCTACTTCTCTTTCAAGATTTTTCATTTGAGGTAGTTGTTAAACAAATAAGGTGTAATGTAGGTTCATATCACCTTTCTAGCTTGGAGTCAGGGGAAAGTGGTGGAGTAGTGGATGATCAACTCTTAGACGTGAACCTATTTTGAATTGAGGCCATCCCATCGTATCTTGAAGAAATTGCTATCTTCCTCATTATAGGAACCTGCCCATAAACTTACTCCACAACCCAAAAATGACATATTGTGGTTCACGTAGCTGACTATCAATTAATTGCGGGACAAATTTACAAATTGAGACTAGACAACATCCTCAGACGATGTGTCCTAAACCACAAGAGGAAATATATCCCGTGGGAATGCCACCATGGAGTTGCGAGAGGACATGTTGGTTGTAAGGATATGACACATAATGTACTTCAATATGGATTATGGTTGGCTACATTATTTAAAGATGCTAAAGATTATGCTAGATCTTGGTTCATTGAGTGTTTCTTTGAGGGATCAAAAAGTAGCTTGGGCATGTTGATCACAATGGAATGGGTTGTCAGTGGATAGTAAGTGCAAGAAGTCATGAGAAGGGATTGCATAGTCAGTAACGAAGCATCGTAGGATGTTAGCCTTTCCTTAGAGGTTTTGTAGTTGGCACAAGTTCTTTAGGGGTCCATAGTGATTTTTTATTGGGAAACAATGAAACCCAACAGGCATCCAAATGTGATGAAAAATTCACATTTTAGAGTGTTCAATCGAATGTTGTCCTTGTGGCATAGTTGAAAGATATGTTGTAAGTCCTCTAAGTATTTTGATATATTCTTGTAGTGAGTGGTGATATAGTCTAAGTAGGAAAGCATGATATGTGAGAAATCATGAAAAGCGTACATCATGGCTCACTGAAAAGTGGTCCCCCCATTTTTTATCCCAAGGGGCATGACATGATAGGAAACGATTCCCCATGGGGTGGTGAATGTAGTCTTGTATTGGTTTTCATGAAGGATTTGAATTTGATTGTAGTAAAAAAATATGTACATTAGTTAAAGGACTTCATGTCCAATGCAAGAATAAATTACCTAATCAATGAATGGTTTTGGGAAATTATCATTCGAACATGCTTGATTGAGGTCTTAGAAGTCGTTATATACCTGAAGAGTTCCTTGTTTTTTATATTGGAATAGGTTTCGAGACCCATGAGGTAAATGCAATAGGGTAGATGAACCCAACAGTACGTAAGTTATCGATCTCAACTTTGATATCCATGGACTTTGAAGGGTGCAAAGGTCATTTCTTTTGATGAATGAGGATGACATCAGGCCATGTTTCAATGCGATGTTCAACAATGGTTGGATATGATCTGGGAATTTATGTGTATAACCATGCCAAAACATCTCAAAATTATTGAAAGAGGGATTTGTAAGTTGTGATCTCTTCAGGAGAACATGTAGCACCAGTGGTGATTTCTTCAATTACACTAGGCTTGACTAAGATGTCGATTTTGATGGTAGGGGAGATGTTATCTATTTTCCCTTATTTAAGAGTGTCGGGTATGGGGATTGGGTTTTTGAACCAATCCACATGTTCAGGTGGATTAAAATATTTAGTTTCAATTACGTAGACCTAAGTGTCTATCTGGGCTTCAAATGATTCTTGTGCTAAGAATAAAGATCAATGATGCATGGCTTCCCAGGGGTAATATGGTTTTGTCATGCCCTCTAATATATCTTCATAAGATTCGAAGATGAATGAAAATAATGGGTCATTAGAGGTCGGAGTAGGAAAATGGGAGATGGTAGTGTCTGATGTATGATTTTCATTTTTGATGCCATTGTCATCTATGGAAGGTGAAGAAAATGAAGATGGGTATTCATTATTTCCCTTTCTGGGAGGGGGTCCAGTGGGAGGGGAAGGGGTGCTTCACTAGAAAAAATGCACCATATGTTTATATACGTGATTGGTTTGTGTATGAGGGGGGGAGGAAGAATCTTGTGAATAGGACTTACATGCGAATTAGGTGTTTTTGGTGAGAATTCTTTTGATATATGTGGCATAGGTATGGCTAAAGAAGCCATAGGTAAAAGATATGGGATAAAGAGTTATGTGGGATGAATTCCTTGTGGAGATAATTCCACAGTTGGGTCAAGGGGGGTTTGAATCAGTGTTTGAATGTGTGGAAGAGATGTCATGTGTCGATCCCTGGAAGAGATGATAAGAGGGAACATCTGTGTAAAATGGTTTAGATGATCACATAATGTGCATGGAAATATCATCCATTTATTTACTAACGTGGATATGTAATGGATGTCAGTGATGTTAGGAGCACTAGGGGGTTCTTGAAAGGTCTCGGGAAACATTTTCTCTCTCAAATCTATCAAGGTTTCCTGAAACTAAGGGAGCATTGGACAATAATGAGTATAGTGGACATACTTTGAGCATATAGTGCATGTCAATTTTGTACTAGGACCTTTCTGTTGAGATGAAAAAGGTGTTTTGGTTATGGGTGCTACTACTAGCGTACAGAGTAATGGTGTTGTCTTGGGGAGATGAATTAGATTGCATAATTATGGTAAGGTAGGGAAGATATTAGTAAGGTATCCAACTATTGCACAAAGTCTGCATGGTGGTTATAACTGAGGTTGGGATGGAAGAGTGTAATCTCTTTTCTTCTTGGTGCCTCTCTTGTTGATATTGCTTCCCTTTTATTGCTATCATTTCCTTTAATTGTGTAACTAGTTGTAAGAGTTGGAGTTTGAACCAGTTATTATGTAGGGAAAACTTTTGGTTGAGGTGGGATGGATGGGACTAGTACCATAGATGGCGGGGTGAGATTGTTGGTCCCTTCATTGTGGTGAATAGAAGTTTCACAAGTTATGTTGCAGCTTCATTTTTGGTGAAATGAAGTTACGCAAGCTGCTAAGGAGTTGGACAACGGAATAAAGGAAGAAACATAAAGAGGTTGGAAGGAGAGTGCAACATCAATTTTGAAGAAATAAGTTTCAACAAGATCAACAAGAAGAGAGAACTCTTGTGTTCTCAACTAGAAAACCTAGATCAAATTATATATATGAGAATGTTATGCTTGTGATAGAGTGGTTGATATTGTTTTTGTTGTGAAGGAAAGGGTAATCAAAATCCTAATGATGAACAATTGAATGAATTTAATTGAGTTTAATTCCAATTCAAGTTTACTCATACTTGTTAGTTTAGTTGAATATTGAGATCTGGGTAAGAACCAGACTGTCAATGTAATAAATTTTTGTATTATTGTAGAGTTGGAAAGAGAAAGGGAATGAGATAACCTTGTCTCACACTAGTTAGGGAGTTTCTACTGATTAGTTTTATATGTGAATCAAGATGTGAGAAAAACTTGATATATGCTAATACAATTGGAGACCAAAATTTTGAATATATCTTGTGTATTTAGTCTTCTAATTCTCTTGAATCCTACTCTGTATTATGTTTTATGTATGATATGCTTAATTTATTCCTTATGAATGGAAACACAACTCTGTTTCTTTATTCTCGGTTAGGAAATTTTCAAAACTTCCACAGGTTTGATCTATCTTGTGCAAGACTAACATGAATCTTGATACTTCAAAGACTTATCTAAGTATTCTCCTTACCCTTCCCTCTCTTTCTTGTCTTGGTTGTGCTTCGGGTGAGACTTATTCTCTCTCGAGAAGATGAAAATGCCAACGCTCTAGCCTACATTGATATCTTTTGTCGGTAACTTGAGAAGGATCCCAGTCTGATCACACCTGTGCTAACAAAATGGCTTCGTTGTTGGGACCTGTGTTTTAAAAGGGAACCTGTAAGGAGAGTTCTTCCTTGGATCTATAGATCTGATATTCCGTAATGGTGGGAACAAAATTGTGAACCCGTTATCTGGAAGGAAGCAAATTTATGAGGTAAAAGGAAGAAGGCTACAAGAGATTCTATATTTTACTCCGAAAGATCGAATGACTAGTATTGTAATATCCCTAGGCCGAACCCAATTGTAATGTAAATGAAAATGTACTTAAGCTAGTGAGTTGTTTAATATCATTGTGTATCCACCTCTCATGGCATAGTGAACACATGTACCATGCAGTAAATTGATGAAGTGTGCACATTCATGGACACCGCGCACAACAACATTATTGCGCGCGATATTGAGGCCAGGGAGCCTTCTTTGTATATATTGAGTTTTATAGGATAGTGAGCCAGTTATTATAATCTAGGATGATTTTGTTTTGATTAGTCCAGAGAGCCTATATGTTAAAGGCCAATGCACCTATTTTTGTATACGTCTCATAATTAATATAATATACATCATTGCGTGCAGACCGACGACAATAAAAGAGATCGGGGACTAAACTCCACTAGTTAGGAAACTGGTGGGGGATAAAGGTTAAGGAAAGGGCTAAGCTAGGGAGCTTAATCCAAAAAGGAATATTATATTAATATTTCTTAAAGTATAAAGTAGGATAAGTATTTTATCCAAAGTTTCAAAGTTGGGGACAAGTGGGCCAAAGTAGCTCCCAACATGACAAGTGTCAAGTTGGGGACATGCATACATATTGTTGGGACTTAGTTCATTTTACCATATCTTCTATGATTTTTTCCATCATTCTTTCCATCATTCCTTCCATCATCCATTCATCCAATCAATCATCCATGAGCATTCACACACCATTGAGCTATCCTTCATACCATCATCACTGTACCTGAACACATATCCATAACCATTTTGTGGTTGTGTATCTGGTTATCTTGGGAGTGTGATGGAAGAAGCAGGTTGTCAGGCCCATGAGATATTGAAGAAGTAGGTTGGCAGGCCCATGAGAAATTCTTAGGCTGAGAGAATTGATGGCAATTTATTTCCTGAAGGTGATAAATTGCAGCTACAGTGTCCGAGACTTCCTGTCCAGCCTATTGTTGAATCCTGGAAAGGAAGTGGGGTAGCCAAAGGACTATTGATAAGAGAAGGGGCACACTTCCTGGGTGGGACAATCATGTGGGGAATGAGGAACTATAGATTGTTAGTTTGAGTTGGCACCTTGGACAAAGTCTTTCTTGTTGTCTGTGAGTGTTTAGCCTGGTTAGGAATCCCTTTACCTGGGTGGAGTTTAGTCCTAGATCGTGGGTGACTCACTGTTGAGAGTGATGAGCAGTGTGGTCTAGGGCTGGGAGGTTCGTGGAAGGTATGCATGCAGTTGGTGACATTCTTACCAAGATAAGTGCCAATTGTGTGATAAATTTACATGTTGCATTGTTATTTACGTGCTTATTTTTATGGGTTATCATATGTGCAGTTATATCTATGTCTATGTTTATGGGTATTTCTTGTATATGCTGCATGTATATCTTTATTGTTATTTCAATGTGAATCCATGTATTTACAGATGTATTTGTATTTTTATGTTTTGTGTATATTGCTTCCGCAAGAGTTCTGTGTGTGTATATTTTAATTGCATGAAGCTTGAAAATTTTATGTGGCATAGCTCAGTTGGATATTGGGTATGTTACAATATGTTTCAAAAGTGAGAATAGTAAGCATTCTCTGGCGTAGTGTGGCCTATCATGGATGGTCGGGGATGTTACAATATGGTATAAGAGCTTCAGTTTTCAACAATGTGCCTGGATGGGCCGAGAAAGTTGATTTGAAGAGAAATTTCATAGAGGATTTATTTCGATGTGGCCAAAATTTAGTTTGTAGAGAGTCCTTGGTAAAAAGTAACATAAACTGAGAGGAATGGGGTAAAAGCCCCAATTTCTGTTGTTAAATTCATGAGAAAATGGAGAAATTTGTCCAAGTGATGAGATATTCTCGATGTAATATATGTTCTAGAAAATTGGGATCTAGAATGGGTTGAATTTGAAGTTACAGTGAAGCCATGATAGTTGGAGCAATTTTTATAATTAAAATTCTCAATTCATGAATTGAGTTTGGGAAAAATCCATTCCAAAAATGTCAACCCACAATGATTTGTTGTTGCAGAGGTTGAATTAGTTTTATCAGGGTGAAATTGAACAAATTTTGTGGTTGTAGAATGTCCATGATAAATTGGGGAAAAAGTAAATAAAAATTCCCAATTTCTGCAGTGGAATTCATGAGAAATTGATGCACATAAAAATGAATGTGCACAGGTGGGCGCACTAAAAATGCATGATGCACAGTGAAAATCTTGTGATAGGTAAAATTCGGCACTGCGCGGAAAGATATTGGTGTGCTAGAGCATGCTCTAAAATTTGGTGCCACGTGGAAAAATGTTAGTGTGTAGGTGTGCGCGCTTAATTTCGGTGCCACACGAAAAAATGTTAGTGTGCGGGTGTGTGCACTAAATTTCGGCGCCGCATGAAAAAATGTTGGTGTACAGGACTGGGCGATAAATTTATCATTGTGCAGTGTAAATTGTTCATGAAATGAAGTAAACTTTGTAATCAGAGAGATATTTCTAATGGTGTAAAATGTTCGTTAAACGGAGCATTTTCTAGAAAGTTAGAGCACAAACAGTGAAGGGTAAATTTTAAGAGCCAACTAACTTCAAAGAGCCATAACTTTCTTCTCTGGAATCATATTGAGGCACAAGAGAAGTCAATGGAAAGATATTGAGCCATAGAATACATTCCAAAATCTGGATTAAAGTTATGGGCATGTTAAAAGTGTTCAATATGGAAAACAAGGTACCTATTGCATACTAGTTACAATACGATATTTTGGTCTGGAAATTCAGCAGGCTGTAATTAGCAGGCCAAAACCCAGAATGAGGTGAAACTAGGATAGAATGTCCATAATATGTATATGATCAAACCCAATTGAGCTCCTATGAAAATTCCAAAGGAGTAGGTGAAAAAATTCATATTACAGTGCATAGTAGCACTAAGTTGTAAAATGAACAGAAAAATTAATGGGAAAATTTCAAATAGCCATAACCTTTTGCTCAAGAGTTGGACTTGAGCATGGGATCAGGAGTTGGAAAGGTATTGGACAGTGGAATATAATTATCCACCCATAAAATTGATCTAGGCATTCAATTTTCCAGAAAATCAGAAGAGATATTTATGATATATTATTGAACCAAAATGGTTCATATTTTCATGAAATTGTTGAAACAGTTAGCCTGACAAAGTTTTGTTGGCTGCACATTTTGGAGATTTAACAACAACGAGATGAGATAAAGATCATATTAGAGTCCAGAGTAATGGAAGAGGCTTAGGGGACATACAATCAGGAAGATGAGATCAGAGGGATGGATGTCCATTTGGGCATTGAAGGAACAAAATCCAATGGACATGGAGATGAAAGGAATGAAAATGTGAATATGGTAGAGACCATTAAAAATTTGCAGCAGGATGTCGAAATCCATAAATTAGATAATGAAAGGATTATGATATCCAAGGATCAAAACCATGAATTCAACATGAAGTTAATGTAGATCTTAAACAAAATAGAAAATAAATTGGATAAGGAGAGTGGCTCAAGCAAATCAGGAAGTCACATGCCTCCTGATGAGAAAACAAGAGCAAGAAGTGTTAGCAGACATCACCACCACTCCCTGAGGAATTCCAATAACAGATCACATAGCAGCTCAATTCCATCCCTTGTCAAGAAGCACAATAGGCTTGGGGTGGATGAACTGTGAGGAGAAATGAATAAAATCAAACCTCCTACATTTGATGGTGAGCACAATAAGGATGAAGATGCGGAAACATGGTTGTTGGGCATGAGAAATTATTTTCAATTGCATAATTATTAATCTCATGCAGAAGGTATAATTTCTATCTATAAACCCAAGGGAAATCCATCTATGTGGTGGGATCATCTTGTGCAGGTGCAACACATTAAAGAGAAAAATGTTACCAGGAGGGAATTCAAGAAATATTTCAAAAAGAAATACTTGAATAAGAGATACTATGACAAGAAAATGAAAGAGTTATTTGAAATCGGGCTTGGGAGTATCACAATATATGAATATGCTAGAAGGTTTCTAGAACTATTGAAGTATGTCTCTTTCATCAAGGATGAGAGAACTATGATTCAAAGGTATTTGAGTGGATTGCCATCATTTATCAGTGATAAAATACAATATTATAATCCCAAGACATTGGAGGAGACCATAATGAGAGATAAGTTCCTATATGATTAGGAAAAAGCAAGGCCAACTTTGTAAAAATCTTGGGAAGACAAAAATAAATTCAAGGTGGATCAAAGGAAGAAGGGATCTAAGCCACCATTCTTCAGAAATAATCCATAGGGACAACAAACTCCTAGAGAGCACGGTGATTAAGACAGAGGATCAAAGGCCAAAGAAACCACATATTCAATGTTGGGGTTGTAATGGGGATCATATGTTCATAGATTGTCCTCACAGAGGTGAAAAAGGGAGAACTGTTCACAATGTACAACACACTAAAATGGTGGAGGACATGGGCAGAAATGTGCCAAGGATCTATGTAGCCCTGGACAACAAGAAAGCAGAGTATCAATCACATATGATTGAAGTGGAAGGTATGATCAACAACAAAACCATTTCTATTTTAATTGATTCACGAGCTATTCATAGTCATATAGATCCTAATATAGTGGAAAGTTTGCATTTTCCAAGAATCAAGCATGGAAAATATCGGTTGGTGCAGCTCGCTACTGGAGACAAATAAAAGTTAATGAGATGGTTAAGTCATGTCATATGGACATGAATGGACTAAACACTAGGGCATATTTGAACATCTTACCTTTAGGTTCCTTTGACTGTCTAATTCGAATGGATTGGTTGGACCAACATCATGCTATCCTAGACTATAATACAAAGACATTTACTTTCTTGTATGAGGATGGGAACCAAAGGAAAGTGCAAGGAATTCCCAGGGTAGTAACCATCAGAGAAATTCCAGCATTGTAGTTGAAGAAATGTTACAAAAAAGGCTATCAAATATTTGCAGCACATATGGAAGAGACACTTAAAGATAAGGTGCCAATTTTGGAAGATTATGCAGTCCTAAAAGAGTTTGAAGATGTGTAGCAGGACTACCGCCAAAGGGAGATATTGATTTCTCTATAAATTTAATGTCTAGAGCAACTCTAGTGTCAAAGACTCCTTATAGAATGAGTACACCATAGTTGACGGAGCTGCAAATGGAACTTGAAGAGATTTTGAAGAAGGGGTATATACACCCAAGTGTGTCACCTTGGGGTGCCTTAGTCTTGTTTCTGAAGAAGAAATATGGAACATTAATATTGTGCATTGATTTCAGACAGTTCAATAAAGTGACTGTTAAGAACAAGTATCCTCTGCCAAGGATTGATGATCTTTTTGATCAATTGAAGGATGCAAAGATCTTTTCAAAGATAGATATCAGTTTAGGATACCATCAGGTAAGGATTAAAGAGGAAGATATTAGAAAGACCACCTTCAGGACAAGGTATGGTCATTATGAGTTCACAGCGGTGCCATTTGGGCTGTCAAATGCACCAGCTGTTTTCATGCACTTAATGAATGGTGTTCTCTGAGAATATTTAGACAAGTTAGAAGAACATCATGAGCATCATTTGAGAATGGTGTTTCAAGTATTAAGGGAACATCAATTGTATGCCAAGTTGAGAAAGTGCTCATTTTATCAGAAGCAAATTCATTATTTGGGGCATATCATTTCAAAGAATGGGATAGCACTAGATCCTGAGAAGATATAAGCCATTAGAGATTGGTCAGCGCCAAAGAATGTGATAGAGGTCATATCATTCATGGGCCTTGCAGGCTACTACATGAGATTTATTGAAGGATTCTCAAAGATTGCACACCCAATCACTTCCTTACAAAAGAAGGGTGGGAAGCTTCAGTGGGCATTGGATTGTGAAAAGAGTTTCCAACACTTGAAGAAATTATTAACAAGTGATCCAATACTAAGGATTACAAACCCAAATGAAGACTTCATTGTATGCACAGATGCATGTAATGAGGGACTTGGTGGAGTCCTTAGTCAAAATGGGTTTGTTATATGTTATGAGTCAAGAAAGTTAAAAGAGAATGAAAGACACTATGCCACTCATGACTTGGAGTTGGCATCCATAGTGCATGCCTTGAGGAAATGAAGACACTACCTTATGGGGAAAAAGTTTGAGCTAAGAATAGACCATAATGGTCTGAAATATTTCTTTGATCATCCAAATCTAAATGCTACGCAAAGCAGATGGTTAGAATTTGTAAGTGAATATCACTTTGATATAAATCATATCAAGGGAAAAGAGAACAAAGTGGTTGATGCACTCAATAGAAGAGTACATGAATTGCATGCTACAACCATTAGCATATACCAATCATATTTGAAAGAAAAAATTAAAGAGGCTGCCAATTCATATTTGCAATACAAGGAATTAGTCGCAAAATTACAACAAGGTATGTTGCAACAAAAAAATCAGGATTACAACCTAGATAATGATGAAATTCTCAGGTACAGGGGCAAAATTTATGCACCAAATTCCCAGGAGTTGAAAAATATGATTGATGGAAATGCATAATGTACCTTATGTTGGGCACCCAGGATATTACAAAACTATTGCAGCTGTCAAGAGCCAATATTATTGTCCAGGAATGAAGAAATAGGTTGTTGATTTTATTTCCAAATGTTTGGAATGTCAAAAAGTAAAGGCTAGGCATAGACACTCAGCTGGTTTGCTACATCTATTACCCATTCCTAAGTAGAAATGGGAAGTTGTAACAATGGATTTCATCATCAAACTTCCCAGAACAAACAAGCAACATGATTCTATCATGGTAGTGGTGGATAAGCTTACTAAAGCTGCCCGTTTTATTCCAGTTAAGCTCTCTCACAAGGAAGACAACATTTATCATGTTTATATGAGGGAAATTGATAGATTACATGGCATACCCAAGACAATTGTGTCTGACAAAGATCCAAAATTTACCTCAAAATTTTGGAAAGGATTATTTAATGGATTTGGAACAAATTTGAATTTTAGTACAACTTATCATCTAGAATCATATGGACAAACATAGAGGGTGAATCAAGTTATTGAAGATATGTAGAGGATGTATGTGATGGATAAACCATCAAAATGGGAAGGCTACCTACACTTGGTAGAGTTTTCTTATAACAATAGGTACCAAGCATCTCTAAAGATGAGCCCATTTGAGGCACTTTATGGAAGAAAGTGCAATAGACCAATAAGTTGGGATAACCTAGTAAATATAGCAGTGGTTGGGTCCGATTTTCTTAGGGAAATGGAGGATAAAATGATTAAAATAAAACAAAATTTAAAGGTTGCCCGAGACATGAAGAAAATATATGTTGATCAGGGTAGAAATCACAGGGAATTCAAATTGGGTGATCATGTATTCTTGAAAGTGAAGGCCAACAAAAGTTCCCTAAATTGGGAAATTGTTCAAAGTTGGTAGTTTGGTATTGTGGGCCATTTGAAATCCTAGAGAGGATTGGTCAAGTTTCTTATATGATTGCATTTCCTTCATCTATGTCTGTTCATAATGTATTCCATATATCATTTATAAAGAAATATATACCTTATGCTAATCATGTTATTGATTGGAATGTGATTCAGGTGGAGCAAGAAGGCGCTTTTCGAGTGCATACGGTACACATTCTAGACCGAAAAATCAAACAACTCCAGAATCAATCCATAGGAATTGTAAAGGTCCAATGGACTTGGTACGGTCCTGAGGACATTACTTGGGAGCATGAGGATGCAATTTGGGAAGAATACCCGCATCGTTTTGAGGGATTTTGAAATTTTGTTGTATATGGGTACACAGTGCACTAAGGACAGTACATAAATAAGGGGAGGGGATTGTATAATCCCTAGGCCGAACACAATTAAAATGTAAATGAACATGCAGTTAAGTTGGTGAGTTATTTGATATCATTGTGTATGCACCTCTCATGGCATAGTGCACGCATTACCGCACGGTAAATTGATGAAGTGTGCACATTCCTGGATACCGCAGACAACAAATTGAGTGCGCGCAATATTGAGGCCAAGGAAGCTTTTGTGTATATGTCGCGTTTTTTAGGCTGGTGAGCTAGTTATTATAAGCTAGGATGTTAATGTTTTGATTAGGCAAGAGATCCTAGATGTTAAAGGCCAGTGCACTTATTTTTGTATACGTCTCATAATTAATATAAAATACATCTTTGCACACAAACCGACCATGATAAATGAAATGGGGGACTAAAATCCACTAGTTAGGGAAAGGGTATGGGATAAAAGTTAAGGAAAGGGATAAGATAGGGAGCTTAAGTGAAAAAGGAATATTATATTAATATTTCTTAAAGTATAAAGTATGGATAATTATTTTATCCTAAGTTCCAAAGATGGGGACAAGTGGGCGAAAGTAGTGAGAAACATGACAAGTGTCAAGTTGGAGACATGCATACATATTGTTGGGACTTAATTCATTTTCCAATATTTTCCATCATTCTTTCCATCATTCCTTCAATCACTCAGTCATCCAGTCAATCATCTATTATCATTCACACACCATTGAGCTATTCTTTGTATCATCATCATTGTACCTGAACTCGTATCCATAGATATTTTGTGTTGGTGTACCTAGTTAGCTTTGGAGATGGATTGAAGAAGCGGGTTGTCAGGCCCATGGGATATTGAAGAGGTGGGTTTTCAGGCCCATGAACAATTCTATGGGTGAGAGAATTGATGGGAATTGATTTCCTAAAGGTGGTAAACTACAACTACAGTGCTCTGAGACTTCCTATCTCGCCTATTGTTGAAGCTCGGAAAGGAAGTGGGGAAGCTGAAGGAATATTGAGCAGAGAAGGGGAACACTTCCTCGGTGGGACATGCATGTGGGGAATGAGGGAATGTAGGCTGTCTGTTTGAGTTGGCACCTTAGCCGAAATCTTTCCTATTGTCTATGAGCCTTTAGCCTGGTTAGGAATCCCTTTACCCGGGTGGAGTTTGGTCCTAGCTCGGGGGAGACTCACTGCTGAGAGTGATGAATAGTGTGGTCTAAGGCTGGGAGTTTTGTGGAAGGTATGCACACATTTGGTGACATTATTACCAGGATAAGTGCCAGTTGTGTGATAAATTTACATGCAACATTGTTATTTATGTGCTTATTTTTATGGGTTATTATATGTGCGGTTATATCTGTGTTTATTTTTATGGGTATTTCCTGTATATGTTGCATGTATAGGTTTACTACTATTTAAGTGTGAATACATGTATTTATAGATGTATTTGTATGTTTATGTTTTATATATAATGCTTCCACAAGAGTTCTATGTGTGTATATTTTAATTGCATGCAGTTTGAAAAAATTGCGTGGGATAGCTCAGTGGGATACTGGGTATGTTACAGTATGTTCCGCAAAGAGAGAAATAAGAGTTCTTTGGCATAGCGTGGCCCGACATGGATGGACCGGGATGTTACAAGTATGATATATTCAGGGTAAATTTCCTGAAAGAACTATTCTAGTGGATAGATCGGCTACAAGAAGCTCGAGAATTCAAAGAATGAATCAAGAAAACCTATACTTGGGATACATAAAAGATCAAAACACTTCACCGTTGGATCACCAGATTACGCGAGTTGTCAATTTTTGGCTTAATAGGACTCTGGAAGGATATATTATTGAATTCACAGCCAATAATCACCAATATTTTTCAAGGGCAGAAGAAATTTTCAAGAAAGGTGCGTAAAAAATACTGTTGAGGGAAATTCCTCTGTGGATCAAAGCATTCTTGATAGAGGAGGGGATAATAACTATTCCCTGGACTGAGATTGTAGCCTAAACACCTACGCCTGGGGTACGGTGATTTTTGGGTAGGATCATGATATGAGAAGGGGAAAGGGTTCTTTAGCAGGTGGGTGAAAATCAAGAAATGAATGTAAGAAATGAGCAAGCCTTGCGGATAGTCCCCATAGTTGAGAAGTGGTGGTGCGCAAAGGTAACGAAAGAAGGAAAACAGGTTAAGGTGTTATGGAAAGAAAACGAATCAAGAGGAACATAGGAAGTAAAGAAGGAAGAGTTGAGGAAGGTATGAAGAGAAGAAATATTGGACAATCTAAGATCACAATAGAGAGAAGTGAAAAGAGGAAGGATTCCCCAGGTGGGTGGACAAGAAGAGGAGTGTGGAGAAGCAAGGGAATATGAAGTGGGTTTGGAACTTGCAAGAGACCAAGAAGATTCATCCCTGATATCAGGAAACATTGGGAATTAGGTCAAGAATTCTACTCAAGAGGAAGAAATTGAGACCCCCAAAATCAAATAAAGTTGCCTAGAAGTCAGTGGAACCATCCCTGAAACCCTCATCCCCCAAGTCTCCTCTATACCCATGGTAAGCTCTATACCACATACTTATGATAGTTCTATTCCATCACATCCAGTTATTCATTCATATTATATAAGTGAAAATGTTAGGAGGATATTGGGATCCGCAAGAATATCGCAACCGGGGCCATTAGGCTTCATTCTAATAGGAATAATGAGACCCAGAATGGTTGGAAATATGGGAGGATCGATCACCCAATACCCATAATTCTAGGGTAAAGGGGATGAGGATGTATAGAAACATTGGTTCTTATGTGAATCCATTTGGATATCTAGAGGGACTCTTAATGCAAACATGTTAGTATAATTTCATACTACCTTGAGGGGTTTCTCCCTCAAATGCTACATGAAGTCTATTGAACCAGGGGTGGAAGGACAAGCATTCACCCTTGGCCAAGTTTGTTTGAATTTCATCGCTGAATTCAAACTACCTCAGTAAGAGAACAAATCTCTTTGTGAGTTGCACGATATTCAACAAAGGGAACGAGAATCGGTCTGGGAGTACAGTCATAAACATGGATGATTTTAAGGATTGGAATTTATATTAAAATGTAGAAACTTGGGCTAATATTACTAGTCCTTAATATGCAGAATGTAAAATGTTTGGCAATGGATTTGTAAAAATATTAAAATTTATAAGGATTTTATATAGTTTCTATTAAATTTTGGCGATTTTTAAAGTAAAAAATTTGTATTCTATAGAATTTGGGAAAATCATTTTTAGAAATAATGGAAACTAGTGAATCATTTTTTGGAAAAACCCATGGAAAATTAGCCCATTTCCAAATTTTAGCCCCTAAAATCATCTATAGTCATAAATTTAAATATGATATTGGGAGGTTAGCGCATCTAATTCACGAAGATCACCAGAGGGAATGGTACATCCAAGGATTACTACCTTTGACGGGGATTCCCCTAACACAAAAGTGGATAGTCACCTTAATAGATGCCCTGGAATATTCAATGAAGATTGAAGCCATGGCAGGTTATCTAGGGATTTTGAGGGTGACTAGGCCTCTAGCGAATACAAATCTGTCTCAACTCCAGGGAAAAATATATGTGCTAATAGATAAAAATCAAGGATTAACCATGCCAAGACCAGAACAACCTCAAATTTGGTGTATAGGATACTATATAGAAGGGAAGCTAGAAAATGAATGTTCGTGCATGAGGGGAATGGAACCTCCCCACAATCCGATGGGACCCTCTCTAGGACCAATGCAAGGAGTTGCACAAGTATTGGTGAATCCACCATTCCATGCACCAGGGATATACCATACCTTCCTGGGTACTCAAACATATCATCCAACTAAGTATTTTTAGATTTGTCAAACACATGGGAATGCATCGAGGAAGTGTCCTATTATGCAAAAGTACATGACTACACCCAATACAATAAATTACGAGTTCTATGAATCTACAACACATGCTACAAGTCAATGTAGAGTGTTGGGTGTGCTTGCTTACATATTACATAGGACAATGTTAAGAAGGAATGAAACCCCCCTAAGGACCCGAGAGATTCAAGGGAAGTGGGGTTGGAGGTGGATTCAGGGGAGAGAGAAATGGAGGAATAGGTCCAAGCCAATGTTACAAATGTAAAGAAAAGGGTCACATGGCTAGATACCACCCTCGCCCAATACAACCATGGTGCTCTCATTGTAGAAATAATGGCCATGCAACCGATGACTTCCTAGAACAGATCGTGAAATGGGAAGATCAAGTTCATCAATGAGGAGATAACCTCATAAGATCAGTACTAAAATGGGAATCAAGGGATATATACCTAAGATCAACATAATTACTCATGGAGGAGAAAATCCTGGGGCAGATGCAAGTAGTCATCCCAATATTAAGAAAGCAACTCCCAAGGATGACAAGTATGACCCTTTGAATGAAAGGTTGTTCTCCAAATATAAAATATAAATATTTAAGGGTATCCATAATATAGGAATAATGGATAATTCCCCTAAATTCACCTCTCAACCTAAACTTGTGCAAGCCCCTACCTCACCACCGACACCTAGAAACTCTGTAATTCCAAGGAGACACCCTAAGCAGTCTCAAAATGTAATCAATATCTGGTTTCAAATGTTCTTTGATATCCTAGGAGATGACCAACTTACGGAGAATTTGTGCAACACCCTGTACCTAATACTGGGAAATGAGGGAACTCCATAAGCCATAGTAAGGACCAACCTCCCTTAGAAGAATACCCAGAAAATACAAAGAAGAAAGGTCCAGACAGGAAAATAATTTAGGTTCGAAAGCACAACTAGATGATTTTGAAATCAAATATGTCATGTTAGATTTGGGATTTGATGTCAACATCCCACCCAAAAAGACTTAGGAATATTTGGGAAAACCTCAGTTAGTGTATCCCCACATCCAGTTGAGAATGGAAAAGAAGTACTGCATTTTTCGAGTAGGAAGGATGGAAAATGTGGAAATCAATGTTGTGGGAGTTAAAACCACATCTGATTTTGAATTAATTGAACTCAAGGGAGATATGAATCACTACCCTTCTCTACATAGAATTTATTGGGCATATGAAAACTATGCTATCATTGATATAAAGAGGAACACCATGACGTTTGAGGCAGATGGGATAAAAGTAGTTCAGCCCTTGGATCCATATTTAGGGCCTAGATGGACTGACCTAGTAGATAACAATATGGAATCATATTTTCTTGACCAATTATACACTATAACAATAGGAATGCGATCAAATCACATAAATACCACTACATATGGATTGGTAAGATGGAGAAGCATATAGTTTGCTGAAAAGGATTGTGAATTAGCATTTGACAGTTGGCGTCAGGGTTCATACAGACAAGATCATGATAAATTGTTAGAGAAATTAGATGGATTGGAACCGAGATCAGAGAACACCCAACATACGATGGTACCTCGGAGGTGCATAGTTTTCTTAACATTGAAGAGAAAATAGCAGCAGATCAAAGCATCTTTTTTCTTGACTTAGCCTTGCAGGATAAACTTGCTAGATGGTGGGGCACTCACAGAGCCTTGATTGTGGAGTGGGAAGATGCGAGGAAATCCATATGATTTCAATTCCAAAGTAGGGATCAATTTAAAGAACAGATGAATATAGACTTTCAATATGTGCAACTATTCGATGGACAGTCTGACCCTAAAGTGCATATTGAGAATTGCTTGAAGAAGTGGTGAGTTGAAGAATTACCCTCTCATATATGGGTTCAAGTATTTCTCCATTCGCTAGGTCCAATCCTAAAATATTGGTACATACATGAAGAGAGCAGAATAAAAATAAATTGTTGGTAGACCTTACAATACCCGTTTTGTAGATACTTCTCTTTTACAAGTACCACGAGCTCAACACAGTCATCCAAAGAATCTGAGAAATTCTTTTTACTGACATTTGAAAAAATATATCAAGTCCAATAGTATGTGTTGACCATATTCAATTACTTCAGTCTAGTCTGAGTCTTCAATATGATATGATAGTTGTAGCTTGATGTAAATTTGATAAATACCTAGAAAAAATTTACGACTTAGAAGAACTTAGAAACATAACTATCAAGGAAACGAATGGTAGAAGAGAAATTTAGGGTACTATACCTAGTCGCACTTGTAGCTCCTACAACCATCCACTAAATTTGCTAAAAGATAATATAAGGATTACAGAGCATCCTAAAATAGCTTCTATAGGATATTACTCTGATTAACAAACTATGAATTAAATACACAACTTGCTGCAAGAGTATGAGGAATTGTTTCCGAAAACATTCTCATAACTAAAAGATATAAAAGGATCGATGGGAGAAATAAAAATCGAGTTGAAACCTGGATCAATACCTGTGAAGCACATACCATACCACCTTAATCCTAGAGTAAAAGAGAAGGTCAAGAAGGAACTAGACAAATTCTTGTGGTGGGACTTATTTTCCTGATTGAAGAAGTAGAGTGGATTAGCCCCATCATTATCTAGAGAAAGAAGTATGTTGAATACATTTAGGTCTGTGTGTACTACAAAATTATGAATTATGCATGTGTGCATGATCCGTTTCCAAAACCTTTCAGTGATGAAGTGTTATATCAAGTTGCGGGAAAATAATCTTATTCATTTACAGATGGATTCTCAGGATATCACCAAGTCAAAATTGTAGAGGAAGACAAGAATAAGTTTACATTCATAACTGAATGGGGGTCATTTTCATACAACTTAATTCCCTCGGACTCAAAGAATTCCCCTGTAGTCTTCTATCAGATTGTAATAACATCATTTCAAGTGTTCATCCACAAGTTTGTAGAAGTCTACATGGACAATTGGATACTATACAACCTGTTAACATACCATGTAGGGATACTCTGGTTAATCTTTGATAGATGTCATGAATTATAGATATCTTTGAATATAATAAAGTGCATCTTATGTTTACCACATGGAAAACTGCTAGGTCATATTGTATCCAGAGAAGGAGTCTTGATAGACCCAACTAAAGTTATGGTAATTTTGAACATGCCGCCACCTACAAGTGCTAAATTGTTTCTCTCTACACTTGGACGTATAGGATATTACCAATTGTTTTTCAAAATATATTCAACTATGACCGCACCTATAGAATTTTTTTTGAAGAAGTATGAACTGTTTTGGTGGATTCCTAACTGTGATAAAGTGCTCGACATTATTAAAGACAAATGAAGCATTGCACCTATCTTTATATTTCCCAATTGGGAAATTGAATTCCATGTACATGTGGATGCACCAAGCATTACCCTAGGAGCCATTTTAGTGCAACCAGGGGAAGGAAATATGGACCACCCTATCTATTTTTCCAGTAGAAAACTTCCGCAATTTGAACACAACTACAGAACCACTGAAAGGGAAGTTCTAGGTATAAATTATGAATTAAAAAAAATTAGACACTATTTGTTTGGCTCTCATTTTAAAATTTTTACTGACGACTCTGTGTTGAAGTACCTAGTTAAGAAACCAATACTTGAAGGAAGTATTTGCAGGTGGCTACTTCTTTTTCAAGATTTTTCATTTGAAGTAGTTGTCAAACAAATAAGATGTAATGTAGGTTCATATCACCTTTCTAGGTTGGAGTCAGGGGAAAGTGGTGGAGCAGTGGATGATCAACTCCTAGACGTGGACCTATTTTGAATTAAGGCCATCCCATAGTATCTTGAAGAAATTGATATCTTCCTCATTATAGGAACCTACCTATAAACTTACTCTGCAACCCAAAAATGACATATCGTGGTTCACGTAGCTGACTATCAATTAATTGCGGGACAAATTTATAAATTGAGACTAGACAAGATCCTCAGACGATGTGTCCTGAACCACAAGAGGAAATATATCATGTGGGAATGCCACCGTGGAGTTGCGGGAGGAAATGTTGTTGGTAAGGATATGACACATAAGGTACTTCAATATGGATTATGGTTGGCTACATTATTTAAAGATGCTAAAGATTATGCTAGATCTTGTGACACCTTCCAAAGAGTAGGAAATCCATCACGCATAAATGAATTACCCCTTGAGCCAGTTAGAACACTTCAAACATTTGAAAAGTGGGTTGTTGAATTTATTGGACCAATCATCCTGCCATCTAATCATTCAAATGCCATATATATCATTATCGCAACAAATTAACTCAAGAGATGGGCTGAAGTAGAGGCAGTTCAAGATTTTTTGACACATACAACTTCCGGATTCATCTTTCAAAATGTCATTACTCAGTTTGGATTCCCTAGACATTTGACCAGTGATCAAGGTAGTCACTTTATCAATAGTACAATCAGAAAGTTGACAACAAAAATTCTTATACAACACCATAAGAGAATTACCTATCATCGAAAAGAAAATGGTATAGTGGATGAATTTAATAAAATTTTGGAAAGAGGGATGAGAAAAGTATGTTGCATAAGCAAGGAAGGCTGGGATGATAGAGTTCCAATAGTTTTGTGGGATTAGATGAATGCCATGAAGAGGCTACACAAGTATACTCCATTTCAGTTGGTTTACTAGAAAGAAGATATTGTACCTACATATCTTATCACCCCTAGTCTCTCTATAGCATAGGATACACACATGATAATTGATGAATCAATTTCACAGACGATTGCAGGATTGCAAGAACTTGAGGAAGAGAGATTTTTACCATATTTTCATCAGTCAATTGCCAAAGATAGACATAATTCTTGGAATGACAGGAACATTAAGGAAAAAATATTTTTGTAAGAGGATAAGGTAATACTTTATGACAACTGATATCAGAAGAATCCAGGCAAGTTGCACATGCATTGGTTGGGTCCATTCATAGTTGTGAAAATCCGACAATCTAGTGCAGTGAAGCTAGTGTAACTAGATGGTATCCTTCAACTAGGTTGGGTGAATGGCACCTTCTTGAAAAACTACATTTCTCATGATTGAACCAAAGGATCGTTGCGCCAGTCCAAAGGAGCATGTACAATAGTTAGATTTTGATTTTCTGTAATTTCCTTAATTTAGTTAATAACGTCAGAGTGTGCATAGTTGGATTATGACATATGTTTCTTTTTCAGACTAAGTGTTTCTTTTGTGCATAGACACTTCTTTGTTCGCCCAGGATTGGAAGAGCTACCATTACATTAAATGAAGTCATTAAACATGAAGGGGACCCCCATTATGGTCATAGGGGGGGGCGAATCCAAACTAGATCACAACCCATGTGCCATATCCATCCCATCCTTTCATGCCCTTCATGGTAGCTACAATATCCCATTGCAACATTTTGACAAGCCATAAAGGAGAGATACACATAGATTCCATCGATATCCCTTCTAGGATTCCCAACCGTTAAAATTGAAATCCCCCTCAGGTCAACCACGTCCATGTGAGCATGTACATTAAATCTAGGATCACCCTATATATCTTACCCCATTACAAGTCTCTTCGAACATCTAAGCCTAATATTGTGTTTATGGCCTAAGTATGAGCATCTTTATGAGTGAATACAAATTTTTCCAGCTATCCATTGTATAATATCCTATGAAATCGAGGAGAAAGACTCACTGTTTGTTGTTAGATAACCTTTGGTTTTGAATTATCTACACCCAAGCATACTCTAAGAATTTTTTCTCTCTCTAGTCGCAAACCCTACCCCAACGCACCCATTTTACCATTTATTTAGAGCCATCATGGTGAGAGTATAAGGAGGTCAAAGTTTGGATCCCAAAGAAGCAATTCTACATGAGCCATATGATCCCTAGATCAAGGTCATAGGAAATGTCAAGGGGGAAACCAAGCAAGTAAAACTCATGTACCTTGACCTGATGGACCGAGTGTCATTTCTGTAGATGAACATTAGCATGTTCTAGGACTTGGCTCCAAATGTAATGGGAGGCATGCAATTTATCCCAAGACTAGAATTCATCAACATATTCAATTCCGCAATTATGCACCTCAGGAATTTACCACTCTTCGGGACCACTGATGACATTGAACGATGCACAAAATTTATGATCAGTCAAGCACATGATAGGAGCCTATGGATTGACCAAAGATATCTGATTCATGAAGATGAAATCCACTAGCTCACTCAATTATCTCTTGAGGGTGAGGGTGTGTCCAAAGGATTTCAAGTCCCAATCAAGCATGGGAAGAGAAAGGGATAAGTTATCTTGTATGATAAGTTCGACACTCAGACAAGAGGGTGCATGATGAAGATTAACAAGATTATTCTAGAAGCAATTCAGACAACCTGCTATGTCAGTGCAAGTAAGGTGATGCACTCCTACTATAAGGGAGAATGCACCTTAGATTCTCTTTTAGTGGCATATTCATGTGGAAATGGAGTTATGTTCAAGTGGTGCAACTGCCTACTATTGGAACTCCTGGTTTCTTGTGAGGAAGCTCAGGAGACCTCAGGAGAAAGGAGGAAATTTCACATATGATTATCTGTTAGTAGCATTTGAAATGTGGAAAAGAATGCCACCCACGGGAAGATAGTTGGAACCAACGAACAAATGCCACCTTGCGAAAATGATTGAATCGTGGCATGCAAGGGTGGATAATCAGAACGTGGAGTTCAACAATGCATCCTATTCAAAGTGGTACAATCATCTAATTGACACAAATCAGCGGTGGCACATACCACATGAGTTCTTGAATCTCAACACTCAGAACATCGTATTTGGCCTAAACCGCCACTATACCCTTGTCTGGTTGACGCACGTGAGTCCCAAGGAATTCCACTCAAGGTTTCTACCTTTATACCTTGATGATGAAGCATTTGACAAAGAGGTCATGCCATGCAATGACATCAAGCACAACCCACGCAAGTATTGTATGTATTACCTCTTGCCACTAGATATTTTAAATATAAGGAAGAAAGTCAAAGAAGTAGGACCAAGTTCTGGCATAGTGAAGGTGAAACAAAAATTTCCAGTGCCAACAGAATCAAAAGAAAAAGAGGAAGAGAAAACTTTGGAGAGGAAGAAGAGGATATTTCCAGTCTTTACCCATATCTCTATACAAATTGTGCTATCAGGGAAGGATGTCATATATATCCTAGTTGTTGCATTTATGGGGGATGTCTTAATTAAAAAACCCTGAAGATGTATTTCCCCTATCAAAATATTGAACCTGTTATCACATGAAGTTGTCATGGGTCATATGAAGTTTTTGCAGGCCATCCAAGTCCTTTTTTTGCACAGGGAAAAACCATGAGATAAATACAATATTTATAGTCATCTATTTCGAGCTTGAAAATACAAGAAAGCATGCTCAATTTTAAAAAGAGGAGATCCTATTTACATTTCATATCAACTGTTACATCGAGAAAATAATAAATCAATATTTCTTGATCTCATTGGAGAGAGATCGATAGTTGGGAGGAATTGTGGGGATCATAAATCAGATTAAATTTCCTGCAAGTTGTGATCTTGCAATCGATCTGGATTGTTGATCTTGATAGATCAAGATATCAATGATGCATATTGATCCCACTATGAACGAGCATCTTCGAATTACTTGGATCAGGGAGGAAATTAAATTTTTTATAAGTGGTGAGCTCGCAATTGCCCATGGAAGTTGATATTCAAGCAAGGGACACGTGTCCGACAATATCTCACTCTGGGAGGAAGCAAGTAGAATATGAGTGAGTAAAGGACTCTTGAAGTCCTGAAGTTGTGAACTAAATTTGAACTATTGAAGTTGGAGGATGTTCATCGATAGATCTAACATTTTAGAGATACGACACTTCGAAGGATTGCGCGAGAAAACAGGAGAAAATGTTTGAAGCCCAAACTCCTGAAGTGAATCGTGGTCGTTCAAAACAAGAGGACATGTGGAGGCATATCTCTCCCTTCAGAGATATAGCGCTATAGAGGTTTGTAATAGCTATGCATTGAAAAGGATTGCAAACTGAACTCCTGAAGTAAGTATGGGCCGTTGATTTCAAATTAATAGGAACCATTGATCTTTGCAGCATTATTACCGAAAGGTCCAAAGTCCCAAAGTTAACAAGAGGCTTCCAGGTCACATTTAGGAGATCATCCTTTGGGAGGTATTTCTGCTCAGCATTCAAAGCTCCCAAGATCCAAAAACTACCCCCTTAAATGGAAGCATTGAGGGTCTGGCCGAGGAGACATAAAACTATCAGTGCTAAGTACCACAGAGGGTAGTTTTTCTGCATCTTGATCCCAAGAAAAAATAATTCTATGAAAGAAGGACTGATGGTTGAACTATATGATACCCCCATTAAATGAAAGGATGGAGGGTCTGACCGAGGAGAAAAAAAGTGGTCATACCAAAGTACAACATATGCAAGTTTTTCCTGCATGCCCATACTGATCAAGGTCTCCTTCTGAAAGAAGGAATGGGATAGACAAGAGAAGACACTGGCTACTATTTTGGTTATAAATACATCAATTGAAGAATATGTCAGGGTCTATGGTTGAGCAGAGATCCCAATTTGTAATAGTTTGATAAAAAAGTTGTTCTCTGGCTAAGTATGAGACCTGAGACTTTCTCATTAATAGAAGTCAGCTTCTTTCATCATCTGTTTACTTTTGTGTTGAAACACTCATGCATGGAAGATCCACAAGAGGAGTTATAGTTGTATTGTAATGGAGGTTTGATTATAATGTTGTTGTGACCCGTTTCAGTACTTTATTTTGTTGTCTTGTTTCCTCTTATGTTTAAATTCTCATGCATGGATGATCCAAATGAGTTTCTTTAGTTGTATTGTAATGGAGGTTTGATTATAATACTATTGTGATATATTTCAGTATCTTAAACTTGAGTTCAAAAGTGCTCTTGTGCCTGAGTTATTCTTCACCAAGTTTCTTGAAGGTTGGATGCTCATGGTAGACTTGTCCACTTTTCTCACTAAGTCTTCCTTCTTCTCATATTTATCCTTAAATCTTGACTAAATTTAATGAAGACCTCATTTACTTATGCATCACTTGCCCAGTTTCTGTGTTTAAACATTCTTGTACCGAGCTTTGTCCATTTGACCTCCACTCATAAACCTACCTCCACAAACATTTTTATGGGTACTAGGATTATCCTCTTGCAATATGAGGGTGACTCTCAGTGCTAACATTATTGGAACCGTTGTTGGGGAATGAATTGAGGATATTTCCCTGGGATTGAATGACAAAGAAATTCTTATTTTGAAGGTGCATCAGAAATCAGTACCTTTAAGATTACATCATGCACCTGGCGACTCCATTGTTTAAGTTGTGGCTCCCAAAGGAAAACACACCATGTATACTCCAAATATACCTATGGAAATATCTATAGTTGACCCATATAAGATTATCAAGAAAGGAAATACCTTTGAAGAAGGACTTTCAACAGTTGTACCAGGTGATTCTAGTAATTTACGTGACCCTTCCTTTAAAACTCTGGTAGCTTTATCCAATTCTCCTTTTATACCATCCATTGTAGTTTCTAGAAGTTTGAATTTTGAAAGATTCCCTATTCAATTCTCCCCTTTCAGTCCTCATTTGGAAGAATAAATTTTTGAAACCCTTATTTCCCCCTATATTGTAAAGTGGTTTAGACCTGGGAGCTTAGAGGATTGTCCCACTTTAGGTTTTTCTAATCCTCCTCCTACCAAAGTTATTGTAACTAGAGAGGGGGGAAGAATATTTTTCTTTTAACCCTACACCATCCTCCTCCAACACTCAACCATTTCCCATTTCCCCTAGTAACACAGCTACAATCGTACCTATCCAAACTCCATCTCGCCCTGGTTCTCCTACAGTTCACATCACAATGACAGGTGCTAATCTTCTTAGAAACATGATGGATGCCATAGTGGCTGCTAGGTATTCCCCTATTGTTTTACCTTAGCCTATGAATTCTCTCCCAGCTGGATACTACCTTAAGTACATGCCAAAGTTCACAAGGGAGGAATACATAACTTCAGAAGAAAACCTTTCAACTTTTTATAGTTATGCATATAATCATAACATTGAAAATGAAGATGTGTGAATGAGAGTTTTTGTACAGAGGCTTGATGGTGAGGCTAGGAAATGGTTTAGGGGTTTAACTCCTGGATCTATTGCTAGGATTGAATCTCTAGATGATTCATTCCTGAGGCATTGGGGAGATAAAACATATTTTCTTTATTATATTACGAAATTTGGGTCACTTAAGAGGAAAGAGGAGCAATATTTTTCAGACTTCTCAAAACGATTTAATAATATGTACAATAAGATTCCCATTGAAATAAATCCTACAGAAACCTCTACCAAGATCACTTATGCTAGTGATTTTGGCCCTGAGTTTTTCCTCCTGTTGAGAGAAAGAAGATCTACCTCTTTATCTCATATGCAACATGAAACTATTGAAGTAGAGTCTAATATATTGGAAGCTAACAAACTTACGAGTAAATATGATAGAGACAGAAGAAAAGGTAGGGATGAATATTCAACCCCTGATTCCTCTATTTCCCACTCTTGGGTGGATCAATGGACAGAACTGGTAAAATCAGTTTCTACAGAAATGAAGAAATTGAAATTTGAAGGAAAGAAGAGCTATAGGAATCGCCAAAATGTTGATAATAGGGGTAATTTTAGAAGACCCAATAATTCCCCTCGGATCATCCAAAGAGATCAAATAAATAAGGATAGGTATGATAAAAAAATCCAATCCCCTCTCCAAAATAACCTGGTTACTGATGAAGAAGGAGAGGAAGAAGATGTTGATCTTGAAATCCATTGTCTTGGTGACACCTCTTCCTCTCCTCATTCAAACCAATCTTCAAATGAAGATTCTCTCATGGATATCCAATTAAATGATCTGAGCAAAGGGGAAAGGACCAGTGGAAATCTAAATAGATACAACCTAAGGTCAACAAAGAAAGAGGGGAGGCCTAACATTTCTAATCGACCTAATAGAACAAATAATCTTGATAAGTGTGTGGAAGATAGAAACAAATAAAATGAGGCACAAAACCCTCGGGAAGTGGTTAAGAGCCCTACCCTAGAATTTAAGGATATTTTGAAGACTCCCTCCTCTTTTAGCTTTGAGAATGAGATTCAAAAGATTAAAATCCCTATGCCTTTTTTGGATCTAGTTAAGACTGAGGATTTAAAAAAGCACCTTTCCAAAATGTTGCAGCTTGAACCTTCATCTTATCCCACTGATTCATTCAACCTCCAAGATGAAAAACCGGTTGTCATACTAGGACCTTTGGTAGAGGAAAGGGATGAATCTTCCCCTCCTTTCTATACATCATTGAACATTCATGATAAAGTGTTGCATAACTGTTTTACGGATTGATGGGAATTTGATAATCTCATGCCTAACAGTAGAATGGATGAGCTTGGGTTGGATATTACAAAAACCTACCATGACCTATACTGATTTAATTCCATCAAAGTGAAGTGTCTTGGGGTTATTAAGGACCTGGTTGTCTCCTTGTTCCAATTTCCAATGGAAAGTTTGGTCATGGATATTGTGGTGTCTGATGTTCCCCCTAAGTTTGAAATTCTCTTTTATAGATCTTCGATCAAAGTACTAGGGGGAAATTTGTACATGGATATTTGATATGCCACCATTCCTATGTTTGGGGGGGGGGGACATAGAAGGGTTTATAGGGAAACACAACTTTCTTACATTATCATACTGATTCAGGAACCAATATGTTACTGCTCACTAATGCTCCTCAAAAACCTATTGCAATTAGAAAGTAGCCTATTACCTCTTGTGAAACTCATCCTCCCAATACCTCTATTTGGAAGATTTTTTTTTATGGAGCCTCTTCTAGGGAGAGTGTTGGTGCTGGGGTAGTTTTTATTTCCCACGCCCAAGAGACCATACCTCTATCTTACAAGCTGGAATTTGAAATGAAAAACAATATGGAAGAATATGAGGATCTTTTTTTAGGTTTGAGGGCTTCTAAAGACATGAATATTGAAGATCTAGTGGTGTTTGGAGATGCTTAGTTGATTGTTCATCAAGTCAAAAATATGTATCAAACTAAACACCCGAGGTTAAGGAACTACAAAAATGAAGTCTAGGATCTTGTCGATAGTTTATTTTTAGCTTTTAATATCTCATTTGTTCCAAGAGAGTAGAACATTGTGGCAGATTCTTTGGTTGTCTCAACAAGTAATTTCAGAGTTCATTTTCCCTCTAAAATCAAGTATTATGTGGAAGTAAAGTATAGACCCTCTATTCCTGATAATGTCAAACATTGGAAGGTGTTTGAGGATGATCTTGAGATAAAAGTGTTTCTTGATATTGTGGGTGATTTTTCTACTTTACATATTGATCAAGATGAGGATACTGAAGAAATCCTTCATGATGATATTTTTTTGAATAAAATTGTTGACCATCATATTGCTCAGTTACCCAGTCACCATATTCCAAAGGGACTTGTCCCCTTGGAGAGATTTTTTGGAAGAAATGATTTGGCTGTAAAGATTAAAGGTTCAACTAAAAACGTTGACGTGACTGAATGCAATTTAGGAACAAAGGAAGAACCAAGGTATGTTAAATTTTCTAGCAGTTTGTCAAAGGAACAAAGGGATGAGTATGAAAATATTTTGAAAGAGTTTGTTGATATGTTTGCCTAGAAATATGAATATTTAATAACATATGAAACCAACATCATTGAACATAAGATCCCTTTGAAAGAGGAGACCAAGCCTTTTAGACAAAAACTTAGACAAATAAATCCCATGATGTTGCCTATTATGGAAAGAGAAGTAAAAACGTTGTTCACTGCCCAGGTCATCATTCCTTTGAGATATTCAGAATGAGAGTCTAACTTGGTGCATGTGAGGAAGAAAAATGGGGAAGTCAGGTTGTGCGTTGATTTCAGGAATTTGAACAGAAGCTCCAAAAAAAATAACTACACCTTGCTAAAGATGGAGCACATTTTGCAGAGAGTGAATGGTTCATCTAGGATATCTACGATTGATGGATTCTCTAGATACAATCAAATATTTGTCCTTCCTGAAGATAGAGAGAAGAGAACCTTCACTACTCCTTTGGGCACATTCATGTATGCTAAAATTCCCTTTGGATTGATGAATGTAGGAGAAACCTTCCAATGAGCCATGGACATTTCCTTTATTGGGGGGAAAGACAAATTTGTAGTCATCTATCTAGATGACATTACAATGTTCTCAAAATATGAAAAAGAGAATTGTCATCATTTGAAGAAGTTATTCCTTAAATGCGGAAGGTTTGGTCTCTTTCTCAATCCTAAGAAATAATTGTTTTCTATGAAGGAAGGTAAATTATTGGGGCACATTGTGTTAGAAGAAGGGGTAAGAATTGATCCAAGCTTAGTAGAGGCCATCCAAAACTTATAATTTCCTAGATCTAATAAAGAGGTTTTGTCTTTCTTGGGTAAAATCATTTTTCTAAGAAGGTTCGTCTCTAACTTTGTTGAATTAGTGAAGTACATTACAACCATGCTTAGAAATAGAAACGAGGTGAAATGGACTTTCGAGGATCGAGAATATTTTGATCAGATAAAAAAGGATTTAACTAAAGTACTTGTGCTCATCAGCCCTGACTATTCTAACGAATTTCTGATATTTTCCTTTGCCTCATTTGACACATTGGTTTTCGTTTTGCTGCAGACAAATACCGAGGCATTAGTGAAGGCTATTACCTTTTTTAGCAGAGCATTGAGGGATGCAGAAATGAGATATGATATCATGGAAAATATGTCTTATGCTTTGGTCAAATACCTCAAGGATTTCAGAGTATATGTTCTTCATTCAAATATTGTTTCATATGTCCATTCAGCCTCAGTGAAAGATATATTGATCCAGCGTGACATAGATGGGAAGAGAAGCAAATGGATTGCTAAAATTATGGAATCCGACCTTGAAATGAAGCCCACTAAATTGGTGAAAGGCTAAGGTTTAGCCAGGTTATTGGATGAATCAAATTGGAATGACTTGGGGGTTCATTTTATGAACATAAAATCAGAAAATAATCAAGATAAGATTGCTTATAAAGGCTCTCATGTCAGCCCCAACTTGGCAAAATGCACTTGGTATAAAGACATCATACATTTTATGAAGAAGTTATGACCTCCTGATGGCTTGGACAAGAACAAGGTGAGAGATTTGAAACTCAAAGCAATCAAATATTGTCTCATTGATCAGGTTTTGTATTGGAAATATCCTCTGGGAGTTCTTTTGAGATGTCTAGATCCATAGGAGGCCCAAAGGGCCATAACTAATTTTAATGATAGCTTATGTGGGGGCCATAATTTTTGGAGGACCACAACTTATAAGATCCTTAGAGATGGATATTTATGGCCTAGCCTTTTGACTGATGTTTATACAAATATTAGATCTTGTGTCAAATGCCAAAATTTTTCTGGAAAGCATCACCTCAAATCGCTTCCTTTGAAACCTGTGGTTCTTTATGGATCTTTTCAATAGTGGGGTCTTGAATTCATTGGGGAAATCAACCCAGCCTCAAGTGATCAACATAGGTGGATTCTAACTACCACTGATTATTTCACCAAGTGTATAGAAGAAATTCCTACAAGGAGTGCCTCCAATAAGGTAATCATTATCTTTATTGAAGATATCATGTCCAGATTTGGTTGTCCAAGCAGGATCGTTGCTGAAAATGTTGCCTCCTTAAAAGATGAACCATTGATCAAGTTTTGTGAATAGTATGGTATCACATTATTCCATTCTACTCCTTACTACCTCCGAGGAAATGGTTAGGGAGAGTCCTCTAACAAGAGCCTCATAAGAAAGCATGGGAATCAAAGATAAAATTTTCCTTATGGGATGATAGAGTTACAACAAAGAGGTCACTTGGTGGTTCCCCTTTTTAGCTTGTGTATGGGGTTGAGGCTATCTTTCGTACTCATATTTCCTTGTCTCTGGAAAAAATCCTCGAGGACTGCCAAGGAGAACCTGATGATATGGTCAGGAGGATACAACAACTGGTAGAGGTACAACAAACTAGAGAGCGTCTACTTGGAAAAGAACAAGACCATCAATAGAAGATCAAGCAAGTTTTTGACAAGAAGGTAAGAAAATAATATTTTCAACAGGGAGATATAGTGCTCAAGTGGGATGCACCAAATAAAGAGAAAGGAAAACATGGTAAATTTGAAGCCTTATGGTTTGGTCCGTTCAATATTTCTGATGCATTTTAAAATAACACTTATAAATTGCTGAACTTGGAGGATTCCAATTTTTTTTGTGGCCCTGTCAATGGGCACTTTCTGATTCCAGTGTTTGAATTCTCAACCTTCACAACTTCTGCTTCCGTCTTATGACATGATTCCTATTCTACTTCTTATTTTATTTCATGGGAGGATTCAATATCAACATCATTATCTATCCTTATGCCTTTAGCCACCACTTGTCAGGAGTTTACATTTTTTACCTTACAATCTTTGGACGTGAGCACCTCTTCACAACCTCTATCACACATTTGAATTATACTAAGAAAATTATGTTTAAGACCATCTACAAGCAGAACATCCTAGGAATCTCCTTTGCCATTACTCAAACTCACCATCCCTTTACCCTTGATTTTACCTGGTTCATCATTTTCAAGGATCACATTTCCTGTTTTTCTTTTACTTATAGGTAGAAGCTTATCCTTTTCTCTAGTCATGTATTTGGAACATCCACTTTATATATTCCAGGAGTCCTTTTGTTTTTGAGATGAAAGTACTAGACCACATTTTTCATTGTCTTTACTTTTCCATGTGATGACCTTTCTAGATAAGAGATTTATCCCTGGATCTTCTTTGTAATTCTTCAGATGGCAGTTTGCATCTTTGTGGTTGGATTTATGACAGTTATAGCATTCAATATCATTATTGCAATGTCAAAGTCATTGTTTCAACGTTGTCTACTCATTGAGTGTTTATTATTTCTTGACCTCCTCAGTTGCATGTCTCTAAACTTAATTTGACAATTTGCAATTTGTGATTTTTTGTTACTTGGATGTCTCATTCTCTGTTGTGGAAGATATTTATTTCTCTGGAGTCTTGATTTCTCATGTCTAAATATTAAAGAACAATTTACAACTTTGTGGCCAAAGTTACAACAATAGAAACAATAACCATAGAAAAAGTCTTTATACCTAGAAAATGGTTATCTTCTTTCAGCAGGTCGATTTCTTCCATGTTGATGATTTCATTGACCAGAGGGTGTATTATTTATTTATTCTACAAATTCAGTTCTAGCACTTTTT
This sequence comes from Picea engelmannii, assembly GCA_009831015.1. Lineage (NCBI taxonomy): Eukaryota > Viridiplantae > Streptophyta > Pinopsida > Pinales > Pinaceae > Picea > Picea engelmannii. Next base: position 1,327,305 of record ML779429.1, read on the forward strand.
TCTTCACTCCTCCTTGATGGTTGATTATATTCCTTTGTTTCTTCAGATTTGATGTTGTAAGTGGTTGTATATTTGACAAAACTTGATGGGTTCTTTGTTATTTGGTTTACCACTACTTGATCCCTCTTCATAACCCAAACTGGTTTTCAACTTTGGATTCTCTTAGCGATCTATTTTCTCAACCTTTATTTAATACACTCTTTTATAAAATTTTATGGCCAAAGTTTTATCTCAAAATCCCCATTAAGTTCCCATTGATTATGATTATTATAGATCCTGGTAACACTGTCATTGACCTGCATTCCAAAACTTAGTTAGTATTTCTTAGACACCCTAGTTTCTACCTTTTTAGATGTTTAATTATAAACTCTTGCCAAATAAAAAAGGGGTGTGTGCAAGTGTCTTATTTTAATCCTATACTAATACCATATATAAACTATATATGGTAACTCCAAGCCATATCCCAAATCTAGCGCATAGGAAAAAGTCCATAAGTCAATGAAGCACTGAGCTCTATCTTTTATTCTGTCATCGAAGTAGGTATGTATGCACCAGTGCATATAAATATTTTAAAACCTTTCAAATTTCATGTATATGGGATTTCTAGCATTTTAGAAATAAATAAAAATAAAATCTATTCATATGGCACACTATGAGCTGAGCCATCAAACTGCCAAATCAATGATACAGGTGTCAAATATGGCACCGTTTTCCAATGGTGAATGCAGATATTGAATGGATTTACAATGAGCTGTAAAGTATGAGTTTCAGTTTGTATATCCAGGGGGTCCTATAATGTTGTCTCCTTTCAAGGCGTTCAAAGTTTTCTTTGTGCCAAATAGCTAGAGTTGTTGTCGACCAAGTTCTTACAGCAGAGATCGAGCTACAATCATGTTAAAGATACAAGTGCCAAGTGATTTATTGCAGGTGTCAAATATGTTTAAGGATGAAGCCACGAGTTAAGACTAAGATCAAGTCTAAGCTGTCAAAGATCATCTATACCCTAACTTCGAGTTATATCAAATCTCAGGCCAATTCTCATGACAAGTCGATGGATTAAGTCAAATCTCAGTTTTCATAGAAAGTGACTCAAAATTAAAGAACGATCTAAGAGAAACAATGATTCAAAAGCACGCAGGATGACAAGTATTTTTGCTGTGATTTACAGGTGCCATGAAATTATTTCATTCATATATATAATTTGTTGTAGAGAAGATTGAGTTTATTGTGCCGATCAGTAGGGTGTGAAGTATCCATTGCCCAAACTATTAGAACTAAAGAAGAGCCATGAACAGGTTTTGAACCAGAGGCACATGAAAACAGATGAAATCGGCTATGAATTGGAAATTTGATCCAGTTATCATGTCATTAAATTCCCTTTTCACATTCTCTCTCAACATGTCAGTATTTCTAGTTATTTCACACACTAGTGCATTGACTATTCATGTAGCTAGTGTTGTAAAGGACTGGGTGGTTGTGTTACTTTATGCATTGTTGTTTGTTGATACCAAGCTCACAACTATAAATTTATTCATCTATGGTGTTTCTATATCTGGTGTAGAAGCATATCATAATTACAAGATAAACACCCCTTGCTTCCAGTGAATGCAAAACAAAAATTGCCATATATGAACGTTCTTCCAGGCATGATGAGCTCCTTGACAATCGTCAAGACAATTCATGTGTTGAAAATAGATACTCATAGGGGCATAGTGAAAGTGAACTAATTCGGCAGGAAAGCTAATGTATGGTGACGATTATGATTCTTAGGCAAGCATGGCTTGAAATTGGGTAAGCTTGGAAATATAACATGTTATAAGCTTAAGATTTCAATTGCGTTGGAGAAGATCCGAAAGTGAAAGGTATCAGACATCTTTCAAATCAATTTTTCCTAGCTGCGTGTGAGAGTAAATACAGTGTCATTGTGTGACTGTAAATAAAATAACAGAAAATAACGACTCTATACATGAAGAATTGCAACAATTTCAATCGGGAAAATGAAGAATGTTATGGAGATGGTAAATTTGTAAAAGCTACCACTGTAACAAAGAGAAAGAGGGCCTTCACTTATTTCTTAGTTATCCACAGAGTACTCAGATAATAGAAGATAGGAGACAACAACTATTCATTGACTTCTTGTGTGAATTTCAACGATTTCCAAACATGGCATTGATCTAATTTTCTTATGATATTATGGCATGTTTCATGTTCATGATTTCAATATTTTCACATGTTGAATGTAGAGCATTATACCACTGTATTAGTTTTCAGATTTCTAAAGCCTACCTTTTTAGTGGCTATTTCATTTTGCACAACTGTCCTTAGCCACCAAAAGAAGAGCTTTCGGTGGCTTACATGATAGAATTTTGGCTTGCAATCCACCGAAAGCACAAAGAGAGGCAGAATGATGGTATTTTCACTCATATCAAATGCTTTCACTGTCAAATCATTTGAGGAATATTCTAAATGAATGATAAATTTAAAAGAGATAGAGATCACTCTCTCTTTTAAGTTTTAGAAGATGATGCAAAGGATATAAAGGTTGAAAAGTTTTTCTATTTTTAGGTAAGATACTGCCCAACTATCAAAGGAAAATCTCAAGTGCCTTGTCATAACCTTGAAGGTTGTTGAGTGTGTCAAAGATTATTGAAGCTGTCGAGGAATGATGAAGATCACAGATTATGATTAGGATTTGATCCCTTTGAGTTAGGATCTAATCCTATGAATTGAGAATTGTTTTGATTTTATTCTATATTTAGTATTTTAGATCCAATTTCTTAGGATTTGAAACTGCTTTGTAAAGACTATAAAGTCTATTGTTTTGAATGACCGAAGGGTGTTCGACTTTGGATAAATTTTCACACTTTGTACTTAAGATTCTCATTTGCAGACTAAATAATACAAGTTTATTTTTCATTACCTGTTCATATTCATATTTTCTCTATTATTCTATATTTTCACATGGATGTTTAATTCGTGTCTATTCTATTTTTCTAAAGCCTGATAGTTGTTATCCTATCTTTTCTTTGATGAGTTGAATTGCAAATATATTTTACTCATTGTGACTAGCCATTCATATATATTTATGTGTGAGTCTGCTGGCATAATAATAATTCTCCATACATTCACTTAAGTTACAAACCTTTTGAACAATGAGAGTTCAAATCCTTGTCATTTGGTTATGTTTATGCATGTCTTGAGAGAGCAGGTATGATTTAGTCATCTAAATTGATCCAATTAAGAGAATATTATACACTATTGAGATATTAGTTAAGTTACTAGGAATCTCTGAGATACAACCTAAGAGAGTTTCCTAGAGTGATAACAGATTCCTTTGCTGATTCAAAATGGTGGCTAATCCTTTTGAGGCTTGAAACTTCTCCAACTCTTTCCTAGTTTTAACTACTTCTTCTTCTAGAGATTCACATCTTGCCTTCTTTTCTGATAATTGTTGTTTCAAAATGTCTTTGATTTTCTTTTCCTCTTCTAATTCCACTTCTAGCAAGGAAAAGTCTTCATCAGGTTTTTTACTGCCTTTCTTGAACTGTATCAACAAGTGTTTATGTTTTCTCTTCTCAAGTCCGAGTTTGTCAATCTCTTCTAAAGCACTGATCAACTCTCCTTCCAATAAAACCACAACTTCTTCAATATTGACATTACTTCCTGTGCTTTCATTATCATAATCCTCTTTGTCCATAAACACACATTTATTAACCTTATCTTCACATGAAGAGTCACTATCTGTGTCTTCGGAATAATCATCATTGTTTACACATAAACTTTTATTTTTACCAAATCTCTTGGATTTGTACTTCTCATCTCATTCAGAGTTCTGGTCCTTTTACTTGTGTGGACACTTATATGCAAAGTGACCTATCTTTCCAAAATTAAAGAATTTGAAGGGAAACTTTCCTGATCCTTTCTTTAGTCTTCTCACAAATTTTGCTTCAATTTCATCAGGCTCAAAATCCTCATTCTTGTATACTTTAAATGATGCTTCTCTAGTGGTATATTTATCTTTACTAATCATCATTTCATAAGAAGTTAGAGTTCCTAGGAGTTGATCAATAGATAGAGTCTTAAGATCATTCAGTTCTTCTATTGCAAAAACTTTTGGATTGAATCTATCAGGAAGAAATCTTAAGATCTTATGAACTAATAATACGTCTTCAATCTTCTGACCAAGACCTTTCATGGAATTCACAAGCTCCTCAACTCTTAGGAAAAAAATATTAATTGTCTCATCCTCATTCATATTCAGTTGTTCAAACTATAATATCCAGGTTTGAAGCTTGGCATCCTTTACCTTCTCATTACCTTCATAACTTCTAATGAGTTTATCCCACATTGCTTTGGCAGATTCTATGTGCATAACTTTTACAAATTTTTCTTCTACAATCCCACTCAGAATTGTTGATTAAGGTTGGTTGTCATTGATGTCAACCCTTGAAGAAAGACCCGTAGCACAAAGGTTTGGGCAATGGACCCAATAGTGTTTGATGTAAATATGACTCATTATTTTTTTTTCATGGTTGATAAGAAGTAAATATGGATGAA
>ML779429.1:1332097-1391122 GCA_009831015.1 Picea engelmannii
ATTATTTCAATAATAATTTTAATGGAGAAATTAGAAGTGGACCCAACCCTAAAATAAGGAAAGTGGGGCCAAGTGACCTAGAAGATGTTTTTAGGGAAGCTACTTGGAGAGTATAAATAAGAGGCAAGTCTCTCTCATTTGAAACACACTTGAGAATATTGAATATCTATAGGTTTCTGAGGTATACAAATGATATCTAAGCCAAAATTCTGAGGAAAGTGAATAAAAGAAGGCCGAAATGCAAGGAAGGATAAATTCTTTTGATGGTGCTTTCTAAGGGTATAGTCTGTAGTATGCTATGTAACAGTTTCAGATCATTTCATCAAATATTTTGTGCGGGGAACACACTACAAGGTCGATGTCTAGAATAAGCTATGATTCAGCAAGGAATGTGATCATATACACCGGGTCTATTACAGAGCTACAAAACAGATTTGGATGATGAAATTTATGAGGGATTTTGGTTGAGGTACATGTTTAGTACAAGGTTGAGACAAGTAGTTGATGATTTGGTGCACATACATGAGGTGTATAGTTGATGATGTTGGTACATATTGATGAGTCATAGTTGATGAGCAGTTGACACATGATTGGTACATACTTGGCACATGGTTGGATGCACTTGTTTATGGTACAGGTTGATTACAGGTTGGTGCATGGTTGATGCACTTATTTATGGTATAGGTTGATTACAGGTTGGTGCATGGTTGATGCACTTGTTTATGATACATGTTGATTACAGGTTGGTGCATGGTTGATGCACTTTTTGTGGTACAGGTTGATTACAGGTTGAGGTACAGGTTGATGCATGGTTGATGCATGGTTCATATTTATTGGTATAGGTTTACAGTGGTATATCTCACAGTGATAGTGTGACAATGGTTCCATCATTCTACTTCTACTTCAGGGTGGTAAGACAGGGAAAGGATAGGTGGTTGTAGCCAGAGAACATTGGGGGTTGTAGCCTCCTTCTGGTTGTAGCTAGAGATTTGGGGAGTTGGAGCTTCCCTCATGTTGTAGCCTGAGAAACTAGGGAGTTGGAGCCTCCTTCGAGTTGCAGCTAGAAAAAAAAGGAAGTTGGTGCTTCCAATTAATCTAATTCTTCAAGACATATAAGAAAAAGAATTATGTGGTTTTATCTCGATTTGGGTTTCCATGTAAAACACTGGTGTACTGTGTATGTGTGTGATTGTTTATTTATTACTGCTCATTATTAGATAATAATTCTACATTGATATAACATTTGGAGAAAAAGGATTATAATTACGTTATTATTGATTCACCCCCCCTCTCAGTAATCCAACATGAATAGCGTTCATATCCTTAGTGTTGAATATGAATTCTTGCTTCTCATCCTTAGAATCTAGTACAACTAACTTTACAAAACCAGTCTCTACCACATCCCAAACATCTTCACCTAAAGCCATTATGTAGGTTCTCATCATAACTTTCCAGAAGCCAAAGTTAGTTCCATTGAACAAGGGGGGATTATTGGTTGAAGTTCCACCATGGATAGTCAGTTTAAGCTCTAGGGTAAACCCTTAAATAAAGGGAACTTGATCTAATACCAATTGTTGGAAAACTAAGAGGGGGGGGGGGGTGGTGAATTAGTTGTTACCATTCTTAAACAATTATGCTTATTTTAAACTTATTTACAAAGAAATCAATGAAAATCACAATAATGTAGGGAGTTAATCAATAGAATATTCAACATCAATCACACACATTAAATATAAAGAGACAAATATTTACTAAGGAAACCCATAAAGGGAAAAATCTCTTCTTCTTGATATGATACGTAATATTTATTTTCTTTACAATATGATTCTTATGAGCACTAACTCATTGTGAGACTACCACCTATGTTCTCCAATATGCAACTTACTGAGAGCACCAACTCTCTAGATTCTGTAGTACCCACTAGAAGGAAGAACCAACTCCCTGGTTTCTCTAGCACCCACCAGAAGGAAGCACCAACTCCCTAAGTGTTCCAGCACCAACTGGATGGAAGCACCAACTTCTAGTCACATATGAACCAACATGTATATGATCCAGGTGGATATTGGTGGCCACCCACCTTTTCCAAATGGCTCAAAACGACTTTTGGCAATTTTGGCAATTTACTATTTTTAGTAGTTTTTTCGGGTCCTGAACTTTCAGGGCCATTTTGAGGCCCTAAACGATGTTTTTTTGGGTATGTTTCTCTTGCAAAATAATATCTATGATGCTATTTTGTCTCAATAATTGTAGGCCTCGGATATATATTTCCAACAAGTTATCACAAGCCTAAAACAGAGATCGTATGCAAAAGTTACGACCCCGGGAAGTTGATGTACTCACTTATCCAAATGGGGCCCACATGACTTTTGGCGCTTCATCTCCTAGGGTTAGGTTTTTGGATGTTTAGGACTTTTGGCATTCCCGTTTATTGTGAAAGGGCCTTCAGAGCCTCATTTTAATTATCTTCTTGCGAATGCGAGTAGCCATCACATCTCTTCTCAGAGATAAGCTGCCACCATTCTAGCGAGTCTTTCACTCTGTGTTTTTACAGTCTCTGTATATTTTTTTCATTAATAGAAATTGTGTATTACTGTATCTCTATGTTTATGGTTGCATCTCTGATATATTTATGTCATATTATTGGATATACATGATATCTCTGTGCATTTCTTTATTATATCTCCGCTCTCATTTCGTGCCGAAAATAATCCGGATCAGTGGTATCAGAGGAGACTGATCTTGATCATTTTTTTTAGTGCATGTCCCCAACGAGGTCCGAGTATATCAAGTTGGGTCTCGAGCTTGTCTCTCTTAAAGACAATCACTCTCACACACCCAAGAAACCCTAAATGGAAAAATAAAAGAAAAACGATGGAGCAGACGATCCTATCAATCTGTTGCTTGAGCAAGCTCTCACGTGACAGAGGGACGAAATGATGGAGAATTTTCCCCACAACCTTCAACACCTGCCGATAGCATCAGGCGCATATTCATCAACCGACCACTTTGGAGGCACCTCGCCTTTCAAGGTACAAGTTAATTTTGATATTCATGTATTTGAAGGACAGATAGATGCAGAAGCCCTAGAAAAATAGTTAACTCTGCTAGAAGGTTATTTCTCTGTTCACAATTTTTTCGACAAAGAAAAGATCACCTTTGCACTCCTTAAATCTCTCCCTCGTGTCAAACATTGGTGGGAAACTTACTGGGAGAAAAGTTCCACAGAGGAGTCTAGAATATATGGGGCCGATCCCAGTTCGGATTTTTTTGTGGATGCGGTAAAAGAACAGTATTACCCTGTTGGCAACTATGAGGACCAGTACATAAGATGGACCACACTGCGGCAAGAGAGGGGCCAAATAGTTCTGGAGTTCACCAATACCTTCCGTACCTTGCGCACCAAGCTGGGTATCAAAGACTCTGAGGGAGATTTGGTTTTGGAATACCGTGGGGCTCTACACAGATACATCCAAACTGAAATGGATTTTCTGGACATCTCATCACTCAGTGCTGCTTATCGATATGCTGTTAAAATTGAGCAGAAATTTAAGCACCAGAAAAAATGAGAATTCGGGTCTGCAAATCCACAACAACCAAAGTATGACAAATATGGCCCTAACAAGCAGTCTCCCAAAAACCAGTCCAAGACACAAGAAAAGAAGGGTCACGGGAAGACAAAGAAGGACACTGGAAAATGGTGTGAGTTCCACAAAAGCCCCTGGCACAACACCGATGAATGTCTCTCAAAACAGTCATTGGTGGCCGAGATTAAGGACAAAGAGTCGAACCCTAATTTAGAATCTGATTCTGAAAATAATGGTAAAGGACATATGATTGACGCAGACCCCACTGCTATTGTCCCGACCGCAAAAATTCAACTAGAAGAACCAACAGATCCTGAAGACAGGAAGCGCCTTTTTCATTCACAGATGTGGGTGGAGGGGACCCCGCTGCATTTTATTGTTGGTAGTAGAAGCTAGAAGAACCTCATCTCAGCAAAGGTCATCAAACAATTGGGATTGTCAACAACACCACACCCACAACCATACAACATCGGGTGGCTTCAACAAGGATGAGATCTCCGTGTCATCCAACAGTGTCGATTATTAGACAGCATCCAACCCTTCAAGGATGAGGTATTATGTGATGTTGCCCCACTCGATGTCTGTGATGTGCTCTTGGGCCAACAATATATGTGGAGATGCCATGCTGTTTATGAGTCTCGACCCCGTAGTGTCATTGTTACTTTGGGGGGTCATCTCTACAGAATACCAGAGGTAGTTCCGACTACTATTCAACATAAAAAGTGTCGCAAGGTAGTATCTCATACTGCAAAATTTAGCTTCTTCACAATCTGTTCAAAAGGATAACAAAAGGACACTATAACCACTACAACCTTGCCCCAAGCACCTTCTATCCAACAGAAGCAGGTCGACAAGGCTGCAACAAAGTGCAAAGATTCCTTCTGCACATCGTCCTTTCATGTATCTTGACTTTTTGAGCAACCTCAACTGCAACAAGTTCGTGACAGATTTCCACAAACTGAGCAACGCGACATCTCCAGCAAGACAAGCAGCTCACCAAGATGCAGATTCAACAAATGCTTTTCCCTCTACCCCGGGAAATCAACACAATGGAGACCATTTCTTCCTAACGAGGGAGGATTGATCGAGGTGGATATCAGTGTCCACCCACCTTTTCGAAATGGCTCAAAACAACTTTCTTGCAATTTTGGCAATTTACTATTTTTAGCAGTTTTTTCGGGTCCTGAACTTCCGGGGCCATTTGAGGCCCTAAACGATGTTTTTTTGGGTATGTTTCTCTTGAAAAATAGCATCTACGATGCTATTTTATCTCAATCATTGTAGGCCTTGGATAGATCTTTCCAACGAGCTATCACACGCCTAAAACAGAGATCATATGCAAAAGTTACGACCCCAGGAAGTTGATGTACTCACTTACCCAAACGAGGCCCACATGACTTTTGGCTCTTCATCTCCTAGGGTTAGGTTTTTGGATGTTTAGGACTTTTGGCATTCCCATTTATTGTAAAAGGGCCTTCAGAGCCTCATTGTAATGATGTTCTTGCGAATGCGAGTAGCCATCACATCTCTTCTCAGAGATAAGCTGCCACCATTATAACGAGTCTTTCACTCTGTATTTTTACAGTCTCTGTACATTTATTTCATTAATAGAAATCGTGTATTAATGTATCTCCATGTTTATGGTTGCATCTCTGATATATTTATGTTATATTATTGGATATATGTGATATCTCTGTGCATTTCTTTATTATATCTCTTCTCTCATTTTGTGTCGAAAATAATCCAGATCAGTATAACAGAGAACAACAGTTCTCCCTTGCACGACCCTACCACCTTGGTTTTTCTGGCTTCAACCAGATTGAAGCTACAAATCCCTATGTTCAAGAACCCACTTGAAACTATGAGGACACTGATCCTCCCAAGCACCTCCCTACCACCTTGAAATATAAATATTTTCTTTTTACAACTTTATAACACTGATACATCATTTATCTATGGCTTACCAGTCTCATCACTGTTACACTGCTCTATTCTGCCTGCATCAGTGTCTCTCTCCTCGCATTTGTTGCGCTTTATGTTCTTCTATCAGATATGCGTTACTGTTCCTTGCTTCTTCTATGTTTGATCTCCTACACACCGCATGATTCTACCCACATGAATCATACTCAATAGCAGAAACCATCTCTTCTTTTTTTTGTGTTTTTATACTCTCTGTGCACCTTTTGCATACTTTATGCACTACTCCACTGCATACTCTTCATTGCATCATTGTTCTTCCCTACAGGTTGTTCATTGCAACTCTTCAACACTCTTTCATATCTCGATAGCTCAATCACTTCACTTCTCTGTTCTTCATTCTTTTTTCACGTCAAGTCATCTCGTGATAATCATGGAAACTATTCATATTCTTTGGTGGTTCTGTTCCCTATGAGTTAATCATGAGTGGTCGTTATGCTGAGATTACTTAGCTTCTCTAGCAGTGGATACTCTTTGTCACTACTACATATGGGCGGATTATTCCATGAATTTTTTCCACGTTTCCATTAGTTTCATATTTTTTTTTAAATAGGGCGGGATTTTCGTCGATATTTCCATGAACGTCCATCACAATATACATGAATAGGTTATTTTAACTTGGTCGGGATTTTCGTCGCTATTTCCACGAAATTTCATCGCTACTACAATGAAAGTTCATGGAAATAGCGACGAAACTTTTTCTTATCTCATTGGTCGGTGTTAACGGCTAGTTAACTATTTGATCTATATATAGCTGACTTTAAGAGACTTTGCGATACAATTGCTATAGTTGCAACATTGTTCCTTGCTTTTGTTTGAGCTGTTTATTTTTTCCGTCACACACCGGGTGAACAAATCAAATTCTTGATCTACATAGCTTGGATTTTGAACTTGCAAGGTTAATATGTTTTTTTTTATTGATGTACTCATTTAACTTGAAATATTTTGTTGAAATGTTCAAATTTCATGTAGCTTGTTTTTTCCTTGATAATATGTTACATGTGTAGTACCATATTTCATGTCTTTGGTTTTTGGATCTAGTTAGTATATTCTATGGAAAAGGGTATTTGGATTCCATAATATTCTAGGTTTATGGAATCCACATACCCTTTTCGCTTCAATTGTAGCTAGAATGTCTCTCTCTTTTCATTGATAATGATATGGAAGTGCTCTTGAAACTCAACCCTGATCGGTGAAATGATAGTAATTGATTGTCATTTTCTTCTCTCTTTTATTTTTAAGAACTAACAAAAAAAACACCAACAAAGGTTGATTGAATATTTGATACGACTTGTTACATCCCTAGTACCGAAATTGGATCACACTTGCATAAATTAAAAATAATATAACAGTGACAATAATGGTTGGGATACTTGTACACCTAATGGTTGGCTAGCACTTACTAATTAAATTAAATGGAGGAAGAAATCTCCATGAATACAATCTTGAAGTTGATTGTTATATTGATAAATGATAAGTTATGGTATATATAAGATAGGTAGGAAACTCATGTTTATAAAATAAGATACATAAACACTAACCCTAAAATTATGTTAGGTATATATATCGTTATTATATAAATGAAACATTTGTACACATTTGACCTTATTATAAAGATGTTATCTATGTCGTGATTAAGCACATAACAATCACTTTTAACGAACCAACTTCAACCATATTAGCTTATGGTTAACCACCTTTAACTTTATTGACTTATGACTAAGCACCTTTAACAAATGAACTTATGATTATATACCATACTCTTTCAATATAAATAAAGTATATTTGTTTCAACTTTCTCAATAAAATCCACATACCCTTTTCTTATATGTGATGTTGTTTCTCTCAATTTTTTATAATCACACACAATTTTAGATGTAGKGATTAACTTTAGTTTGTAGTTGATGTAACTTTTTTATACACTATTAATAAGGAKTATCTAAAATATAAAAAATTCATGACGAAATATACTATAACATGATGAAATCTACTAGTCACACAATGAAAAATGAGAACATGCCAAAGTGTCTTAGAAAATAAAACTTTGACCACTGTAAGTAGCATAAAATTGTGACCATTGTATGTATATCCAAATCAACACATCATAACTTAAACCAACCCAACCCAATTGTCGATGACAAGTGGTTGGCATTCTTTTTTTAGTGATGAATTTCAAAGATTGGCATTTTATCTACAAAACAACTTAGAGGCTAGTGTATGGTGTCAAGTGATTCAAGTTTGAGAAATTTTGACCACTTTCATTAAATAATGTGTAATTATTTTCCATGGTGATTCATTACACACTACTCTAAAGTACAAATTGAAGCATATTGATCTTAATAGTTAATCGATAATAAAAAAAAAGCATGTCAAAATGTCTTAGAAGAAATAATTGTGAGGATTGTAGGTCAATGTAAATAGACATATCATAATCGAAAGGAGTAGCTAAAATATAAAAATTTGACAACTTATTGTTTGGTATGGTGTAGGTAAGAGAATTACTTGTCAGGACAAGGATTTGTCACTATGAACGAAAATGAAAGGAATCTTGCTCAGTTAAGAGGGACATTAGAGGCGAGGGATGATGAAAAATGTTATTTCCCTTTCTATGATTGTAGAGGCTTGCAAAAAAAAAGACTTTTAATAACAACATCTCAAATACATTGTAGGGAGAAGGGGCACACCGAAGGGGATTATGAATATCATCCCTTGGTAAGAGGATTCAATATTTAATGTATTATTTGTAATATTCAGTATGTCATGAATTTTAGTAATATTTCTTATCAGGATTTTTATATTTTATATACACACTAACTTTTCTAAGTTGTTTTTAAATATATAGACGATGCCCCCAAAATGTCGACCTCCAGAGAGTTATTTTCCAAGTACTAGAATAAATACTCCTTTATAGGGTGATGAACTTCGAGATCAGAATATTCAAGCTGTTGATCAAGTTATTAATGATTATATGGATGGAGATAATGTTAGTGATTCAAATCAGGAAGCTGGGATACATAGATTGATCCAAGACACATTTTCTCCAATGGACGAGGACAACCAGGATGATAGTCATGATGTTGATCCTCTACTCGAGAAGTCACGTCAACCTCTTTATGAAGGCTTAACAACAAATATTGTATCTTCTATATCATTGTTGGTGAATCTGAAGTTTTTAAATGGTTTATCAAACACATGCCTCACACAGATACTAAGGTATTTAATTTGTTAATTATTTATGCCTGCATGTTCACAAATACTTAAAAGGTTCAATTTTTTCCTATAATTCTATTGTTTTCTAATTTGTAAATTAGTATATTGGATGAGATATTGATGATCAGTATTGTTTACATTGACTTAATGTTTAGAATTTTTAGATTGTTAGGTGAAGTTCTATTACCAACTTCAAATATTTTTCAATGCACACATCGAGAAATATCCGTGATTATGAAAGAAATTGGAATGGACTATCAAGCTATTGATGCATATCCTAATGATCATATCATATATTATGGACAATACGCATTAGAAAATGAATTCCCACAATGTCAAATAAGTATATATCGAATCAATAAAGCATCAAAGAAGGTTCCTCACAAAGTTCTTCGTTATATTCCGATAATTCTATGTTTCCAGTTGTTGTTCAGGTGCCAAAGTATAGCACAGTTTATGAATTTCCATGCAAATAACAGAAGTCAAGACAATGTTCTTCGAATTCCTACAGATTGTTTTGCATTGAAGTACATCAAATAAAAGTTTCCAATTTTTAAATAAGAACCTCGTAATGTTAGACTTTCGTTGGCAGTTGATGGTGTCAGTCCATTTGGAGAGCTTTGTTCTACGTACTAAGTGTGGTCTGTTTTTGTTATAAACAATAACCTTCCTCCTTGGATGTCGATCAAGAGAGAGAAAACAATGTTGGCAATGATTTTTCTAGGTATTTAATTATCTTTTATTTTCTTTAAAGTATGACAAAATATTTAATTTCTTTGTTTCATGCATGGTAATTATTTCTTTTATATATAACCACATCTACATAAGTATAATTAATCAAGCAGTATGTTGAACCAATTAGGTAGGTACCAGGTTAAATATATGAACGTATATATTGAGCCTCTTATCGATGCATTGTTGAAGTTATGGGTTGGCGTCACTATGTATGACACCTCTAGACCAATAGGGAAAAAACAATTTCAATTCCATGGAATAATATCATGGACAATTCATGATGCTCCTGGGTTAACACATTTTTGTGGTATATTGTTACTTTATTTTTTGATTTAATATTATATATATTTATTGAAACTATCATGCATTATTTTAAAATGTAACTCTAATTTGACTCTACATTAATTCATATATCTTGTAGGTCTTCAAACAAAGGGTAAATTTGCATGCCCAGTTTGTGGTCCGAGGATAAAATATCATCATTCAAGGAGTTTAGGAAAGGAAGTGTTTGATGAGTATAGGAACTTTTTTCCTAAAAACCATAGTTATCGAACTAGAGACAAAGCAAATTTCAATGGTAAAGAAGAAAATGGAAAAAAACCACAAAGAATGACACCTCGCCTATGGAAGTTGGAATATATTAGAAATCGTCAAGGTATGCAAATTATTTATGTATGACATATTATATAAATCTTTGGTTAATTTCATTATTATTAATTTCATTTTGTCCCATTAATTATTGTCAATTTTTCAATTTGTTGATGTTTCATGAATGTCGTTAAGGCACAAATCGGCTTCCACGAGGAATGAAAAGTTACCTGATTCAATTCAGTAGATTTCCATACTACGAGAACCTACAAATAGTTCATCTGTTTGATACAATGCATATCAGGAAGAACCTAACATAATTGTTATGGAAAATATTAGATGGAAGGACTAACAAAGAGAGAATTGGAAAGATTTGTTGTGACATCCAGGAAGCTAATCACACATTGCAAAGTGTTATTATTGATTCTAATGGCGATGCTTTTGAACAAAATATTATTCTTCCTTGGTTATTGATGGAGAAACAAAGCAATATTGTAAAAGAGGTCATTCGAAAAATTAGGTTTCCGATGGGATTTTCATCGAACATACAAAATATATTAACAAAAAAAGGTGATTTTGGTGGGGTTAAAACACATGACTGGCATACATTCATTAAGGTAATTAGTAGGTTATAATATATTTCCTTATTGGTACGCATTTTTTTGAAACAAATAATTATTATTTGTTTTTTTTTACAGTATGTTCTACCTTTATCTCTCCCAGATGACTTTGAGAACAACATAAAACAAATTATTTATGTACTTGGAAAATACATGAGGTAAGTAATGTTTTAAAAGAAAAATGTACTTCTTATGTGATTTGTAGTAGAAGTTATTGACATATTATGTTTTATATGCAAATTTATGTATGCCTTGATATTACTTTATTGCATCGACATTTGTAGGTGGCTATCATCAAAACAAATCCATAAAGAAGATATAAGGTATTGGAAGAGAGAAATTCTGCAACTAATGTGTCAAATGAAATAGTATCTACCTCCAGGATTTTCTAATGCACAAGAATACTACCTCGTACACCAAGTTGAGGAGAATGAATTATGTGGACCAGTACACACAAGGTCGATGTGGATGGTGGAGAGGCAGTTGAAGTCACTGAAGGCTTTTGTTAGACAAATATCACATCCGAAGGGTTCTATGGTTGAGGGATATATTATATATCAATGCATGGTGTATATTAGTCAATATCTACCTAAATTAGAAGAAAATATGTATGTGACTCACAATTGGCATCTCAACTCCATCAACAAATTTGAAGGGAAGGTCTTATTGGGGAAAGGTAAAATGAGGACTATGAAAGGGAATTATTAGATGTTGATGTAGATTTAATATATCACACATTTATTACATTATTCTTTTATTAACAATAGCTAATTAATGATATTAAATTGTTATGCCATCATATAGTTTCTCGAGAGTGGGATGCTTTACATTTATACATTGCAAACAACCGTGATTGGATGGAGCATTGGATAGAATATACTGAAGAATAATTCGGTAGGTTATCATGGGAAGGGGTGAGTAAGATGATTAAAATAGTGCATCTTCATCGAGATCAATTTCCTGATCTTACATAAAGGGAAGTTGATTTAGCCTTTTCTTTAAAAGATAAACATGCAAGTTAAATTTTTTACCCACATTTTCCTAGATTTTTCCCAATTTTTCAATGTATTTGGTTTGTTTAATTTTTGAAATATATATTTACTAAGTCCTATATCAGGTTTATTAATTGGAAATGTATTTTTTACTTGGTGTCCATGTTGCAGTTGAAACATCACAAGGCTATGTGGTGTAATGGTCATACATTTCGTATCAAAATGTTGGATGATAAGATGAAAACGTTAGATTGTGTGATAAATACAGTGTTTAAGGTCACCAACATTTCCTCTAGAAGTGACAGAAATCTAGAAGAAACTGAGAATAGGTACTATGGCCATTTGGAGGATATAATTGAGTGTGATTTTAATTCTTTTAAAATAGTTTTGTTTGAGGTTAAATGGTACAGGATACAGATGCATGAACATGATCTTGAAAGAATTGTTATTGAACATGATAATGGATTTACCATGGTTAATACAAAGGCATTTAAACTGGGTACAGGATCTTATGATCTTCCAAGTCAATGTGAGAAAGTATTTTACTTAGAGGTACCTGGTAAAGCAGGTTGGTCATACATTGTTAGATATGATCCAAGAGGAAGAACAATAAAGTATAATCATGTAGCCAAGGATGAAGATAATAAAGAGGAAAAAGATCATGATTATGTAGATCAGGAGCAGGTGGCTCATGTAGTCGATGTGTCAGATGAAGAAGTTGAATAAGTTGATCATCAAAATGTAGGAGACGAAGATCTCATTAATGATATCGATAACTATATTAGTGAAAATGGCGTTGATGATGATGTTGATAGGAATGAGCCTTTCACCAACATTGATTCTGAACCAGATCCTGATACATATGTTGAGATGGATGAAGAAGAAGATGACTGATATTTAATTATTAAAAAGAAGAGGTACGTGTTTGTATATTTTATATGATCTTTATATGTTTTTATTTTGTATAATATAGTATATGATACATGTTATTTAGAATTTCAAATTAGGTAATATGGGGAAATTGAGAGCGATGTGAGGGGCAGGGGGGCATAATTAGATCTTCCACCTTCACATGATTTCCATTATTTAGTAGAGAATTAAATATTCTCGAAACCAAGAGGATCTCTACGCGACTGCACCTAATCATACCAACGATGTAGGTATGTCCATCATCAATTCAAACTGTGAAGTTGTACTAGGACTAGACACGAACAACATTGACCTGTGAATGGGGCTAGTGCTGAAATCTTTTCAAATTGTTTCTGAATGCATTGAAATTTGACATGGATAGAACATTTTCATGCCTTAACGACATGGGAGAGTTTCTAGACTCAAATTTGAATCACACACCCACTTTATTCTGTAATCAATTCATCATGTAAACCATAAACCCTAATTTAGTGGAGTCATTGATTTGTTGGGTTTTAGTGTTACTAGTGAATGGATGCGTTGTTGTTGACATGGAATGGGACAACACATGTACCTTCTTAATTTTCTCCCTTCAATTGATGTGGGCCTAGTCATTGCTATCCTTGAATTGAAATTTTCCCATAGTCTTAGTCATCACCCTTCATGACAGTTGTCACCCAACGATCATTAGATCACAAGGTTGGAGGCATATGGGCATTGGGATCATGAGGTTTTATAACCCTACAGTAACAAGAGACATGAATTGAACTTTGACAAGATTGAAAGGTGTGTGCAATTGAAAATACTAACAACCCAAAACTAAAAGGGACAAATACATAGACTACCAATGAGAGGTGATATGGTTGTGGTGTGTAGAAATAGGTCTAGCACCTTCAAAATTATCATCCTCCAAATATCTTATACAAATTTTACAAGGAAATTGTACTAAGACTAGACATGAGCAACAATGACCTGTGAAAGGGGCCAACGTTTAAATTTTTTCAAACTGTTTCTGAATGCATTGAAATTTGACACGGATAGACTATTCGTATGAATTAATGATATGGGAGGGTTTTTAGACTCAAATTTGACTCACACACCCACTTTCTTCCATCATCAATTCATCATTGAGGGTCTATATGGAAATCCTCGTAATACACATCCAACCTCGAGGTTTTGTGCACCAAATAGATTATTAGAGTACTATAATAAAACAAGGTTTTGAACTATCGACAGAACGCAAAGTCTCATATTTGGTTTGTATTTTAATGAACATTCATTGTGGTGGTCCTCCATCCTTTGCATGAGGGAAAAACCTTCATCGAGACAACCTATTTCTCAACCCTAAGAGGCATTAAGATGATTAGAGATGTTTTTGTCTCTGAGACTCGGGACAATATTATGTGTATGATGGTCTCTTTCCCTAGGAGATAATGATTCCACTTCTTCACTACTTGCACAATAACAAAGAGTTCTTTATCATATGTGGCGTAGTCCAACATTTATCCATGAAACAATTTCGAATGGTAACACAACAACCATCCTTGCAAAAGCATCACCCCTAAAGCATACTCACTTGCATTTGTTTCTAGTTCAAATGGTCATCGTAAATGGTCATCAAGAACATGCAAGTTGTAGGTTCATTACATAAAACCAAATGAATCACTAACCATTCATACAAACTTTGTTGCCTTGTCTTGAATGTTATTTTCCACATATTTTTCTTTGATCCTTAATCCAAGTCTTGTCTCACCCAACCCATGTGATATGGTTGTGAATGACCATGAGTCTCTAGACCAATATTTTAAAATAGTTGTGTAGAGATCCAATTCAATTGTGAATCGAGATCAAACAAGTAATCCACTTTATCTTGTCTCATGTGGATATAGTCATGAAATA
Organism: Picea engelmannii; assembly: GCA_009831015.1. NCBI lineage: Eukaryota > Viridiplantae > Streptophyta > Pinopsida > Pinales > Pinaceae > Picea > Picea engelmannii. The sequence goes on from ML779429.1 coordinate 1,346,612, forward strand.
ATTTGATCATATCTTTTTTCTTTTTGGGACTGTCATTGATTAATTCTACCTCCTTTTGAATGGTAGTGAAACTAATTAATGCTACCTGCTTTTGAATGGTAGTGCAACTACTTCTTCTTTTAGCTTTTAGAAGTGCTTGGGGCATTTATCAAGGTGTAATTTCCAGTAGTCTTAGTGTGTCACTTTCTCTCACAAGAATTGTAATACATGGTGGGAGGTGTTGTTTCTTGCGTCATTGCTACAATCTTCTTCACATCCCACTTCTTATTCTTCCCATAAATGACACCTTGAACCACCACAAATGAGCTCTCGAAGGCATCCTTTGCCAATTAGGTATATAGGTAACACTAACATTCTTGAGCATTAGGTATGGGTCTCAGGGCCTTGACATGGTCAATGGAGGAAACATGAACTTTAGGCCTTAAAGGATTCTTTCAATGAGCCAGGGCCAATAAGGATGCCTCGTATAACCACACAAGGCCTTCTGAGGGTATTCAAACCTATGGTTTTGGATGTCGGTGCCACTAGGTGTTTTTGAGTAGTATGTATGTGTCTCAAGGTCTTGGAAATGATATAAGGAAGAAGGCCATGCCTTAGGTTCTAAATAAATCTTTGAGTCATCTAGAGCCATGCATAATGCCTCAAAGTACCAAACATAAACTACAGAGTGGTATCCTTGGCCTCTAAGAAATTATATTAGTGCTCTCACAAGGTTTTGAGCATTAGTTATGGGTCTGAAGGCCTTGATATGGTCGAGGGGGGAACCCAAGGCTTAGTCAAATTAAAAATCTTCTAGGAATCCATGGCCAAACATGACACCTCAAACTAGCACACCCAATCTCTTAAGGTTTTAGGCAACTTCTAGGGCTTAAATTTCACGAATGACACCTCAAACCACCATAGATGACCTCTCAAGGGTATCTTTGGCATTCAAGTGGGAGTATGGGCATCAATAGGATATTTGGAGCATTAGGTATGGGTATTGGGTCCTTGGACAAGATCGAGAGAGGAAACCCAAGACTTAGGTCCTAAAGGAAGTTTCTAGGTATGTAGGGCCTACAATGACACGTTGAACCATAATATTATATATAATATATATGCATATATATTATATAATTTATAAATTATATAATATATATAATATATATTATTAAATATTATATATATATCTAAATTATAATATATAATTTATAAATTATATATATTATATACTGTATAAATTATGTTATATATAACTATAATAAAAACAAAAAATAAACAAATAAAAAAACATAGTTTTGAAAAAGAGAAAAAAAACACATTTGAACTCAACTCTCGCGCTCATTAGATGGAGCCGAACATGGTCACACATAGATTAGAGAGGATAAGGAGGGCACACGCATAGGAGAAGGAGGGCTCACACAGAGGAGAGGAGTGGAGAAGGAGGGTGCACACAAAGAGAAGGAGGGCACACACAGAGGAGAAGGAGGGAACACAAAGGAGAAGGAGGGCATGCAGATTAGAGAGCAGGGCGCACGCAGAGGAGAGGGAGGGAACGCAGAGGAGAAGGAGGGGAGGTTAGGGCATGTAGAGGAGAAGGAAATAGTTACACCCATCCAGGGCCATTTGTAAAATCAATCAGGTGTCATCGACACTAAGGGAGAGGGTGAGGATGGTGAGTAAATATGAACACTTCGTGAATTTACATTGTTAGTGAGAGAATAGTCTTTTTTTTATATAAGTTTGCGTTAGTTCCATTTTGTGCTGGAAGGAGAGGGAAATCTCCCATATGTGAGAAAATATCCCCAACAAATGTGTTGGTGAACCCAAATGTGAGTAAATCGCCCCCGAAATGACAATATGATTCATGTAGCCACAAATTTTCCAACATGGAGGAAAAAACACCCCAAAGTCTCTAACTCGCCCCCCCAAATATAGAAATCGACCTCCTCAATATTCAACATATTCCCACAAAACAAAATTTCCCTCCATTGAAACAAATCGACCCACATGGTGTGAGTGGGATGATTGGGCATGCGAGGGGCTAGGTGGCTCCTTGCTCATGTTAGAGTAGGCCCCACCCCACAATTTCTAGTAGTTTTTGTAAATTCACCATTTCCATTTGAATCTTTTGCACTTGCATTTTGATCCACAAAATTAGGCTTGCAAAAATTAGTGTGTTGTCAGATGATGAGAAAGTTCACGAAGGCTTTATCTTATTAAATATGAATTCATTAAGTTTCCTTCATAGAATAAAGCACTTCAACTTGAAATTTTTTCCAGCAAAATGGAACTCTATATCCCAAGGAAGACAATTTCCTAATAGGGTTCTCTTCCATGTAATGGAGCATAGGAGATATTGACAACACATTGAGTCTACTTAGGCCTAAGCAAACTTGGTTAAGTGAGAAACTTGTAACAAGTGTTTCAAGGTTTTGACTTGCTTATAATGGATACAACACTAGTTTTGGTCTCCTAGGTACATTAGGATTTTATCCATAGGTGGATCCCCCAACACTAAAGACCAAATGATAAAATATTACTTTGGTTCTAGTGCTTGCTTCCAAATGCTTCACTATTGAAAGAGCCAGGTTTTCTGCTTGGACTTGACTTGTGAAATATTCTTCAGACATCCCTCAAGGAAAGGCTTATCACAAAGCCACTTGTAGCCAAAATTAGGCTTATATTTCGTGAAAGTTGTATGGATCCTGCTTTGCTAGTCTTTCGTTAGGTGAAGGGCGATTTCAAGCCTAAATTGAGGAAGAGAGCATCTAGGATTAGGATTTGAACTCATTCCAGGATAGGCCGGTTTGAGTTTACTTGAGCTCTTGCCATGGAATCCAATCCCTTATTTGGTTGTCTAACAAATAAATGGCCCTATATGAAAGTATATGAAAGTATATGACAATTTAGTATGCAACTATATGAAAATATAGACAACATAATCTATATTTGGAGTAGGCTAAACCCGAATTTACTTATGAAGTTGAGAAGCAAGGGCTCAACTTGTGGTGACATAGTATTTTAATACACTTTGACAACACAAATCATGGAATACCAAGCAAATAAGGGTAAATGAAGAGAGTGAGAACAAATTATTGATTCTCACCCAGAATCATGATCATCGAAGTAGTTCATTACAGTGGTGATCAATCCGAATACTACCAATCAATATCAAGGAAATAAACAACCATACAAAAGTTTGCAATCCTAATACCTGCCAAATCACTCTATCATCCAAAGTCCAAAGCAATAAACCATAGTCCATGCAATATATGTTCTCCATCATCGTTGTTGAGGTCAAACACTTGGTTTGCAGTGTTAGGTTGGGGTTTTATATCATATAGTTTAGGATTCAAATAGAAATAAACAATGCACTACAACACTTATTCCTCCCGACAACTATCACCATGAAATAACAAGGAAATCACTCCAATACAACCATGGAAACAAAATTGTAACAAATCCATGCCTTCAACCAACCCCAACTCTAAAAATCAAGTACGGAACTTTGGGATTCTTTTAACACATCAAAACCAATGTTGCAAGACAAGATAACATTCTAAACCGTGATTGAAACAACGAATTGAAATTTCCTTTTAAGCAACCAAGGACACTCGAAGACACTTCTACACATCGGGTACACTGAATTGGCAGTGTTAATATACCATAGACCTATTATTTATGTAAATGCGTTCATATTTCCTCTAAGGACAATTATGTACAACTTGTTAAAATTCCTTAAAAATTTGTGTGCTCCAATAGGATTTGAGTGTGATAAGCACATATAGGAGGCACATTATTCCAAGTCAACATGTCATTTTAGCACCTACAAAACTTTAGTGGCAATATTGTAGAATTTTTTTTTTGGCCTCGCCTCTACACCAATGTGGAGAAATACAACAATAAGGTTTATGTCATGGTGTGACATTGCTAAATAAACCAACAAAAGATAATTTTCACACACATATTTAACCATTCGTTCACACTTATAGAAATATATATCCATAGATATTTTGACAAGATTACTAACAATGCAACAAAAAATGATGAATTCTTTGTGGTTGTTTATTAGTTCTTCAAGTTGACAATCATAATGCCTTGTAGGAAGACCAAGTGTTGAAGGAAATTCAAAAAATAGGATTGTATTTTTCATTACTAATACCCAATAGACATTGGGAGGACATCTCAATGGAATTTGTGTTGGGAGTGACTCAAATAGGAAGAAGTATTGTTGGAGTATTGTTGGATATTGATGGACACAATGAGATTTGACATTGTTGCAAGATAAATCTTCCTATAACTATAGTGTGAATGAAACTACAATAAAATGAGCCTTCCTAATTATTCAAGAAAGGAATCGAAAAAAAGTTGTGGATTTAATGGAGTTGCCAATTGATGAGAATATTAACAAATATTCTAAATTACTTGCAAAACATATTCAAGAAGCCCAATCATAAATAAAACAAAATCTACATGAGATGAATAAAATACAAGGCACGAGCATATCTCCATAAAAAATAAATGATTTCCCAAGTTGGAGAGCAAGCAATGATGTACCTAAGAAAAAGGAGTGATTTCTTGAATGTGCCTACAAAAAATTAAAGTAGAAGAAAACTGGACCTTTAAAATTTTTGAAGAGGATAAAATGATGATGCATATGCCATTAATTAATCTCACAAAAGAGTTAGACACCAGTCCAGTTTTCAATGTTTCAAACAATTATACATATTCTATAGAGTCAAATGAATATCTTGATTATGAGCAGGAGGCAACTTCAAGAGAAATTACCAAAGAAGAAAAGAGAATAAATTGAAAGGGCTAGACACTAACTTTACCAAATTTAGACACTACCGAGATAAATGAAAAATAAATATCCCTAAGGCATGTTTCCGATGAGGAGGCTATAGGTAAAATGTTCAAATATGGTCAAGTTCCTCAAGTTTACCAACCACTATTGTGGCCTACGGTTGAATTAATCTCTATTTGGGTATTTTGGGGAAGAGGGAGCGGATCTCGCCCACTATATATATATATATATATATATATATATATATTCTAGGGAAGAGAGGAGGATCCCACCCTCTATATAGATATTCCAAGGAAGAAGAGGATCCTATGGGGTTTCCCTTAGGGAAAAAATGAAAAATAATTAATGAAACACCATGGGAATAATTTGACCAACATTAAGAGTTTGAACTGTGTCGTTTAGAGTATACTTTGGTAAGGGGAGGTTGATGCATGTGCATGCAAACAGGAGGATAAGGTAGGTACATGGGAATGGGAAGGGAAGACACAATGCATTGATAAGGTGCATGAACATGGGATGACAAGTCCATGGTGAGGTAAGAAAAACTATTAAATTTGGAGCATCACTTGGTGCATGCATTAATGAGTTTTTCATATAGAAAATGAAGTAGAAAAGATACTATGAGAGATACCATATGATAATTTTGGGTAAGGACTATTTTAGTTAATGACAAGTTTTGGATAAGTTGGTTATATCATTAGTGGACAATTAGTTTGTAGGGTTATCTTAATCAATTGGTGCCATTATTTCAAGGATGATTCTAGTAATTTAACACATTGTGTAGGTCCCTAGTTTGATTTTTAAGGGTAAGGCACAATAATTTTATGCCAACCACTATATACTGGGTACCATCCTGAGCATGGGGGCAAGTGCCTAATGGTTTTCCAGGGAGTTATTTCCAAGGAAAAAAATTATCATTGGTGGATAATGATGGATGAGAACTTTATTTAAAAAAGGATGTGATGTACTTTTGAGAGGACAAAAAAAAAATAGATAATTGTTAGTAAGAATTTTGTTAGTGAGAGTGCTTTTGAATGTTCAACTTCCTTTGACTTGTAATTTGATTATGTTATGATTTGACTTTTCCCTTGTACTAGATTAAGGTGTGAGTTTGTAACTATATGAAAATATGCAAATTATCCAACTATATGAAACTATGAAACTATATGCAACTATATGAAACTTTATGCAAAAATACAACTTATGCAACTATATGCAACTAGGCAACTATGTGCAACAATGCAAATTGTCATGTTTTTTAGTGACTATATGGAACTTTATACAACTATATGCAACTATGCAACTATATGCAACTTATGAAACTATATGCAACTATGCAACTATATGCAAGTATGAAACTATATGCAACTTATGCAACTATATGAAACTATGAAACTATATGCAACTATGTGCAAATATGCAACTTATCCAACTATAAGAAACTATGCAATTATATGAAACTTTATGAAACCATGCAACTTATGCAACTATATGCAACTATATTGCAACTATATGCAACTGTGTTGGTACCAAAAACGTGTATTGGCACGATAACTTATATTATTTTTTTAACAAGTGTAGGTACCACTAAATAGGTATCTGTGGGATCTATATTCCTCGAGTGATGATAAAGATATACTAAGAGAGGTTGAAAGTGAGACGTGTTGTACTAGATCTACCAGTTCTAGATCAACTAGATATGAAAAGGTAAGGAAAATATTTCATATACGCATGCAATTTTTTATTGCGAACAGAGGGTCATGTAATAATGACACTGAGAGCATAGGTGGCATTGAGTTTTCCTTGAGGTATAAACATCTAGTGAAACGATGGGCACCTTAGAAGCTACCTGAAGTGGACATAGATTTCTTCATCGGTAGGAGGATGTATCGCATTGCTTCTTCATCCTTACATGGATTGGGGTTATTTTCCATGGATGGAATAAAGGTCAACTATGGGACTGTAACTGAATTGATGGAGTATGTTGAACCATTATACAAATACAATCACTGGTTGATGTTGGTCTGATATACGCAAATTATGCGGAGATACGAGTTGCCACAAATTATATACAACTAGTAGATAACAATCAAAATAAAGGGGCAACTATGTATATTGATGGAAGGCCAAAAGATACTAGAAACATTGTGGGCATTATAAATAGTACACAACTAGTGGCACCAACTAAGAAATTGAATTTCATATTTGAGGAACCCGAAGGAAATCGTATATTTGTATGTGCAACAAAAACAATAGTTCCAGGTGAAGAGTTGTTGATCAATTACAACTAAAATCGAATAGATGGAGGGGGTGCAAGTATGGGGATAAATATATTACATACCATTCAAGTCAACCTTTGATCAATCATTGTTACAATTTATCACTGCAATATTTCAATTTTTAAATTTCAATTTTTTACAATTACTTTCATAACTCTTGTGGATTAATTTATTGTGTCAACATCTATCCATAGTGACCRTGATATATCACAGGATACATCCATCTAGGTTGACCGTGGAAAGTCAGCCACTATGCCTTAGCAAGTAAATGTTAAATATAGTAACAACTTATGAACACAACAACTAAATTTCAGAAATTTCATTATTATTTTTTTTCTGATATTACTGCAATATTTCATCTTTTTAATGCTATAGGTGAATTTCATAACTTTTATTGATTGATTTATTGTGTCAAGATCTATCTAGGGTGACCATGGCAGAAAATCACTCGCTACATTTTTCTAGGGTGACCGTGGAAAGGCACCCGATGTGCCTCACCAGGTAAATGTTAAATACAATAACAACTTATGACTACAACAACTAAATTTCTGAAATTTCATTATTTTGTTTCTGATATTACTCCAATCTTTCATTTTCTAAATGTTATAGGTGAATTTCATAACCTTTGTTGATTGATTTTTTGTGTCAACTTCTAACGACCCTGCTTAAATAGATGTATAGGATTATTAATTATAATTAATTTGATAATCCGATTGTCCTAAAATGTTATCTAAACAATAATTATTTCTTAAATAATATTAACTAATTAATTATTATTAATTACTTGTTCATATGTGCCAATGATTAATTAATTATTAATTGACTCATTAATTATGTGAGTAAAGAATTAAAGGGGTTAATAATTTAATTTATTAAAGAGTTACGTATACGGGGGGGAAAAGAAAAATTAAATAAGGGGATAAGAAACATTAAAAGGAGGGGATACGATAATAAATATGGGGATAAGATAATAAATAAAGGGATAAGGTAATAAATAAAGGGATAAGGTAATAAAGGAGGGATAAGGAAATTAATGAGAGGGAAGAGAGTGAGTGAAAGGGGAAGATATGATGGGGAAGAGTCCGACGGGAGGTGCAGGATTATTTTTCTTTGAGGAGGAGGAATTATTGGAGGGGGAGAAGACTGTATGTCTAGCTGGCTTATTTTTCTGGTGTTGGGAGTTTGATTTTGGGGTTTTTGAGAATCATTGCAGAGGGCACTAGGTTGCTGGGGGTTTTGGGCATGGGGGCTAGGATTCCTTTCGGTTTCCTAGAGCTAGGGAGCCAGACAAGATGCTCCTAGTTGGCTGGGAGGTTAGTCGGTTTGGGAAGAGTTGGCCAGTGCATCAGGCAGCAACAAAGCAACAGGCTGGACAACTGGGTCAATTGAGAAATTAGCATTAGGAAGAGGTAATTTAATTTAATTTTATTAAGTTATTTCATGCTATAGATAGATTTGAATTTTTGCAGAATATTTATGCTTGTAGGATGTGAATGAATAATTTACATATGTGAAGGGAAATATATGTTAATTGTATTCAATTTTGGATTTAATTTAGTATGGTCTCTACACATGGTATCAAAGCCCTGGTTCAAAAGTTGGAGCCAATGGCCTACCCACCTACTTAGAATCGACCCAGAAATAAACCAAAAAAATATCAGAAAGAAACCGGAAATAAAGTTAGAAATTGAATTGTTCCAGCATTAACCCATAAATTTAAACAATACCTAAACAGTTACATTGAAACTCCTTAAAGAAATTTAGAAAAGAAGCCCTCGAACCCTAAATTAATCTGTATAGAATATATATATATATATATATATATATATATATATATCCATCTATCTATATATCTATCTATCTATCTATCTATCTATAAGCGCATATATAAGTCTGAGCCCGAGGGCCAAGCTCCAAAAACAATCTCGAGCTCCACGCAACCTGCAAATGAAGCTAAAATAAATAAATAAATAAAAATTGTCATATATATAAGTAAATATAATAAATAGAAAAAGTTTTTGTTTCGAGCTCATTACAGGGTTGGATTTAATTTTTGTAAATTATTGGTCTCGCAGGACAAATCATCACTTATCCAAGCCCTACAACGATTGAGATGAAGCGAGCATCAAGTCACATGGAGGAAGAGCCCACAAGGGGCACTAAGGGTGCACTATGCATCTAGTAAATAATAATAATAATAATAATATATATATATATATATATATATATATATATATATATATATATATATATAGATAGATAGATAGATAGATAGATAATAATAAAACAAAAAAAAAGAAAACCAAATTTGGATGCCAATTGATTCATTATAATGGGGACTACGAGGAAGCTGGTACAGTATATGTGGAAGAATTTGGTGAAACAATACTTGAAGATGCAGGAGCATTGGCAAAATGTTGGGATAAGGCTACAAGTGCATATGCCAAATATGAACTTGCAAAGGTGGAAGCAGTCGATGGCCGAACCGTTCCAATGAACCATCACAACACAGAAAACCAACATCAAATGATGCCGAGTCGTCCAGCTCCCGACCTTGAAACAAACCAAATGCCTGTGCACATTCAGTTGTTCCTAAATGATCTCTATTCTTCCAGCTCTCTATTGTGAATGTAGGTTAGAAAATTAGGGATGACAACATTAGAGAAAGTGCGATCATTTACAATAAAAAATCCATGACTACCAATAGAGTGCAATTGTTGAATTTCGTTCTCTAATGGCTGAAGAAAAGACAACCATCCCATATAATTGTTAGCCGCCTTCAACATGTCTGGAGGCACTAGAATGATAGACGAGTTGATGAGAAATACATTATACGATCTATGGTGAATCTTTTCAAACAAGTAACTGAGATCCACATTACCAACAACAATACAATATTTCCAGGCAGCGGCGTATCCATCACCCAGAGAAGAACATCTGCCATCATCATTTTCTCTATTTCACTATAATTTCCTGCAATTCATAACCTAAAGAATGTCTTAAGCTAGAATATACTGTAAAAATATCAATGGACAAATGCCGCAAACTCTGAGAAAATTTAACAAAAGATTCATATCAAATTGCAATGTTGTTACGCCAAAAGAAATACCAACCCTAAACTACCGTGAGAAAATAAAAGATGAAAAAGGTAAACAATGCAAATTTGAAGGCGGGTATGATTGAACCAAGAGAAGTCAAGTGCTGAGTGCACTTCACAAATCAAACTCGATGAAATTTAATAAAAAAATTCAAATGAAATTGCAGTGTTGTTATGCCTAGAGAAATGCCAACCTTAAACATGAGCAAATAAAAGATAGAAAAACTAACTATGGAAATTTGAAGGTGGGCATCATTGCACCACTTTGCCAACTAGGTTAGATCAATCCACAAAAGATTCAAACAAAATTTCAATGTTGTAAATTGTTCAGCCCAAACAAATACCAACCCTAAAGTACCACGAGAAAATAAAAGATGAAAAAGGAAAACTACACAAACTTGAAGACGGACATGATTGAACCCAAAAAAAAGCTAGATACACTTTACAACTTATTAGGTTGAATCCTGGTTTTTTCATCCCTCTAAATAGCTAACCCTAAAACATAACAAATTAAGTTGAATAATTCACCAGAAAACACTAAAACATTAATTCATTGAGGGGTTTGAAGAAAGGGGAATATGAGAACTGTGGCCAATGAATGTGGTGTTTACCAGGAGGGGCCAAGATAAGAGCCGAAGGGCCCATTAGATATACACTAAATAATAGATAATATTAAACACACAATGATCAGAACCATGCCACATCACGACACACAAAAAAAAAGGGGAAAACGGGTTCCAGAAGAGCCTGTGCAACAGGAACTTGAGCTATATAAAAAAAAAATCCCAAGACAATACCAAGCACCAAGTTAGAAGGAGAGGATCACGATAGTGTGAATAATAAAAAGAAAAAAAAAAAGAGAAGAAAGCACCAGTGCCAAAGACCAGCGATAAACGCGAGAGACAAAACACACAAGCCATCGCCCAAGCACCAACGCTCAAAGCCGAGAATCAAGCCTACCGAGAGGGAGAGAGAATAATGGAGAGGCGACAGAGTTCATGTAAGGTTTCAGGGGAAGAGAGCTTGAGAGACAGTATGTGTAGGGTTAGGTTTAGGTCAGGAGGACGCTGGAGGAAGCATGGCGGGCACATGGAAGCCATGCGTGCCCGCACTTGTTTTTAAATTATTTCGATTTTCTTAAATTTTAAATTTCTTTTATAAATTGTGCATGTGTTCGTCTAATTTGTTTTTATTATTTTAGTGTAAAGATAATTTAGGTTAATTTAGTTCAAATTAATTTAAAGTTAATTTAGGTTAATTTAATTAAATTAATTTAAAGTTGATTAAGTTAATTTAAAGTTAATTATCTTTAAGAATTGAAATTTTAATTAAATCAATTGTGTATGTAGTGTAAAGTTAAAATACATTAAAAGTTAATTAAAATGTTAGAGGGTCCATGGGTTTTGAACCCAAGACCACCCACCAAGCAAAGTGCCTTAAGAAGAGCACTAACACAAATGTGCCCTCATGAGTCTTTACAAATAAATTCTTATACTTAAATAAATTAACGGTAATAGATTGTATCCCGAAGTATAAACTCCGATTATCCAAGCATCAAGCTCACGATAACTTATGCACAACTCATCGAGCCAATCACCAAGACCTTTCATTCCATTCCACCAATCAAAGCCAAGTGCTAAGCTCCAATGCTTGAAAGCCACTCTACAATTCTCAAGAATTGCCCCTGTAGCCACCGAGACACACAATTCAATGCATATGTACAACGCGCCAAGGAAATATCATGAGTCAAGCATCGGAGGATATTTAGTTGTAAGAGAAAATTTTAAAGGACTTAGACTAGGACAAGCAGGAAGGAGGCGGCATACACACTAGAAAAGTAAGCTAGAGGAATTGGAGAGTATGGCGCAAGGCTAGCATAGCTACCAAGAAAGGGAGTCAATAGTTTTCTTAGGCGAAGAAATCAAGATGATATGATTTAACCCTAACCTAGCCAATCCGCTAAAGAGAGTAATGTCTGTTTACAGAAAAGTAAAGAAAAACTTATTCCTAACCCTGTTTCTAGTTTCAGTAGCACCAATTTGAAACGTCCTTGAACTCACCCTGACAAATTTGATTGATGCAGGTTAAATCATACATAATGATTAGGACTCAAGGGAATTGAGGCAGAGCAGCATCGTCACAGGTACCACCAACACTGCTAGTGCTGCCACCACCATCACCCAAACTAGCTCTCATACTGCACTCCCTAGAGGCCATAAATGAGACTTTAAAGGGTCAACAACCAACAGGGATTGAAGTGGAGCCCCCACCAGCTAGCACGGGAAATCCTGAAGCATCAAGGGACTCAAGGGGAGGACCTCCACCTGAAGACATCATGCGAGAGTTGCAAAAGATAAAACTTCTGAAGTTTGCGGGGGGTCGCGCCAGTGAATGTGCAGAAGCATGGTTAGAAGGCATGACAAGGTGTTTTTCCTTAAGGGACTATGCATCCAACTCAAAGGCGAAGATCAAAATTTTTCAGTTAAGAGATAGCACCTTGAACTCGTGGGGCAACCTGGAAAGACAACTGGACCTTACCCCAGACATAGTATCTTGGGAACTTTTCGAGGAGATGTTCCGAAGGAAATATCTTCCAGCCTACTATGAGGAACAACAGGTAGGGGTGTTTAATGCCTTAGTACAGGGAAATAGAATTGTAGAAGAATATGAGATAATATTTATGGAATTGGTCAAATATGTTTCAGATATGGATAATGACCAACGACAGGCAGGAATATTCATCTATGGGATAAACCCTAAGATTAGAGCTATGGTGCGGATGTGGAAACCATCTTCAGTAGTAGAAGTAGTGGAAAATGTGTGTTATGCAGAAGAACGCATGAACTTTAATGGAGGTATGAGTTGGACCTTTCTGCATCATCTTGGATTCTTTAGGAAGGCCCCTAGGACATTTCCTAGGGGAGGGAGCTCAAGGCCACCTCCATATGGTAACAGAGTCATGCCAAGGATAGTAGCCACAGGGATTTCAATGGCAGTGAGTGAAACATCTCGTTTATCACCAACGACACAGACAGGTCCACGACCATCTCAGGGAACAACTAGTAGGGGAAGGGGTTCTAGGGGAAGGAACACATTTTAGAGACATTCACATAATAATGCACAATTTCAATCTCATGTTACCTGTTGGGGATGTGGAGGACCCCATTGCCAATGTGATTGCCCAGAGTTACAATCAGGATTCGTGCATAGAGAAGGGAAGGCCCCGATGGGGAGAGTAAATAACAGCCACCAGATTTACGCAGCAGTTAATAATCACCAGGACGAACATCAATCCATGGTGGTGGATTCATTAGGTACACTAAATCATATCAACATTAAGATTTTATTTGATTCTGGTGCTACAGGTAGTTTCATTTCACCATATGCATTATAAAAGAGCGGGTTGGCAGCCTACGAGCACGATGACTTTAAAAAAGTCGAGATAGCTTCGAGGGGAAAGCAGGCAGTTGGACCTAGTGTTGATAATTGCATAGTAGACCTGGGAGTGTGTACTACCAGGTTGAAGGTATACATCACTGCTCTTGGGGCGTATGACCTAATCATTGGAATGGATTGGTTAGCAACTCACCGAGCTTTGGTATATTGTTTCACAAAGAGGGTTCTCTATGTAGACGACGAAGGAAGGCCAGTAGAGATCCAGTGTGTATGGAGAAAAGTCTCATTACCCTTTATCTCAACTATGAAGGCTAAGTGATGCTTGAGACAAGGGTGTCGACTATATGTAGTGGAATAAGTGAATGAAAGGAAGGGACCCTCATTGGATCAATACCCGGTATTGTCAGAATTTAAGGATGTTTTTCCAAACGAGTTACCAGGGTTACCTCCTGAGAGGGAGATTGATTTTACTATTGAGCTAAAACCTAGTGTAGAACCAATTTCCAAAAGTCCGTATCGGATGATAGTGCTAGAACTTTGTGAGTTGCAAATGCAGTTGAAGCAGTAGTTAGACATAGGGCTAATAAGGCCCAGTGTCTCACCTTGGGGTGCACCAGTAATTTTTGTAAAGAAGAAGGATGGATCCTTACAACTGTGTATAGACTATAGGGACTTGAATCATGCTACAGTGAAAAATAGGTACCCAATGACGAGAATAGATGACCTCTTCGATCAGATGAAAGGAGCAACGGTATTCTCAAGGATAGATTTGCGATCAGGGTATCATCAATTAAGAATTAAGGAAGGCAATATCCCAAAAAATTCCTTTCGAACTCGGTTTGGACATTATGAGTTTTTCGTAGTACCTTTCGGATTGACCAATGTGCTAATAGTATTCATGAGCCTCATGAATGGTGTATTCCGGAATTATTTAGACCGTTTTGTACAAGTCTTTCTAGATGACATCGTCATCTATTCCAAGAACGAAAGAGAACATGAGGAATACTTACGAGTAGTGTTGTCCTGCCTTAGAGAGAACAAATTGTATGGGAAGTTGTCAAAGTGTTCCTTCTTCCATAAATAAATTCATTATTTAGGTCATATCATTTTCGGTGAAGGAATCTCTATGGACCCAGAATAGGTAAAGGCCATTATGGAGTGGCCAGTGCCGAAAAATGCCTATGAGGTGAGAAGCTTCATTGGGCTAGCAGGTTATTACCAGAGATTTGTGGAAGGATTCTCAAAAACAATGAAACCCATCACCACTTTTCAATGCAAGGGGGTCAGGTATGAATGGATAGAAGAATTCGATAGTGCATTCATTGAGCTTAAGAGGTTACTAACTAGTGCGCCAATTCTATGAGTGTCGGATATGGAAAAGGAATTTAGAGTTTGCACGGATGCCTCGAAGAAAGGGTTGGGGGCCGTGCTAATCCATGATGGAGGAGTGATAGCTTATGAATCTAGGAAGTTGAAGAAACATGAAGAGATATACATGACTCATGATTTAGAGTTGGCAGTTGTAATGCTAGCTCTGAAACTTTGGAGGCATTATCTTGTAGGGCGAAACTTTGAGCTTAAAAGGGACCATCAAAGTTTAAAACATATCTTCACTCAAAGAGATCTGAATGCCAGGAAAAGACGATGGAGTGAGTTTATGAGTGAGTACGATTTTGGTATTTCGTACATCAAGGGAAAGGAAAATGTGGTCGCAGATGCCTTGAGTAGGAGACCATGTATCTTCTCCTTGATACCCTTAAAAGTCAATCTGAGGGAACTTGTGTTGACACAACTCCAAGGAGACAGTTGTTATTTAAAGATTACTTCAAACCTCCAGAGTGGGAGGCAGTTAGATCCAAAGTATGAAGGATATAGTCTGGAAGAAGACAGACTATTGAGATATCAAGGAAGGATGTACATCCCTAAAAATGGGGATATTCAAAGCATCATACTGAAGGAAGTCCATAGAGAAATTTATTGTGCGCATCCCGGTGTGAAGAAGATGTACGCAGACATGAGGAAGCTTTTCTTTTGGGTAGTCATGAAGTGTAATGTAGTCCATTTTTTCGCCAAGTGCCTAGAGTGTCAACATGTGAAATCCAACCACCATCACCTAGCAGGCCTTCTACAACCACATGATATTCTTATGTCCAACTGGGAAGTCATTTCTATGGATTTTGTTGTGGGGTTCCCACTCACATCTGATAGGCACAATGCCATTCTTGTGATAGTAGATAAGTTAACCAAGAGTGCTCATTTTATTTCGGTTAGAGACACTTACGACGTCACTGACATGGAACATGTGTTTGTAAATGAGGTTATCCGTTTGCACGAGATACCTCAGAAGATCACTTTAGATAGGGACTCTAGATTCACTTCTAGGTTTTGGACAAGTTTGCAGTCAGTGTTGGGGACTCAGTTGAACTTAAGCACAACTTATCATCCTGAAATAGATGGGAAAACTGAGAGAGTAAATCAAGTCACAGAAGACATGCTCAGGATGTATGTCATGGATAATCAAACCCAGTGGGAGAAGTACCTACCTTTGGTAGAGTTTGCCTACAATAACAACTTTCATAGCTCCATCGGAATGGCACCCTACGAAGATTTGTATGGAAGTCCATGCAGAACGTCGTTGAGTTGGGATAGACTAGAAGACTGAGAAAAATTTGGGCCAGAATTGATTCAAGAGATGGAAGAACAGGTGATTCAGATTAGGTAGAGACTAAAGGAAGCACAGGATAGGAAGAAAAGTTATGCAGATGCACACAGGACTAACCGAAGTTATGAGATGGGAGACCAAGTTTTCATTCATATCAGGCCTAATAAGAGTACCACATGGTTCGGGAAGGGGACAAAGTTGTCACCTCGATTTATAGGATTGTTCAAAATCCAAAAGAAAATTGGACCCGTTACCTATCGTCTCGTAATCCCACCCCACTTGCATAAAAATCATAATGTTTTTCATGTATCTGTTTTACGTCATTATGTTGCTAATGAATCCCATAAACTAAATTGGAAGGAATTTCAGGTATCAAACATGGGGACTCTCATGGTAGAACCATTACACATATTGGACCATAGAATCCGACAGCTCAGGAACCATCTGGTAGACCAAGTTAAGGTCCAATGGGACAAGAATAGTCCAGGATCTACTACTTGGGAAGATGCCGAGACATTACGACAAGACTATCCCTCACTTTTTTGACCACCTCGAGAATATGTTTCTTGAACGTAGGGTGTATGTAACACCACCTTTTGACTTAGATAGCCAGTATTTACTTGAGGCCTACTTATATATTATTTTCTCTTCACGGTGAAAACTATTAAGTGATACACTTAAACTTTAAAATGTATGAACTTTTAGGAATGTTTAAATGTTATTAATGATGATGTATGTAATGTGATCTACTATGAGAATGTAAGTTTTATGAATGTTTAAATGTTATTGATGATGATGTATGTAATGCGATCTATTATGTGAATGTAAATTTTACGAATGTTTAAATGATATTGATGATGATGTATATGATGTGACATATTGTGAGAATGTGAATTTAATGAATGTTTACAAGCTATTAGAATGATGTTGGATATGATGCAATCTATTTTGTTAAATGATAATCTTACGAATGGGTGTCGAAATTGAATTATGGGATATTATGAGATCTATTTCTAACTGGAAAAATTTGATGTTAAGTTGTTGATATAAAGATAACAAATATAAATGATGATTGTATGCAATTACATGATGATAATGCATAGAAATGCATGAGTTGTGTTACAGACTAATCTGCAGGTTATGGGCTATGAAATAGCCAACGTAATAATGATGAAATTGAATGTCATGACCACTATCCTAGAAACATTATGGTACAAATATATGTATGTGAAATTATATCGGTTTGGATGCATTGCTATGATATGTGGACCAGTGTAGGATTTCAAGTGATGAGACTACCCAAAACCGAATAAACGATGACAAAACTCCCAGCAACACGGTGCCACTGTATATTCCATTATAGGGTGTGGAACCTAGTTATGATTAGGAGGGGTGGATACATTTCCCACCGTGTATCCTCCCAAAACCTGAAGTCATGGGAGGACGGTGTTAGCTCACGCTCCCCAAGACATGTGATGATGACTGTCAGTTTCCTGCTGGGGAAGCTTGGTCGAGATAGTGACACTTCCGCTTATAGGCTCTATTTGGAGTTAGGTCAATATAGTTGACGCTCCAAGATAGTCCAGTAGAGGAAGGATAGGAATGGAGATGGAAGTAAGTTAGGGAGGAAGGATGAGTAGAGATAGTTGAGAAAGTATGGAGATTTGTCTAATGGTGAAATTTAATGTTTTCCCTTCTAAAAAGAAAATGTGTATATATGAATATTCATAATTACGTAACTAAACGACAGTTGTCCAAATAAAATTGTTGAACCGGATAATTGTAATTAAAGGATTTCTCAAACAATTGATTGGTTTGTTGTCTTTTATAAAAGACTAGTCTTGTTGATTGGACTGAATGCAGACATAAATTACTAAAGGGTGATAGTTATTGATTATTAGTACATGCACGAGACTTGCATGTACTAGCTACACATGAATTTCATGTACATGCACACTAGTATGTATGAG
Source organism: Picea engelmannii (assembly GCA_009831015.1). Classification (NCBI taxonomy): domain Eukaryota; kingdom Viridiplantae; phylum Streptophyta; class Pinopsida; order Pinales; family Pinaceae; genus Picea; species Picea engelmannii. Next base: position 1,364,805 of record ML779429.1, read on the forward strand.
TTTTCTTGACTTACTTACTAATAATGTTGGTTAATTGTTATTAATGTGTGAACCATGCTTATTTTCCTTTGTACCATGAGATACCTTAACTTCATGATGAAGTTTCCTGAACCGTGGGTGTATGTAATGACCCTGCTTAAATAGATGTATAGGATTATTAATTATAATTAATTTGATAATCTGACTGTCCTAAAATGTTAACTAAACAATAATTATTTATTAAATAATATTAACTAATTATTTATTATTAATTACTTGTTCATATATGTCAATGATTAATTAATTATTAATTGACTCATTAATTATGTGAGTAAAGAATTAAAAGGGTTAATAATTTAGTTTATTAAAGAGTTACATATACGCGGGGGAACGAAACATTAAATAAGGGGATACAAAACATTAAATGGAGAGGATAAGCTAATAAATACGGGGATAAGATAATAAATAAAGGGATAAGGTAATAAAGGAGGGATAAGGAAATTAATGAGGGGGAAGAGAGTCAGTGAAAGGGGAAGATATGATGGGGAAGAGTCCGACGGGAGGTGGAGGATTATTTTTCTTTGAGGAAGAGGAATTATTGGAGGGGGAGAAGACTGTATGTCTGGCTAGCTTATTTTTCAGCACTTTTGATTTTCTTTTGAGTTTAACATAATTCCCTCCATTTCCGAAACTGGGGTTTTTGTACTTCAGAACTTGAATCGTTTACTGGTTATTCTGTTTATTTTCCAAGATAATTCTTATTATATATTATATAGGCATTCATATTAATTTAATTTTCTCTTTACCATGCATGAAGGTATTATATGTTTCCATCAGCTTCGTACATAATATATATAAAAAACATAAGGACTTGCTTATTACTAGGGATATGTTGCGGTTCTCAAGACTTCCATGTGTTCTATAACTATATACATGCAAACTTTAGCATTGGTAGTTACTTATCCTATGTCAGTTTCCATCTGTTCATAAACTGACTTGTTAATTGATTGCGTAAAAAAATTCGAAACATGCCTAAACTAGTAGGATCTCGTCCCGAATTGGAGTTTTTGGTTGGTACTGATTGGGACTGTAAGCCCTTTCGAATTTACCAGTTTATGTACAAAAATGTACAAATGTAGTAGTCCCATTCGATATAGACTACGGTCACAAACCCCAAGTGGTCCATTCGCAAGTATATTAATAGGAAACAAAAATTTAATCTTACCGCATACAGTAAGTATTCCTACAATCGGACCCCTTATTTGTGTGGAAAGGTTTAAATGATCGAACATCACAAGTTAGATTTTGTCTTCCTATTGTCGAGCCCTTATTCTCGTTGAGTATTTTGCTTCTATATTGACTTATAATAGAGTAGAGGCCTGATTTAATTTCATTTGGTTTTATAACAAGGTTTTTAAGGAGAGTTTCTCACTCCTCGATTTAATAAAACCTATATACTGATCTGACTTTAATCATGTTGATGCATTTCGTATATAATATATATATATATATACACTATTTAATTTCTCCATCTGCATTCAATGTGTAAGTAACTCCAATATGCATTACAATCTAATTGTGGGCTGTTCAACTACAATGTTTTATCTTACTACAATAGTAATCCAAACCACAGATCCAATCTTCTAGGCATATCCTTTCAACTAGTATACTTACATGAATTATTATTCATAACAGAAATACGTTACAAAGAAGATAATCCATTCTGAAATAGTATAGAGACATTCTAGCAATTCCTAAATTCAATAATATGTATTCGATCTTTCGTCCTTAATATTATTCCTAGATTGAATTAATAGATTCATTCTATCAAGTATTTCACCATATAACATTCATCCAGAGAAAGGAAAGAAATAACATATCTGAAATATTGCGCTGAAAGACAAAGGGAACAACCACGTCTCGCCCAACCATAGAACAGGGCAGCCAAACTACTTGCCCGATTCACCCCCTAGCCTGACCATGAATCCATGAGGGTGAAATTGGAAATAACTTCTCCTCGACAATGTCCTTCAGCTCCAACAGATTTCTCTTGCCTCACACTCAATCAGTAATTTTCATAACAGAAAGTAAATCAATAGTCTTCTTCCCTAGCATACTTGGTAGCGTCTTGCCTCCTCACATATGCTATTTATCAATTTGCCTAGGTCTTTATCCCTCCCTTGGGAATTTTCGCAGCTTTCTAAATCTCTAATTTTTCAGGGGCTGCTAATGGCCAAATCACTAATTTTCCACTTGTAATAATTAGCCTAGAGGTAGTTCCAACATGTTCCCCGTCATGGTCAGCTAAATTTAACATGGTTGTTCGAATTGTCCTCCTACAATCAATATAAAATATTATGTTTTCATACAAGTGTCATAGTCAAATAGTTAGTTGGGTCAAATCAAGTCTCTGCCCAACAGTCATAATAATTAATTACAATTATCAAATTCGAAATTCAGAATTGTCATAAATGGAAAAAAAATTCCAAATTCGAATTTACTAAAAACAGAATAAATTTCCAACAAATTTAAATTTCAAAAATACTTTATTTTTTTGGGATGTCAAATCCTTTCCCCCTTCAGTATAACACTGTCCTCAGTGTTCATCCCTTCCTTGGAACATGATTGGATGAGATTTCCACAAATGTCCCTCGAACTCCCAAGTGGCCTCCTCAGGACTAAAGTGCTTCCATTACATCTTTACCTGAGCGATGGCTCTATTATGAAGTGTTATTTCTATCTGGTACAAAATACGTAGGGGTTCCACCTAGAAATCACCTTCGGGTTCCACCTATACCAAGTTCCAATCAATCATATGAATATGGTCATGAATATACTTTTTCAACGAGGAAATATGAAATACATTATGAATTCTTAGATTAGATGGGACTGCAAGTTGGTATTCCACGGGTCCAATTAAAGCTAGTATCTTGAAGGGCCCACAAAACCTGGGTGCTAGCTTGGCATAGTTCCCTAACTTTAACAAAAAATTTCGGGCTTTGACCTTCAAATAAACATGGTCTCCCACTTGAAATTTCAAGTGTCTTCTTTTCTAATCTGCATAGCTCTTATGTCTATCCTGTGCTTCTTTCGAGTTCTATTGTACCTTCCTTACCATGATCTCCATTTCTTGGAGCGTCTCTTCTCCAACCATGAATCTATCAGTTGGGTTGTCCCAACTAATTGCAGTCGTACTTTTTTTGTCGTACAGTACTTTGAAAGGGCTTAACTTAGCTGAAGTTTGGTACCCATTGTTATATGCAAATTCTACCAAATGCAGGTAGTCTTCCCACTTGTTCAGTTTTGTTCTTACGTACATGTGGAGCATATCCTCTATGATTTGGTTTGTCCTTTTGGTCTATCCATCTATTTGTGGATGATAACTCGTACTGAAATTCAAATTAGCATTTATCCCTGCAAAAAATTCCTTCCAAAAAGAGGATGTCAATTTTACATCTCTATCTGAAATCACCATTTTAGGAATACCATGCAGTCTAAAAATTTCTTTCATGAATATTTCAACAAAGTTTATAGATTTAAAAGTAGACTTTAAAGGAATAAAGTGTGCAGACTTACTGAGTTTATCGATTACAACCATGATAGAATCATTTTCTTTCTGAGTTTTAGGCAAACCTGTTATAAAGTCCAGTGATATGGTCTCCCATTTCCATTCTGGTACTTGTAAAGGTTGTAATAGGCCGGCTGGATGCTAGTGTTCAGCCTTAACCTGCTGACAATCTTGGCACCTAGCCAAGTACTCTGCTATTTTGCCCTTCATATTAGGCCAGTAAAATAGTTTTCTAAGTGATTTTATTGTTTTCTCATATCCTGGATGGCCAAAATATGGTTTCTTATGCCCTTTGTCCAAAACTGTTAATTTTAACACTGTTGAATCTGGTATGTAAAGTTTGTTTTTAAATCATAAGAGTCCCTTCTTGTCGATACTTAGATCTGGTTTATCTGAGTTTGCGGTACTGTTTTGTAATTCTACCATCATCTTAGTGTAATTTCCGTCGTTATTACCTATCGACCTTATTCTTTGTTCCAGATCACTTTCTGCCCTGCTGATATTTATCTCAAATAACCCATGGACTCTTCTGCTTAAAGCATATGCTATTTTATTTTCCTTACCCTTGATGTGTCTGACTTTGAAGTCGAATTCTCTTAAGAAGGATAGCTATCTTGCTTGTCTTGCATTAAGATCTGGTTGGCTAAACAAATATTTTACCCCGCTATTATCCGTCGATAGTAGAAATTGTATGCCCTTTATCTAGTGTCGCCACATTTTTAAGGCGTGTATTACCGCTTCCAATTCTAAGTCATGGGTGACATAATTTCTTTCGTGTTCTTTTAATTTATGAGATTCATAACAAATAACGTGTCCTTCCTGAGTTAGGACACCACCTAGTCCTTCTTTACTTGCATCAACACATACAATGAAGTCTTTATCTGGGTCTTCTACCTTCAATATGGGTGCAGTTGTCAATAATTCCTTCAACTTGTTAAAACTATCCTGACACTTCTCTGACCAGTTAAACTTGGTCCCTTTCTTTTGTAATTACGTGATAGGGTAGGCTATCCTAGAAAACCCTTCTATAAATTTGTGGTAATATCCAGTGATTCCCATGAATGACTCGATGTCTACTACATCCTTAGGTACTGACAATTCCATAATGGATTTTATCTTCTTTGGGTCTATAGCAATGCCTTCCGCTGAAATTACATGTCCTAGATATTGTATTTCTTTCTAATAAAAGCCACATTTGTCAAATTTGTCGTACAGTTTGTGTTTCCTCAATGTTTGCAGAACAATACTTAAGTGTTCATCATGGTCTTCCTCTGTTTTTGAATAGACCAGAATATTGTCGATAAATACTACCACAAACTTGTCCAAGTACTAACTGAAAATATTGTTCATCAGGCACATAAACGTGGCTAGTGTGTTAGTGAGTCCGAAAGGTATGACTGCGAATTTGTAGTGTCCATATATTGTCCAAAAATTTGTTTTGTTTATGTCCTTGTCTTTTATCCTAACTTGATGATAACTGGATCGTAAATCCAAGTTTGAAAAGATCTTGGCCCCACCTACTTGATTGAACATATAATTTATCTTTCGTAAGGGGTATTTGTTCTTAATAGTCATTTTGTTCAGTTGTCTATAATCGATACATGGTCTTAGAGTACCATATTTCTTTTTCACAAAGAGGACTGGTCCTCTGCATGGTGAAACACTCGGTCTGATATACTCTTTGTCCAACAGTTCCTATAATTGTATTTTCAATTCTGCCAGTTCTCGTAGGCTCATTTGGTAAGGTGCTTTTGAGATAGGGGCTGAACCGGGTAGTAGGTATATGGAGAAGTTTACTTCCATTTTAGGAGGTAATTCTGGTATCTCATCCACGAACATGTCTCTGAACTCACATAGGACAACAAAGTCTTCTAACTTTGGCTTATCCTCTTTCCCTAACATATTCGTTACTTGGATGGCATAGACTTGACATCCCTTTCTCATACATTTCTTGAGTTGCATAGCTGAAACTTGTCTGACTCATACATGTTTTTGTATACCTTGGGTTGTTCTAGTAGCGCCAAACGCGTCTTTGTAACTAGGTATCTTTGTATAAAAATATAGTACTTCTTTGTGTTGTTCCAACCAATCCATCCCGATAATCATATCGTAAGATCCTAGTGGTAGGATGTTCAGATTTGCTTCTATATTTTGACCATCTAAGATAAACTCAAAGTCAGAAACAAAGTCAGCTACCTTCCTTTTGGTACCTGTTGCTAGTTGTACAAGCCATGATTTTGCGTGATTCAGTTTCATTACTTTAATTGACTCTACCACATTAGGAGTAATATAACTTAACATAGCTCTAGGGTCAATTAAAACAAAAACTCGAGTGTTATTAATTTTACCTTCGATTTCTACCACCAAGGATTGTTGTTCAGCTTGTCGACCATCTATGGCTTCATTTATCCAATGCAGGCTTTTGCCCACGTCTCCCACCATCGATGCTTCCTACACATAATGAACATCAGTTCTGTTTGCAGAAATTAAACATGGACAGTTCCTCCTTAGATGAGGCTCTCCACATTCCCAATAATTTAATGGATCGCAAGAGTTGTCCCCAAACTTATTCATTCCCATGTTTACCGGTTTATCGTTGCCTTGCGTATTTGGATGATTGGAGTGAAAATCCTTTCTTGGAAATATTTTTGCTACATTCTGATAAGGAGTTGGATGGAATCCCTTCTTCCGTTGGTTCATTCGATCTTGTTTCTTATCCTTCCAAGATTTGGGAAATTATGCCCAATATTTATACTAGTCATAGCACATTCTTGTTTTCCTGAATGCTTCACTCATGGATTTGGGGTTGTCAAACTCAATTCTGTCCCTGTAGGATTGTGGTAAACAACTTAAGAATTGTTGAATTTTTACCTTATCCTCCCGGATATATGGTACGAACCTTAGTAGTTCCAGAAATTTATTTATAGCGTCCTCCATTTTCCTTTGTCGAAGTTGTAACTCATAAAATTCTTTCCTCTTCCTTTCATAATAACTTTCAGAAATGTATTGTTTCTTGAAATACTTCTTAAAATYAGGCCATTCTAACTGTTTCTCTTTCAGGCCCTTGGCCAATTTAAGGTCTTTCCASCAAATGTTGACCTCTYCTTTCAGATTGTAGATGGCCATTCTSACCTTCATGTTGTTGGAATAGTTGTATATCTGGAAGTATTMTTTTGATGTCCAACAACCATGCCTCTGCTTCTTCTCCTCTCGTAKATTCTCCATCAAAAGTAGTTGGTTTAATATTTTTAAATTCTCCTTTGAGGTGGTCTACTTGTTTTCTTTTTCTGTATGGTTTAGTTTTGTCTTTAGCTGAAGGTGTTCCTTCAGATGAACTGTCTCCTTTTTTTGTTTCCGSCCTAGAGCTCTTGGAGGCCCTTTTTATGACCTGTTCCTCATGGTTATCATCCTTTGGACTTTTCTTGGTCTCTATACTGTGAAGCAGAACATCATTTATCTCTTGTTGTTCCTGCTGTKCTTTCTTCAATTTTTCATTGTCATCTTTAAAAATATCTAKTTCTACAATAAGATTCCTCATTGTTTCCAACACCTCCATGGGTGAGCTTTGGTCACTGTTCTGTCTTGTATCTCAAGGAGGTCTTTGCTGCAGACTTCCTTCCATCTTGATTTCTGCATCGTCTTGAGATACCATACATAATACAAAGAAGAAAGGGCTTTATGTTTGTAGCCATAAGGTTTATTAGTTTTACATAAATCAGACTATATACTAAGCAACTAATATGGCCCTATTCAGGCCTAGTGTTGCAACTTTGGCTCTAAAACCATATGTAATATGCCTCAAAATGGCAACATAAAAGAATTTTTTTTCGAGGTAAGTTAAGTACTTCTCTTCATGTAGTAACCTTCTTATATTATTCTAATAGTGTAGTAACTTATCTATGGTTTAAACCCCACATCCCTATTCCTAACAAGTGTCTGCAAAGTTTTAGGTTTAGACCTACAAACCTATCTTTTTCTTAGACATGGAATTTATGTATTCACGCATATCGGACTAAATAATAGCATCTTTAACATAATGCATTTACCTAACGTAAAAGAAAGGGGTGAGAAAATCATACACCACTAGCAATTAGTAGTGTAGTCTTGCTGGTTGAACAAAATTGGGTTCCTTTAACGAGTCAGCGTGTCTAGTAACGAGGTAACCCCGTCCCTTTTCTTAGTCATGTTTGGGTAATGAAAAACCCACTATGATACTATTGGATAGGAGGTAAATACAAGTTAGCAGTTAAGAGAACGCGGCCTTACTACTCCCATCATAAAGGAGTCAAGTTAACTGCACATTTCATGCATAGCTTGGGTGGAAAGGTATAGTGTGAGAAAGAGTTAAAGCTCTGTATCTATCCATTAATGGGGTCTGTAGGCATGACTTTTGATGAACCTTTCCGATTCCTTTCCAGTCAAAACGTGCCAACCTAAACCTTGTCACATGGCCCCAACAACCCCTTTACTTCCAACATTAAATCACTCTTGTAAGGTCTCTTCCTAGGATTAAATGAACCTTCCTTTGTCATTGTGAGATTCTTTGAATGAGCCTGCGTATCACTATCTTTGGCAGTGAGTCTGTGGAATTGGGTCGCATCATGGAGGCAGGCAACGACGTCCATCTTACTGGTAAGAATTTTTACCTCAAAACAAAGCTTTGAATAATCGAGTTGTTTAATGAAATGCTACAGGGAAAACAATGTTATGTGTCTTCTGTTGTACATATTTAAGTTAAGGTTTTTTCCTTTATCGTTATCTTCGGTGATTTTCTTATCCTTTCGTAGATGAGTGTATGGAGTCTGATATAATCTTGTGTTCTTCAAAGGCTATTACATTAACCCTTGGAAAAGACTTCGATGGCTCAAATCTTTTGGTTTGAGGCTTAGGGTATAAAAAGGGGATTACCTTCCTTATCGATTTCTGAGATTTGCGTAAGCCTTTAGGGTTTAGTGTTAGGTTTTTCTTTTTTTCAAATAGAACTGTCTTGAAAATAATACCTCGGTTATTTGTTTCAGGATGTATTAACCACTTAGCTATAGAATAGACATTTCCAGTAACATTTACATAGGTTTTTCGTCTATCTATGTTTCATGTTTTACACAGTTAAAGGTTGGAAAAAATAACACTGTTGAATTTCCTTTATGAGAAAATATTTGTGGCTTGGTATCATACTAATGGTGGAACTTCGTTGATGCGAGGTTCCAACCATGAGTTACGTAATAAATTGAATTTATCGTTGCCTCCATTTATGGTTCTCTTGTAGCTTCTTTATTATTTTATTTTCGTATGTGTTGTTAATGATTTAATGGTGAATCTTTCTTACAGGGATGTCAAACTCCATGAGGAGCTTGCGTCGATCCCTATCACTTGCACGAAAGGTAAACTGGTTCTGAGTACACTATTCCTTAGCTTTTAGAGTTCACTGGTGCTGATGATCGAGGCTATGTACCATCTTTATTATTTATAAATAAGTTTCAAAGAAAATTTCTATATTTATTAGTCAGGAGTACGCCCTACTTTATGCTAATTCTACAGAGGATTAGCAGGGTACGCAAATATTGTGTCTGGTTGTGGTGGAAATCATAACACAGAAGGGGATTACTCCCTCATTATTCCTTCCTTTGTTTTAAGGCGAAGTCGAGAAAACAATAGGGGTGAAAGTCACCTATGTTATGTATACTTTTTATTAAAAAAAGAAAAATGGACAACTATTCTTTGTAGCCTGATCATCGTATATTGAATCAAATCGAATGTAGATAAATGTGAAGAGTATGTGAGTTCTACACTTTTGATTTTCTTCTGAGTTTAACCTAATTCCCTCCATTTCTGAAACTCAAGTTTTTGTACTTCAGAACTTGAATCGTTTACTGGTTATTCTGTTAATTTTCCAAGATACTTCTTATTATCAATTATACAGGCATTCATAGTAATTTAATTTTCTCTTTACCGTGCATGAAGGTATTATACGTTTCCATCAACTTCGTACAGAATATATATAAAGAACATAAGGACTTGCTTATTACTAGGGATATGTTGTGGTTCCCAAGACTTCCATGTGTTCTATAACTATATACATGCAAACTTTAGCATTGGTAGTTACTTAGCCTATGTTTGTTTCCATCTATTCATAAACCGACCTGTTAATTGATTGCATAAAAAATTTCCCAACACGCCTAAACTAGTAGGATCTCGTCCCGAATTGGAGTTTTTGGTCGGTATAGATTTGGACTGTAAGCCCTTTCAAATTTACCGGTGTAAGTATAGAACTATACAACTGTAGTAGTCCCATTCAATATGGACTCCGATCACGAACCCCAAGTGAGCCATTCGCAAGTATATTAATCGGAAACAAAAATTTAATCGCACCGCATAGAGTAAGTATTCGTACAATTGGACTCCTTATTTTTGTGCAAAGGTTTAAACGATCGAACAACACTAGTTAGATTTTGTCTTACTATTGTCTCTCCCTTATTCTCGTTGAGTATTCTTCTTCTATATTGACTTAGAATAGAGTAGCGGCCTTATTTAATTTCATTTTGTTTTACAACAGGGTTTTTAAGGAGAGTTTCTGACTCCTCGATTTAATAAAACCTATATACTGATCTAACTTTAATCATGTCGATGTATTTCATATATATATATATATATATATATACACACACACACACAATGTAATTTCTCCATTTGCATTCAATGCATAGGTAACTCCAATCTGCATTACAATCTAATTGTGGGGTGTTCAACTACAATGTTTTGTCTTACTAGAGTAGTAATCCAAACCACAGATCCAATCTTACAGAAATTAGGATTCATAAAAGAAATACGTTACAGCAAAGATAATCCATTCTGAACTAGTATAGAGACATTCTAACAATTCCTAAATTCAATAAGATGTATTTGATCTTTCATCCTTAATATTATTCCTAGATTGAATTAACAGATGCATTCTATCAAGTATTTCACCATATAACATTCAGCCAGAGAAAGGAAAGAAACAACATATCTAAAATAATGCGCCGAAAGACAAATGGAGCAACCACGTTCCGCCCAACCGTAGAACAGGGCATCCAAACTACTTGACCCATTCACCCCTTAGCCTGACCATGAATCCATGAGGGTGAACTTGGAAATAACTTGTCTTCAGCAATGTCCTTCAGCTCCAGCAGATTTCTCTTGCCTCACATTCAATCAGTAGTGTTCATAACAACAAGTAAATCAATAGTCTTCTTCCCTAGCATACTTGGTAGCGTCTTGCCTCCTCACATATGCTATTTATCAATTTGGCTAGGTCTTTTTCCCTCCCTTGGGAATTTTCGCAGCTTTCTAAATCCCTATTTTTCAGGGGTTGCTAATGGCCAAATCACTGATTTTCCACTTGTAATAATCATCCTAGAGGTAGTTCCAACATGTTCCCCACTCATGGAGTCATGGTCAGCTAAACTTAACATGGTTGTTATGTTTTCATACAAGTTTCATAGTAAAATAGTTAGTTGGGTCAAATAAGGTCTCTGCGCAACAGTCATAATAATTAATTACAATTATCAAATTCGAAATTTGGAATTGCCATAAATGGCAAAAAATTTCCAAATTCAGATTTACTAAAAACGGAATAAATTTCCAACAAATTTAAATTTCAAAAATACTTTATTTTTGGGGGATGTCACATTCGGGTTGGAATTGAAGATCCTAGACTCGGAGATCGCCCAACCCCGAGGAGAGGAGGGGGGGTCTGCATTACATACGGATGAGGTATCCTTGCACACCTTTCTATTCCATATTGATAAGGGTGCTTACACTACTTAAGTGAATATTCTATTATCCACCACTAAGTCTATATTGGGATCATGAATGCACTACCACTTTGACACTTTATCTTAATTGGATCTTGGAAAATGTTTGTAAATGTTGTAAATAAACATGTTTCTGTTTTATTTCATTTACTTTGCTATTCTCGCATAATGGGAAGGTGAAAAAAAGAGTTGTGATTGTTTTCCTTCCAAGAGAAACCCATTAAAAGTAATGAGAGAAGCAGTGAAGAGGGAAGGGAAATAGTATAAATTGAAGCTTGAAGATGAAAAACAACTCGAGATTGAGTGGATGAAGGAGTTAATGTTCCTTTTCACTCTAAGAGAAGGTGTCTCATGCCCATGGAATCTATAATTTTTCTCCTTACCATTAATAACAATACACAGGCTCAATTTATAGAACACCCCTTTGCAATTTTCTCCCTTACGATTAGTAACAATGCATAGGTTTAGTTTATAGCTCACCCCTTTGTAATTTTGTCCTCAACATAATAAAATAAACCCATTTAAATGTTGATATGTGTGAATTAATGCATTTTCTTCTCTCGGTCTTTTTGTTAGGAGTTGCAGTTTTCTATGCATATGTTGTTGAATTAAATTTTCATCATCTACTATCCATGCATGTAATTTATTATTGTTGAACATTTTTATTGATTGTGGGGTTTCAAAATATACCCCAAAACATTTTAAAATTGTCGTGGAGTGTTAAATTCACCCTAGTAAGTGTATTCATTGTTGAAGAGTAAAATTACCCTCTATATAGTTGTTTGGATAGTTTGGTCAACTTGTTCCACTAGGTTAATCAACTACCACATTTTTGGTCAAGATCCCTTTCTCATTCCACCATTAAACATCCATTGGTTGACCCGATTTAGCTAAACCCAATTTGGGTAAATTCGGCTTGGATCTATTTGACTTGGTCAACTTGCATTACCTCTAACTTGTCGCATCTTTCTAAGTCATTTGTTTATGACTCAACTTGTGGCATTATTAGTCAAGAATTTCCAATAATCCAATGAGATGAGTCTATAATTGTTTTATTCCATGGAAATATTTTTGTTTGTGAGAGAGATATGCCATAGGCCTACCCTTTAAGAACAAGATGGTATCAAAGTAAATTTTAAAGGAATGGAGAATTATTTCTACCAGGGATACAAAGAATCAAATCACAATCAATGGCATGGCATCATCATGAAGAAAATGATAGGGAATACCTACAGGTGAAATTGGATTGACTAGAGAAAACATTGCTACATTGATAGAGTTGGTGACACAACTTCTAGTATGAAGGTTAAGGGATGAGACTCAACAAACAATGAGCATGAAAAACACAAGGTTTTCATGGTAGGTTCCAAAGGCGGGAGGCTTGGAAACTCTTGTAATGAAAAAAACATTTCTTCATCTTCTAGTGTTACATTCAAAGTTGAAGTGAGGCTAGAAATAATGGAAAAACTAATGCATAAGCCCTAGATAGCTAGTTGAAACAATTGGATGTTTTCTTTGATAGCCCATGGTAATGAAGAGGAAAACCTCATTAAATGGTATTATATTTGGAAAGAAAAAGGACAAGGAGTGCAAGGGCACACTTCTGAGTTCACGGGATAGGCCATCAAGTTGGGTATTTCTCTTGAAGAACCAAGTGTGGTGATGAAGTACCTTGGATGAATTCTTATCCATATCCAAAGATGGTTGCAACTTCATGGTGTAAAAATCATAAACAAGGCTCTCTACATTGATTTGGACTCTAGGAAAAGAAAACATCACATGGGACAAGAAGAAGTTGATAAGAAAAGCGACAAGAAGATAGAAACCACAACCAAGAAAATGAGGGATCATGATAGACATTGAAAACATTGCAATGTAGATGGACATATGGAAGATAAGTGTTGGAAAACTCATCCATAATTATGTCCAAAGTGGATAAAGTCCAAGGGGAAAGCAAAGGGATATACTGAGACAATAGAACTTAGAAGAAGAAATATAAAACACCTATGATCTAGATGAAGTCATAGTTTGCACCACATTGCAACATCTAAGGGAGAGTGAGTATAAGCATGTGCTTTTCTAAATAAAAGTTCAAGAGAAGAACATGAAGGTAAATACCTTGTTCAATAGTGGTTCTCAATGTTATTTGGTTTCTTAAACATTGGTTGACTATATTGGTCTACAAAGCTATGATCTAGTGCATCCAAGCTCACTAGTTGCAAGGGAAAACTATTATGATAATCACTCAAAGATATCAAATAAAGTTTTTCATTAGTGTTATCTGTGTTGATGAGTTAGAATTTAAAGTTGTGCCATTGGACACCTGCTGAGTGATGTTGGGTAGCCCCTACTTGTGGGATAGGGATGCTACCTTCTACAGGAGAGAAAAGAAGTATGAATTGGTCAATGGTGGCAAGGCATACCTCATCAAAGCACATCAATATAGAGATATAACAACTCCTCTAATAGAAAAAAAAGGGAAAATAAGAATGGAACAAGCCACCTTCATCAGTAATGGAATGGTGTAAATGGAATGGTGTATATGCAAGGGAAAATGGAAGTTTTGTACTTCTATGTCCTTAACGGTATATCTTTTGGGGACAAAAACGCTTTAAATGGGGAGGTGTGATCGGAATTGGATGTTGGAAAATGTTTGTAAATGTTGTAAATAAACATGTTTTTGTTTTATTTCATTTATTTTGGTCTTTTGGCACAATGGGAAGGTGAAACTAACAATTGCAAATTTTTTTGTTGTTAAAAGTTCTTGGATAAGAGTTTGTCTTCCTCAAACATAATGGAATATGTTAATTTCCCAAGAGGGAGAGACATCTAGCAAGGGAAAATGTATAACAAGTTGATCATTTCAAGTGACATGGTTTGAACCAACATTAGTAGACAATAGGTAATGATGATTATTGTCACTAATAGTTGACAACTAAATTGTGATAGGTTTTTTCCACTTTCCAAAAAAACAAAAAGAAACATTTTCCATTAAAACTTCATATATCCTCTCATACATGGAAATTTATAATACTTTTATTCTAAAAAAAAATCATAACATTATATGTTAAAATCCCATATGTACCACTTATTTTTGATAAAATCTCCAATATATATAGATATTTGGTCAAAATCAACCAACCATATATAAATATATATATCCTTTTGTCAATTGGGTTTAGCATGAGTGGTTTCAGGAGGATGGTGGAGTACATTCCTCTAAAACAAGGGAAGTTATTCAAGGGATATATATATATATATATATATAATAATCTATTTTTAAGGTCAGGACCAAGGGAGACACCAAATTGGTGTATGAGACCCCCTCTCCCCAACAATTTAATCATTTTTGTTGATGATGGGGTTAAGTGCTAATTTACTTGTATTTTGGGTGATGTCAATTATTTTATTAGTATGGGCATGTAACTACAAAGATTTGGGGTTATTTTATAAATATAGTAACCTCAAAACTAAATTGATAAATACTCCCACTCTATAAGGGGTATTTTACACCATTTTTTTTATTTTTTATTTTTACACCTGCGGAGTTATACTCCGGTCTAAAGAATATTGCAGTGATGAAATCCCCAAATGCTTAACGAGAAAGAAATGTGTATTTACTTGGCAACCTAAGAACAGTTATGCGGCAATAGATCTGGTCTATTTTAATTTGTTTATGTTTTTGTCTCCCAAGGGTTAGGTATTCAAGGGTTCTACAGACAAGACAAGGGTTTTCCCTATGCTATAGCTCTCTGATATATGTGTGGGGTCCAATAGTAGTACTCGGCCCAATATCTCAGGGCACTAACTAAGGAGGATAGACCATACCCTTAGCCTCACTACCCGACTACCGAGGTACTAGCGAGTATCTTCCCGAGTGCTATTCTCGGTGACACTATAGCAGTCCGGCGGCCGATTGGTTTATCTAAAGAGGGATTCAGGAAATCTAGGTCGATCCGTACACATGTGTTGTCTGATGCGCTACCACTCGAAGGGGTACGAACACTCGAAGGGGTACCAATAGGGGTTAAAAGGGTGGCCAACAGATGTTCGATTAAGAACCACTTATATTTCCTGTGTGTATGAATCTCTCAACTGTGGGTTTATGCACGTAACGACAGATCTTTGTGGCTTAAAGACGTCGGAATACGTGTCTACCCTGAAAATAAAATTCCCACAATTTCTACCAAGGAAAGTGCTCTGATACCACTTGCAAGATACCAGATATAATAAATATGCAGAATAGAAATAAAATGCTAGAAATGGCCGAATAACAGTAATATATCCAGCATAATATCCACAACAACACATAAATAATATAAGAACAACAGTAGAAATAGCACATTGATTCAAAAAGCAATGTTCACAGGTCTCTTCGATGGAGCAACCTCCAATCGAGCAGCGCTCTGTTACAATAATCTCCAAGCTAGGGTTTTCATACTCTCGACTCTTATTTATACTAAATATGTCTATCAAGAGAAACATCTAGACGAAGATCCTTCTAGAAGCGAAAGCTTCTATTAGGTCTTCTTACATCTAACTTATTCTATTTTATTGAAAGACCTTATTAATATTGACCCTTATTAGATCCGAATATGTTGATCTACCTAAGTGCGGGTTAGGACCCTAACAATTGGTGTATGAGACCCCCTCTGCCCAACAATTTTATCATTTTTGTTGTTGTGGAATGAAGTGCTAAATTACTTGTATTTTGGGTGATGTCCATTATTTTATTAGTGTAGACATGTAATTACAAAGATTTGGGGTTATTTTATAAATATAGTAACCTTTAAACTAAATTGATAAATACCTCCACTCTATACTGAGTCTTTTACACCAAATTTTAATGTCTTGTAACCTTAAAAATAGGTTATTATTATTATTAAAACCTGTTAAATGTTTGCCTAAATAACTTCTTCAAACCCCAAAACTTCATTAATTATTAATTAGTATATATATATTTATAGCCTATTAAATACGTTATTATTTTTATTATTAAAACCTGTTAAATGTTTAACCAAATAACTTCTTCACACCTAATAACTTCATTAATTAGGCTAATTAGGCTATATGTATAGCCCGTTAAATATTTTCCCTGGTCGGCTTCTTCAAACCTAGTGGCTTCATTAAACAGTTAAATATCTACCCTACTTATTCATTATGTGCATMTCGACATTCCAGTGAAATGGTAGTCGCTTCTTTCTTCTACCCTGGTGGCTCCAGTGTTCTCATTCACTCTGCATCGATATTCTAGTGAAGTGGTTTTGAGAACGAAAGGGGCAATCTGAATGAAACAGAGTTCGAGCGTAGGCTTTTTCCCGGCCTTAGAGAAAGTGGAGGCTTATTTATCCATGGTGAATCAATCACCCTCTGAATCAATTCTCAATGCAATGCGTCCATCAAAGGATGCCTTGGTAACCCCAGAGCTCACGAGAAACCGAAACGAAGAAGTGAATCTCCAGGTCCTCAGTTGCCTGAACAAAATCGTGAAAATAACGGCACCCAATAAACCATTCCACGACGATCTATTGAAAGATATATTAGAGCTTACGGTCAAAAGTTTTAAAGATCTGGGGAAGATGGACAGTCCTTCCTTTGCAGTTAGGGTTTCCATTCTAAAAACTGTTGCAGATGTCACTTCGTGCGTAATAATGTTAGGGTTTCCATTCTAAAAAGTGTTGCAGATGTCACTTCGTGCGTAATAATGTTGGACCTTGGACTGATCGACCTCATCATTGAATTGTTCGAATGTTTCTTTTCGGCTGTTTATCAGAGTCCTTATTCTGAAGATGTATACGCTTCCATGCAAATTATAATGACCATCATTTTGGATGAAAGTGCCGGTATCTAGCAATGTTGGACCTTGGACTGATCGACGTCATCATTGAGATGTTCGAATATTTATTTTCGGCTGTTTATCAGAGACCTTATTCTGACGATGAAGATGTATACGCTTCCATGCAAACTATAATGACCGCCATTTTGGATGAAAGTGCTGATATCTCTTTACGCAACAACTTGACAACAGAAATAATGAAGTCTTCACCGGCCGCACATAAGTTAACCAGGGTTGTCCTTGCATCTTGTGCTAAAAGCTTAGATATTTGATGGATTGAGAAGAGGAGTGATGAAGCGTGCAAGTAGTTGTCTCTTCTTTGAACATTGCAGTAAATTTTGTTATCTGGACGGGTTGTTTAGATTAGTGTTTGATTTGCTGCATAATTATGTACTATGTCGGAGTATTCAGAGTTCTTCTGAATGAATGAATTTGTTGGGAAGCATTAGTAGAGATTCCACACCAATAATTTTTAAATTCTTGTGTTAACTATGGGTGATATAACATTGATATGGTCTACACCATTTTCCATTAGACAGATGCTTGTTCATTTATACCAATTCAAAAGGATGGGCGTATCCGTTTTTAATGTTAGCATGTTTATATAGATTTAAGTGTGTTTTAGTTTTCAGAGGAAGAGAATATAAATATTATAATCTTTTAGTTTAATTTGAAAATACATTTTACATAATGTTTTTTTTTTAAATATTAAAATAGAATTTAAGTTATTGTTAATTTGACATTATTGATCACCATGATATTGGTTAAATTGACAAAGCATTTATGGAATTACATTCTGTTTTTTTGCCTCAATAACCAAGTACTTGTATTGAATTTAATTACGAGTAAATTTCAAAGATTGGTAGGATATATTGAATTCAATGTAACACATCAAGATTTCTAATACGTATATGATATCAATTTGTAAGAGACCAAGACTCTAATCTAACTTAAGAATATAATAACAAAATCTAGCTAAAAATAAATAGTTATATTCAAGAGGGCAATGTTGAGTATGTGTTAGTCTTTGCATAACCTAATCTAGTGTTTGGGTCAAATTGGTTGTTTTTACATCGATTAGGCCCATGTTTTTGTTTTTCGTAGAGGTGTTGTTCTAAAAAAATCTATTTTCAATAATTAATTCTACACGGTTAAAATCTAGATGCAACCTTAAAGAGAAATGTTTGAAAATAAAACAACAATTCTTACCAAAACAATACATAACCTCCTTATAATGAGGGACAACCAACTAATTTAGTATTCATTACCAAAAATAAAAGTTTAATACAATGAGTGAATATTAAGTAACTATTTAATGGGCCTTATTCAAGGAAGTTAGTCTCATACATTATTAAAGTATACACTACATATCCCCTAGCTTGCCATCGTTGCCTAACACCCTTCCACAATGGATCTACCACGGTAGAAATCCATGTCACCACTTCCACATCACTATGTGTGGAATTTTCCATTCTTTTCCAAAAAATTCTAAATTTAAAAAAATCCCTAGTTTTGAAATATTTCCACCAAAAGCTCTAATTAAGATTATAAAATCCCAATGATTACTAATTTCCACCATTAACTTACATTAGCATAATTCGGCATGAATTGCTCAAAAAATTGAGGATTTCCCCAAATTTCTTCAAATTTCTCCATGGCCACCTCTACAACTATCATTTTAGAAAATATTGACACTCTAATTGTCAATACAACCACCCTAGACCACATTTCATTATCATTTCATCTATTTATTGCTATTAATTTACCCAGAAATATTTATGAGCATGAATTCACATATAAATTGGGGATTTTTACCCAATTTTTCAATGGTTGATATTTAAATTTAATTTTTGTCACGCCTTTAATAGAGGTAAAAATTGGACATTTTAACCCTTGACATTTCCACCTCCGAAATTTTTGTCAAATACTTTGCAAGAATCCTCTTAGTCTCAAAATATTGTGTTGTGACCTATTGTGATTCCATAGAGTATTGAAGCCACATGTGCTGCTTGGAGGAGTTTCCACATGTGCTGCTTGGAGGATTTTACTTGCACATTTATTGAGGTTGGTTGCACTTTGGAGCTTGTGCATGATGACTTGGCATGTTCTACTTGAGCGTTCCATTTCATGAGGAACCTAGTCACATAAGGGGATATTAATGCACATGTTCATATCTTATTTATTAGGGGTTCCCACATATTTGGAATATTTACACCTTGGGATGGTGATATCACATGTATATGGATGAGGTATCCTTGCACACCTTTCTATTCCATATTGATGAGGGTGCTTTCACTACTTAAGTGTATATTTGGTCATCCACCACTAAGTCTATATTGGGATCATGAATGCACTACCACTTGGACACCTTATCCGAATTGGATCTTGGAAAATGTTTGTAAATGTTGTAAATAAACATGTTTTTGTTTTATTTCATTTACTTTAGTGTTCTCGCATAATGGGAAGGTGAAAAAAAGAGGTGTGATTGTTGTCCTTCCAAGAGAAACCCATTAAAAGTAATGAGACAAGCAACGAAGAGGAGAAGGGGAAGGGAGATGCAAGGAGAACGAGGGAAGGAAATTAGTACAAATTCAAGCTCGAAGATGAAAAACAACTTGATATTGAGTGGACGAAGGAGTTAATGTGCGTGTTCACTCTAATAGAAGGTGTCTCCTAGGCATGGAATCTGCAATTTCTCTCTTTATGATAAGTAAAAATACAGTATAGATCACCCCTTTTTAATTTCTCCCTTATGATTAGTAAGAATAGACAAGTTTAGTGTATAGCTCACCCCTTTGTAATTTTCTCCCGAACATAATAAAATAAACCCATTTAAATGTTGATATGTGTGAATTAATGCATTTTCTTCTCTCGTTCTTTTTGTTATGAGTTGCAGTTCTCTATGCATATGTTTTTGAATTAAATTTTCATCATGTACTATCCATGCATGTAATTTATCATTGTTGGACATTTTTATTGATTGTGACATATCAAAATACCTCCCCAAACATTTTAAAATTGTCTTGGAGCATTAAATTCACCCTAGTAAGTGTATTGGTTGTTCAAGAGTAAAATCACCCTCTATATAGTTGTTTGGATAGTTTGGTCAACTTGTTACACCAGGTTACTTAGCTCCCACTTTTTTGGTCAAGATTCCTTTCTCATTCCACCGACAAACATCCCTTGGTCGACCTGAATAAGATAAACCTGATTTGGGTAAATTTGACTTGGTCAACTTGCATTACCTATGACTTGCTGTATCTTTCTAACTCATTTGTTTATGACTCAGCCTTATTAGTCAACAATGTCCAATAATACAAAGAGATGAGTCTATACTTGTTTTATTCCATGCAAATATCTGTGTTTGTGAGACGAACACACCATACGCCTACCCTTTAGGGAGAAGATGGTATGAGAGTAAATTTTGAAGGTTTGGAGAACACCTTCATTGTAAACACTCGTATCCAATACCAAATGGATAATTATTTCTACCAGGAATACAAAGAATCAAAGTGCCATCAATGGCATGGCATCATCATGAAGAAAGTGGTATTGAATACCTACAGGTGAAATTGGATTGACTAGAGAAAATCATTGCTACATTGATAGAGTTGGCGACACAAATTCTAGTATGAAGGGTAAGGGATCACACTCAACAAACAATGAGCACGAAAAACACAAGTTTTTCATGGTAGGTTCCAAAGGCGAGAGGCTTGGAAACTCTTGTAAGGACAAAAACATTTCTTCATCTTCTAGTGTTACATTCAAAGTTAGGTGAAGCTATAAATAATGGAAAGACTAATGAAGAAGCCTTGGATAGTTGGTTGAAACAACTGGATGTGTACTTTGATCTTTATCAAATCCAAGAAACACAAAATATGTCCTTTCCCCATTTGAAGATGGCTAGACATGGTTTGTTGTGGTGGGAGATTTATGTAGATGCACTGAGGATAGGAAACAAACCCATGATGATGAACTGGGAGGACTTCAAGGAATCACTAAAGTCAGAATTCTAAACCATAGGTAATGAAGAGGAAAACCTCATTAAATGGTATTATATTTCGAAAGAAAAAGGACAATGAGTGGAAGGGAACACTTGTGATTTCGTGGGGTACACCATCAAGTTAGGTATTACTATTGAAGAACCAAGGGTGGTCATGAAGTACCTTGGAGGAATTTTTATCCATATCAAAAGACGGTTGCATCTTCATGGTGTAAAAATCATAAACCAGGATCTCTACATTGATTTGGACTCTAGGAAAAGAAAACATCACATGGGACAAGAAGAAACCGATAAGAAAAGAGACAAGAAGATAAAAACCACAACCGAGAAAAGGAGCGATCCTGATAGACATTGAAAACATTGAAATGTAAGTGGAAACATGGAAGAGAAGTTTTCAAAAATTCACCCATAATTATGTCCAAAGTGGATAAAGTCCAAGGGGAAAGAAAAGGAAGATACCGAGACAAAAGAAGATGAAATAGAAATCACCTCTGATCTAGATGAAGTCATAGTTTGGACCACATTGCAACATCTAAGGGAAAGCAAATATAAACATGTGCTATTCTAAATCAAATTTCAAGTGAAGAACATGAAGGTAAATACCTTGTTCGATAGTGGTTCTCAATGTTATCTAGTTTCTTAAACATTAGTTGATGAGCTTGGTCTACAAAGGTATGATCTAGTGCATCCAAGATCACTATTTTCAAGGGAAAACTATTATGATAATCACTCAAAGATATCAAATAAAGTTTTTCATTAGTGTTATTTGTGTTGATGAGTTAGAATGTAAAGTTGCGTCATTGGACACCTACAGAGTGATGTTGGGTAGCCCTTACTTGTGGGATAAGGATGCTACCTTCTACATGAGAGAAAATAAGTACTACTTGGTCAAGGGTGGCAAGGCATACCTCATCAAATCACATCAATATAGAGAGAGAACATAGGACAAGGAGGCCACCTATGGGAACGCCCACCTTGGGCGCACAAGTCAATCAACTAGGCACAACACTTCTTCACCTTTTGATGATGAATTACATATATGTAAAATAAATGGTTCCCTTGGTATATAAGGTGAACCAAGACTAAAATAAATCATTATTACCTTTCTTTTGAAGCTATGTGTCGTGTTTGTGTTCCTTTCTAAATTTTCATTTTACATTCATGACAGTTTCATTTTTAGGGCTTCTGAAGAATAACCAATGCACCTCCCTTGATGGCTGCCTCCTTGTGATTCTGTTTTCCATGCTTCCACCTTAGAGAGCAAGATTATCTCATCAAAAAGCCACTCTCTTGGGGATAAAAGCATTTCCTTTGAGTTTTCTAAGGCAAGAGGAAGGGCGCACCAACTCGGGTTTGTGCCCTTGTTGTTTTCTTCTTTGTGGGAATGAAGTGAGTGCTCCCTCTTCCATGGATTCACTGGTATTCTCCCACTAATCCCTGGAGGTCAGATCAAAAAAACCTCTTGGCGACTCTCATCTCATCCCAGTCTCGATCGCCATTTTCTCGGCCATCCAAACTAATGGTTTGCCCGTGGTGAGATTTGCGCCCCTGAAGAGAATTTTTGGTTAGAAGTCGAGCTATGTATTGCGTGGTCAACTTATCCTATATATCGCCTTATTGGGAAGATCAATTGGTATCAGAGCCTTAAGATATATGGAAAAGATTCTGATCTTGAAGATTGAGCCATTTTTTTTTTGGGGGGGGGGTTCATGAAATAATCTAGAATTTGCCCATTCCAAGCTTTCCATTTTATGCAAGAAGATTCACAGATATAATAAGCCCCAAGGGTGCCCACATCTCCATTTCCACAGAGAGGAGCTCCACATATCTAAAACAATACATATCTCTCCCTCTAGACCATTTCAAGCTTTGTTGCCTCAAGGTTTTGAGTCCTCTATTCTATAAACATAGTCCTCTATTCAACATTGCAACCTCGGGGAAAATTTTCTCTTCAGTTGGCAACACAATGCCTGCATGCAAAGATCCTTTGGCAGTTGACTCAAATTCCAACACATCAAATCCTATCCAAGATCTTGCCTTCGTCCTCAATGAGCTACTCAAAATGCAACAACAAAATAATCCAGATCCATTCTGGTTGGACACTTGAATCCAAATACCCAAGTTTGTTTGGCAAACGAATGGTAAAATGGTTGATTCTTGTTTCCATACCCTATCCACATATTTCAATACATGTCTAGGGCTTACCAAGGAAAGAAATGCCCATGTTGTCGCCTTGCAATTAGAAGGATCGGCACAAAGTTGCAATACATTTGTGATAGAGATTCAAGATGCTCCAGAATCCTCTACTTCGCAACCCATCAAAACATGGGGTGGAATTTCTGAAGCTTTGAGAAATTACTTCTACCCACCTCGGTATGTGCAATCCTTATGGATCAAATGGCACCAAGTTCGACAACTCCCTTCACAAGGAGTGCAAGGCTACATAGAATTATTCTACAAGATGCGCCTATGACTTCATGTTCCAGATCTGGAAGAGGTACTCATATTAAAATTTGTGGTTGGTTTATTAATTCAATTCTGTCAAGAACTAGAGTTGTTTGAAAATCCAACTTTACATAAAACATTTCATAGATCTTTGGCTATAGAAAGGAAAGTTGCTCCTAGAGGTCGTATTCCTTAGTCATGCCCTTACACCAACCCCCCTCCTCTCAACCATCACAATCCCATCCCTCAACCCACTTTCCACCTCCTTGGACTCAAAACCCCACACCTAATACAACTACAAGGACACCCTAGTGCTCATTCCACAAAACTAGTTCACAAAATTCATCAGATTGTCGAATCCTCCAAAATCTAAAAAACAACAAAACTCTACTCACTGAGCTCATTACATCTTCCCAAGTAGAAGATACTGAAGGAGTTCCTCTCGACAACCCACAAAATTATATCCCTCATTGATTCTAATGACCCACGAACATTTGAACGCATCCACCCAACCCCTCTTCACCCATAACTGCCAAATCAAAAATGTCGTGTCTTTACTGATTATGGACAATTGAAGCTAGAAAAATTTGGTGTCTCAAGCCCTTGTCAAATGCCTTAATCTTGTCACCACTCAAAATGTGCAACCCTATCAACTCGGATGGGTCCAAAAGGATGGCCCTAGCCTCCTACTTTCCAAGCATTGGCTGGTCACTTTTTTCCTATGCCAATTCAAAGATATTGTCCTTTGTGACATCTCCCCCTTGGATTGTGAGAATTTTCTACTCGGTCTCCCATACCAAACCCAAAGAAATTCTATCTATCTAGACAAATCCCTCCATTACAAAATTACCAAAGAAGGCCACACTTATATATTAACTACAACAAAACCCAAACCCTCTTCTACCAAAGAACAAATCCCACATGTACACTTAAACCGATGTGTCTCTCTCTATTTGGTGTGCCCAATAACACCAAACAATACAACACACCATATTCCTGAAACTATGACTCCCCTCCTCCATGAGTTCGCAGAGGTATTTCAACCTACGGAGGGACTTCCCCCCTTTGGCCACATTGACCATTCCATTCATCTCATCTCCAGATCTGCATTACCTAGTGCCCCTACTTACCAGTTGGCCCCAATAAAAACAGAGGGAATGGAAAGAGAACTGATCAACCTCATCAACTCTGGCCACATCCAACCTTCATCTTCTCCTTGTGCTTCTGCCACCTGTGTCATCCCTAAACAAGATACCTCAGAAATGCGCCTTGTCACGGATTAATGAGCCTTGAATAAAGACACAATAAAAAATCATTACCCCCTTCCTTGGATTGAGGAACTACTCGACACCCTCCAAGGAGCTAAGTGGTTTACTAAGTTGGATTTGAAAGCCGTCTACCATCGAGTTCGAATGAACCCAGATGATGTTTGGAAAACAACGTTCAAGACCAAATTTGGTATTTTTGAGTGGAAAGTCATGCCTTTTGGTCTCACCAACGCCCCAACCACTTTCATGAGGCTCATCAATGACATATTCAGATCAAATTTGGGTCAATTTGTGGTCATCTACTTATATGACATTCTCATCTTCGGTTGGACATGGGACACTCACATTCAACATGTCCGACAAGTTCTCCAAATTATCCAAGAACACAAGTTGCAAGTCAAAGAGAAGAAATCATATGTTGGTCAGACTTCAGTCCCATATCTTGGATTTGTGATTATCTCAAAGGGTATTCAACCAAATACAGCTCGCATCCAAGCATTGAAACAATGACCTCTACCTTCTTCAACTAAGGAGTTGAAAATCTTTTTGGGTGGCATCAATTTCTATTGTAAGTTCAATCCCTCTTTTTCAAATCTTGCTCGATCTTTCCACCAGCTCTCAGATACTTCTTCTACATTCATCTCAACCAAAGAATAAACTACTCACTTTGCTCAGATCAAAGATGCCCTCTTCTCATCCCTTGTTTTACATCTTCGAGACCTCTTCCAACCCTTTCAGATTGAGTCTGACACCTCACAATATGCTATTGGTGTCGTACTTAAATAGGGAGGACATCCCTTGCTTACCACTCTGAAACCCTGTCCGAGGAAAATAAAAATTATGGTACCTACGAAAAGGAATTTTATAGTTTGGTGCAAGCACTCAAACAATGGAGGCATTATTTGTTAGGTAAAGAAACCATTCTGCATACCAACCACCACCCTTTGATTTTCATCAACTCTCAATCGAAGATTTAGGAAGAAAGGCCCCTTAAATGGGCCTCCTACATTCAACAATTTCACTTAGTCATCAGATACAAGAAAGGCACTTCTAATAAAATGGTTGATTTGCTAAGTCGATGTAGTGTACCAATTCACTACCCAGGTTCACCCAAACCTCTCCATTTACCATTCATTACATGGATGTAAAAACAAATGCATTTAACGAGAATTAAACACACTTAATTCACAGAGTAAAATATATATAAGTTACTGTTACCATTAACAAACCATAGCATGCAACAGTAATTCATTTACACAGCGGAAAACATGATACAAAACAACACAGTCATTTCAAATGTGTTAAAACATAACTCAGATTACTTATCTTTTATCTGTTGTAGCATTCACCAACCAAGTGCAGGCCTTCCACGAACCTCCCAGCCTTAGACCACACTGTTCATCATCTCAACAGTAGGTCACCCCCG
>ML779429.1:1401035-1457457 GCA_009831015.1 Picea engelmannii
GAAAACAATGGGACAATTACTTACACATTCTCGAGCATAGCTACAACAAGGAAACACATCCTGCTACAGTCTTTTCACCTTTTGAAGTCTACTTGGGCTTCCAACTAGCATCTCCAACTGATCTTCCACTCACTTGGGATCCTCAAGGTACCTTCCATCAACAAAAGGAACAACTTTCAGCTCAATAATTTCTCCAAAAAATTGCACAATGCCACAGTGTAGTCACATCAACACTCAAAGCAGCCCAAGTTCAGGCCAAGCAACACCATGAAAAACAAAGAACCTTCATGGCCTTTCAATGAGGGGATCAAGTCTGGTTACACCTAGATAAGAAGCACTTCAAAGGCCACCGTCACAAGCTTTTTCCAATAAGATATGCTCCATATACAATACTCGACAAGATTGGAGAAAATGCATATAGGTTGGATCTGCCACCACAACTGGGCATCCACAATGTCATTAATGTAAATCACTTAAAGTTGTTTGAGCCTTCCCTCTTGGAAGAAAAAATCACCATCACTCATCCAGTGGACAACATTCCTGATTTCCAACTCCCATTGGCCAAAGACACTATATTGGACACTCGAAGTCACTCTACAAGACAATAGACTTACACTTCATTTCTGATAGCCCGCCAAGGCCAAACTCCATCTCACGCAAAGTGAATCACGACTAATGTATTGCACAACAAGTTTTCACATCTTCTCATGGAATTTGGGGCACTTCTAGATCTAAACAGGGAGGAATTGGGCCAAGGAGGCCACCTAGGGTAATGCCCACCTAGGGTGCATAAGTCAATCACCTAGGCGCAACACTTCTTCACCTTTTGATGATGACTTAAATATCTGTAAAAGAAATGTTTCACTTGGTATATAAGGTGAATCAGGACTAAAATAAAGCATTCTTACCTTTCTTCTGAAGCTATGTGTCTTGGTTGTGTTCTTTTTTGAGTTTCCATTTTACATTTAGGACAATTTCATTTTTAGGGTTTCTAAAGAATAACCAATGCGCCTTCCTTCATGGCTGCCTCCTCGAGATTCCATTTTCCATGCTTCCACCTCTGAGAGCAAGATTATCTCATTATCTAGCCACTCTCTTAGGGAGAAAATCATTTCCTTCGAGTTTTTTAAGGCAGAAGGGAGGTCGCCCCAACTCGGGTTTGCGCCCTTGTTAGTTTCTTCTTTGTGGGAATGAAGTGAGTGTGATCTCTTCCATGATTGCACTGGGCTTCTCTCACTAATCCCCAGAGGTCTCTCTGATATCACCAAAACCTCTTGGCCACTCTCGAGTCACCCCAGTCTGGATCCCCATTTTCTTGGTTACCCAAACTAATGGTATGCCCCTGTTTAGATTTGTGCCCCTCAGGAGAGTTTTTTGTAAGAAGTCGAGCTATGTCTTGCGTGGTCACCTTCTCCTATAGATCGCCTTCTTGGGCATATCATAACAACTCCTCTAATAAAAAAACAAGGGAAAATAAGAAGGAAACAAGCCACCTTCATCAGTAATGGAATGGTGTATATGCAGAGGAAAATGGAAGATTTGTGCTTCTATGTCCTTAACGGTCTAGCTTTTGGGGACCAAAACTCTTCAAATGGGGAGGTGTAATCGGAATTAGATCTTGGAAAATGTTTGTAAATGTTGTAAATAAACATGTTTTTGTTTTATTTCATTTATTTTGGTCTTTTGGCACAATGGGAAGGTGAAACTAACAATTGTGAAACAAATTTTGTTAAAAGTTCTTGGATAAGAGTTTGTCTTCCTCAAACATAATGGAATATGTTAATTTCCCACGAGGGAGAGACATCTAGCAATGGAAAAAGTCTAGCAAGTTGATCATTTCAAGTGACATGGTTTTCATTAAATAAGGGTAATGATTGAACCAACTTTCCCAAAGAACAAAAAAAAAAACATTTTCCATTAAAGCTTCATATATCCTCTCATAGATAGTAATTTATAATACTTTTATTCTAAAAAAAAATCATAACATTAGATGTTAAAAGCCCATATGTACCACTTATTTTTGAAAAAATCTCCAATATATATAGATATTTGGTCAAAATCAACCAACCATATATAAATATATATATCCTTTTGTCAAATGGGTTTAGCATGGGTGGTTTCAGGAGGATTGTGGAGTACCATCCTCCAAAACAGGGGAAGTTATTCCAAGGATCTCTCTCTCTCGCTCTCTCTCTCTCTCTCTCTCTATCTATCTGTCTATATATATATATATATATATATATATATATATATATATATATACGTATATATACACAATAATCTATTTTTAAGGTCACGACCAAGCGAGACACCAAATTGTTGTATGAGACCCCCTATGCCCGACAATTTTATCAATTTTATCATTTTTGAACAGCCCATTTATTACTAATTTCCACCATTAACTTACATTATGATTGGTTTTGAGCGTAACTTGGCATGAATTGCTCAAAAAATTGAGGATTTCCCCAAATTTCCTCAAATTTCTCCATGGCCACCTCTACAACTATCTTTTTAGCTAATATTGACACTCTAATTGTCAATACAACCACCCTAGACCAAATTTCATTATGATTTCATCTATTTACTGCTACTAATTTAACTAGAAATATTTTTGAGCATGAAGTCACATAGAAATTGAGGATTTTTACCCAATTTTTTGATGGTTGATATTTACATATAATTTTTGTGCCTGTAATAGAGGTGAAAATTGGAAATTTTAACCCTTGACATTTCCACCTCCGAAATTTTTGTGAAATACTTTGCAAGAATCCTCTGAGTCTCCAAATATTGTGTCCTTTGTGTGTGGCATATATCTCGATCTTTTGTGATTCCATACACTATTGAAGCCACATGTGTTGCTTGGAGTTTACTTGCACATTTATTGAGGTTGGTTTCACTTTGGAGCTTGAGCATGATGAATTGGCATGTTCCACTTGAGCGTTCCATTTCTTGAGGAACCTATTCTCATAAGGGGATATTTTTTCACATGTTCATGTGTTATTTATTAGGGGCTCCCACATATTTGGAGGATTTACACCTTGGGATGGTGATAGCACATGCATATGGATGAGGTATCCTTACACACCTTTCTATTCCATATTGATAAGGTGCTTACACCACTTAAGTGAATGTTTGGTCATCCACCACTAAGTCTATATTGGGATCATGAATGAACTACCACTTCAACACCTTATTTGAATTGGATCTTGGAAAATGTTTGTAAATGTTGTAAATAAACATGTTTTTGTTTTATTTCATTTACTTTAGTCTTCTCGCATAATGGGAAGGTGAAGAAAAGAGTTGTGACTGTTTTCCTTCCAAGAGAAACCCATTAAAAATAATGAGAGAAGAAACAAAGAGTACAAGTGGAAGGGAGATGCAAGGAGAAAGAGGGAAGGGAAATAATAGAAATTGAAGCTCAAAGATGAAAAACAACTTGAGATTGAGTGGATTAAGGTGTTAATGTGCCTGTTCACTCTAAGAGAAGGTGTCTCCTAGGCATGGCATATGTAATTTTTCTCTTTACCATTAGTAAAAATACACAAGTTTAGTGTATAGATCACCCCTTTGTAATTTTCTCCCTTACTATTAGTAAAAATACAAAGGTTCCGTGTATAGCTCATCCCTTTGTAATTTTCTCCCATACATAACAAAATAAACCCATTTAAATGTTTTTTTTTTATCCTTATATTTATTCTAAGTGAAATATAAAAAAAAAAGTCCTACAGCCTATCTTTTTACACAAAAATGCCATCAACGATTCCTTCGGGACCAGGAGGATGGTCCATATTCTCATGCATTTCACGATTTCACGATTTTGTGTTTCACGACTTCACGACTTGGGTAGACAACTACCTCCATGCTGCAGACTACCGATAGTTGTGTTCCCAAACTCTTGTCACATTGGATTAATGGGACCAAATAGATGGTCCATATCTCCTCAATCTCCAACAGTCCATATATGTTCTCGCTTTTCGCCATTTCGCGATCTCACGATTTTTGAGAATAGCTTCCTTCTATCTTCAGACTCTCGATCGTTGAGTTCTCAAAATTTTCTCACATCAAATCAATGGGACCAGATCGATGATCGAGATCTCTCTTCTAGTACCAACAGTCAAAATCAGTTCTATCTTTTCGCAATTTCGCATTTCGCAATTTCGCGACTTTTGAAAATAGTTGCCTTCATGCTTCAGACTCACGATAGTCGAGTTCCTAAAATTTTCTTGCATCAGATCAATGAAACCAGATCAAAGGTCCAAATCTCTTCTACTACCAACGGTCCATATCTATTCTCACTTTTTGTGATTTCACAACTTTGGAAAATAGTTGCCTTCATGCTTCGAACTCCCGATAGTCGAGTTCCAAAAATTTTCTCGCATCAGATCAATCGGACCAGATCGACAGTCCAAATATCCTTTAGCACCAATGGTCAATATTCACTCTTTCTTTTCACGACTTCGCGCCTTTGGGAAACACCATCCTTCGCTCTCCCGACTCCATGTTGCCAAGGTTGTCCCGAAATCATCTGTTGACTAATGATCTTCTGTGCTAACGATTACGGTTGCCCTCTCTCCTGAGATTCTGATCATTTATGACATGGAAGGAATTCTAGGTAGACAAATATGGCACCTCGTCTAGATTGGGGCCATCAATATGGGAAATCGCCTCCCAATGGAGCCAAAGGGGTGAGCTTTGGGATTGGATGGAATCATGAAGAATGATCTGTTGAATCGATTCTACACCTGCATTAGCTAGTCTATCCGCAACTTTGTTTGCACTTTGTCGAATGTGTGAAGGGGTTAGAGTTAGAGAAGGTCTGAGAAGAGCCTGGAAGGTGTTAAGAAGGCCAAGGAGGCGCCAACTGGGAGTGATTTTCCCTTGATCTCTACCATTCAAGATTTTTGTTTCCAAGTCTATTATTATTTTTGAGTCTCCTTCAATGATCAGACAAGTGAGGTTTTGATCTAGATGCATTTGCACTCCATTGATGAGACCCCAAATTTCTATTGAATTGTTGGTGTCGCATCCGATATTTTATGCAATGAGGCTTTGAATTTGTCACAAACTATTTCTTATGACTGCTCCATAGCCTGAGTGTCCTGGATTTCCTTTTGATGCCCCATAGAAGTTGACCTTATGGAAGCCTTGCAGGGGGGGGTGGGGGGTGGGGGGAGCCACTTAGAGGGACTGATGGATTTTGAAATTAGAGGGGGCTGTTGAGGAGGGGTGGAGTGTGTAAATGAGAAGCCCAAGAGTTGAGGAGAGAGAGATCACTTGGGTTAGTGGCGAAGTCTTCCTTGGTCCATGATTGTAGCTGAAGAGTTTCTTGGAGATAAAGGAGGATTGTATTCCAAGGGACAGTGGGAGGATATGGTTGGGAATTAAATATTATTTTTTTCCTCTCTTTCCATAGTTGCCAAACTATGAATCCTCGCAAGAGTTGTGAGGCTCTGTTCAATATAGGACCTTTGAAGGAACCAGAGCCCGAGTCCATGATGGTGTTTATGATGTTGTTTTTAACTCGTTTGGTTCTTGTCATGAACAAAGTGCCTTGGTTCCAGATGTTCTTACTGAGTAGACATTTATTTAGGAGGTGATCCATGGTTTCTTCATGGAGAAGGTAGAGATGGAAAATTGAGGGGCCAATGAAACCTCATCTTTGGAGATTGTCCCACGTTAAGATCTTGTTCTAGAGTAGAAGTGAGAGGAAAGTAGAGATTTTGGGCTTGAGTTTTGATTTCCATATTGTTGTCCTGATGTTGTCTTTCTGAAGGTTATGGAAATTATCCTGAAGAGTGTATCCCTCCTTGAGAGTGAAGCTTCCATGAGGTGTGTATCCCCATCTAAGAATGTCTTGTTCTGTGCTTTTCCAGATTCGCCTTTGGGTTGTAGATTGTTTCGAGTGCTGCAAGTCACAATTCATTGCCACTTGGAGTTCATGATGAGTAGATTTCCATCCTCACCATGGATAGATGATGAGGGTTTCTGTCCACAGATATTCCACTTTGAGAGTGGCAATATCTTGAATATGATTTTTGTAGGATTGGAGATTTTCTCCCAGTCATAGGGGTTCGTAGGGGTGGTAGTTGCTTCGAGGAATCCGTCTAGAATAGGTCACTTTGTCCATTGCAAAATTTTTCCCCTGCATTCTTATAAGTTGACTTCGGTGCGTATTTGGGGCATATTTTCATTTCTAAAGTTTTGCCCAGATTTCTGTTGGATTTTTGAGCTATCTCCACCAAATTCTTTCTCCCAGGGTGTTATTTAATTTACTAGGGTGCCGGAGGCCCAAACCACCTAAAGATTTTAGCCTGCAAACTTTGTCCCAGTTGACTAGGGCCCATTTTTTATTCGATTTGTGTAGTGTCCCCAATGCCGAGCCCCGTAGTAAGCCATGTTCTGAAAGGAATTGTAATTAAGATTTATAGGCTGGTGAGCCGAGTTCTTATAAGCTGGAGGCTTATGTCTTGTTAGGCCAGGGAGCCTAAGTGTTGAAGGCCAGGAGCGTATTGCTGTATATGTAATCATGCAGAACAATTAATAAAATATAAACACTACCAGGTGCAATCCGACCATGATGAATGAGTGAAGGGGGACTAAGCATCCATAGAGTGGGCAAGGAATTAGGGGCTGGAAGGTGGAAAAAGAGGCTAAGTGTTGAGCCTAAGGGGCTTAAGCCTGGGAATAATATTTTACTATTATTCCAAAATAACATGTGCCATTTATGTTTTATCCTAAGTATCTAACCATAAGAAAAGTAATGCATGCCAAGGAACACATGTAGTTTCAAGGGTGACAAGTGTCCACCCTAATTAATGCAAATAAAACAGATGAGGTAAGCTGTGAAGGCTCTCTCTCTTCCATTCCACCCGACTACCTGAGCGGGTAGGGAGCACTGAACAGTACGACCGACCCAACCTCTACAAGAATACCTCGTGCATTCCTAGAGGCATGAATTATGTGTTGTGTTTGATAGTCTATGCACATCCTCTATCCGACTAATCAAACGTATGTGTGGAGGCTCTATTCCGAAGCCGTGACCCTAAACCATTCTGCCATTGTTGAACCAGTTGGAAAGATTGTGTTTCCTCGAGCCATTGTTGAGGTTGTTTGAGAGGCCATTTTTGTATTTCCAGTTGGCTATGGTGACCACCCAAAGCTGGACTGCACATGGTTTGATGGCCAGTGCGAGTTGTAATCGATCCTATGTGCGATCTCTCTCTAGGTGAGGGAGGTGGATGTTGTTGGAAGAGGTTTCTTCCAGAGAGTGTCTAGCACGAGCGAGTGTCCAGCACGAGCTTTAGGCTCTAAGACTTCTTGATATATCCTGTTGTCGAGACCCAGAGAGGGAGGTTAGCACCGATGGACTGTGCTTGTGAAGGTGTATACTCCCGGGCGGAACATGCATGTGGGGAATGAGAGTCTGGTAGTAGTGGGCGTAAGAAGGCATCCTAGGAAGAATCCTTACAGATTTTATGTGTTGTTTTTCCCTGTAACCTCAGCCTAGTCTAGAATTCCTTGCCTTGGGATGGAGCTTGGTCCCATCTCAGGGGTGACCCATTGCTGAGCTGATGAGTAGTGTGGTCTAAGGGTGGGAGGTTCGTGGAAGGCTTGCACTTGGTTGGTGGAATCTACCAGTGTTAAAAGATAAGTATGTGATTATGCCTCAATCATGTTTTGTAAGACTGTGCTTCTTATGTTATCATGATTTCCGTTGTGTATATGAATTGATATGAAATGCTATGGATTGTTAATTATTGCAGTAAATAATATGTTTCACTCTGTGCTTAAATGTGTTTATTTGTTGAATGCATGTGGCTCATATAATACCTGTATGAGTTAAATAGTGGTAGTGGTGTTATAGTCTTCTTTTAGTAGCGATTAATCCTTGGTATCCAAAAAGGTGTGCTACAATTTGTGTCCATTCTATAGAATTTTTTTTTGGATTTCCCTTATTTTATTTATGCTTGGTTGGGGGTCAGCTAGATTTGAGAAGAGGTAAGTTGGGATGGCTTGGAGGACTGAATTTAATAGAATGATTCTGGCTGGAAGGTTGAGGGAGCGAAAGGTCTAATTGCTAATATGGTTGGTGATGGAGAATATGAGAGAATCCCAAGAGATGTTTCTAGCTGCTGAGTCAGAAAGAGGGAGTCTAGTGCTAGGTATCGAAAGGGTAGAGTGCAGACAAAATTTGACAAACGTGATGTTGGATTTCCACATTTTCTTCTCTTGTTCCTTTTGTTAAGAGTTGCAATTCCCTATTGATATGTTGTCGAAGTAAATTTTCATCATGTGCTATACATTCATGTAATTTATCATTGTTGGACATTTTTATTGATTGTTGGGTTTCAAAATAGCCCCCAAACATTTTAAAATTGTCTTGGAGTGCTAAATTCACCCTCTATATAGTCGTTTGGATAGTTTGGTCAACTTGTTCCACCAGGCTACTCAGCTCCCACATTTTTTGTCGATATCCCTTCCTCATTCGACCCACAAACATCCCTTGGTTGAACCGATTCAACTTGTGGCCTTATTAGTCAAGAATTTTGGATAATCCAAAGAGACGAGTCTATAATTGTTTTATTCCATGGAAGTATATGTGTTTGTTAGACAGATAGGCCATAGGCCTACCATTTTGGGATAATATCGTATAAGAGTAAATTTTGAAGGTTTGTAGAATACCTGCATTGTAAACACTCCTATCTAGTACCAAAAAAGTGGAGAAGTATTTATACCAGGAATACAAAGAATCAAAGCACCATCAATGGCATGGTATCGTTGTGAAGAAAGTGATAGGGAATACTTGTGGAGAAGTATTTATACCAGGAATACAAAGAATCAAAGCACCATCAATGGCATGCTATCGTTGTGAAGAAAGTGATAGGGAATACTTGCAGGTGAGATTGGATCAAATAGAGAAAATCATTGCTACATTGGTAGAGTTTGTGACACAACTTCTAGTATGAAGGGTAAGGGATCACACTCAACAAACAATGAGCATGAAAAACACAAGGTTTTCATGGAAGGTTCCAAAGACAAGAGGCTTGGAAACTCATGTAATGAAAAAATCATTTCTTCATCTTCTAGTGTTACATTCAAAGTTGATGTGAAACTAGAAATAATGGACAAACTAATGCAGAAGCCTTGGATAGCTCACTGAAACAATTGGATGTTTACTTTGATATTTAACAAATGCAAGAAACACAAAATATCTCCTTTCCCCATTTGAGGATTACTAGACATGCGCTCTTGTGGTGGGAGATTTATGTGGATGCACTGAGGATAGGAAACAAGTCTGTGTGGATTTATTATTATTATTATTAAAACCAGTAAAATGTTTAACCAAATAACTTCTTCACACCTAGTAACTTCATTAATTAGTGTATATATATAGCGCGTTAAATATTTGCCATGGTCGGCTTCTTCAAACCTAGTGCCTTCATTAAACTTATCCATGGTGAATCAATCCCCTTTTGAATCAATTCTTAATGCAATGCGTCCATGCAAGGATGCCTTGGTAACCCCAGAGGTCATGTTACCAGAGCTCATGAGAAACCGAGACGAAGAAGTTAAGCTCCAGGTCCTCAATTGCCTGAACAAAATCCTGAAAATAACGGCACCCAATATACCATTCCATGACGATCTATCGAAAGATATATTATACCTCACTGTCAAAAGTTTTTTAAATATCTGGGGAAGATGGACAGTCCTTCCTTTGCAGTTAGGGTTTCCATTCTGAAAACTGTTGCAGATGTCACTTCGTGCGTAATAATGTTGCACCTTGGACTGATCGACCTCATCATTGAGATGTTCGAATATTTCTTTTCGGCTGTTTAACAGAATCCTTATTCTTAAGATGTAAACGATTCCATGCAAACTATAATGACCGCGATTTTGGATGAAAGTGCTGATATCTCGCAGGAATTATTGTCTGTTTTACGCAACAACTTGACAACAGAAATAAAGAAGTCTTCACCGGCCGCACATAAGTTAGCCAGGGTTGTCCTTGCATCTTGTGCTAAAAACTTAGATATTTGATGGATTAAGAAGATGAATGATGAAGTGTGTAAATAGTTCTCTTCTTTGAGCATTGCAGTAAATTTTGTTATCTGGACAGGTTGTTTAGATTAGTGTTTGATTTGCTGCATAATTATTTACTTGGGTCAAATTGGTTGTTTTTCCATCTATTAGGTATATGGTTTTACTCATGATTAATAAATTAGGGTTATAAAATATTTCGATTCAGTAGGGTGATCTTATAAATATTGTATAGTAAACAATAAAGATACAAGATAAATAAAAAGAGTAGAGGTGCGGCTCTAAAGAATCTATGGCTCTAAAGAATCTATTTTCAGTAATTAATTATACACGGTTAAAATCTAGACACAACCTCCAAGAGAAATGTTTGAAAATAAAATAACAATTCTTACCAAAACAATACATAACCCCCTTCTAATGAGGGGCAACCAACTAATTTAGGATTCATTACTAAAAATGAAAGTTTAATACAATGAGTGAATATTAACTAACTATTTAATGGGTCTTATTCAAGAAAGTTAGTCACATACATTATTAAAGTATTCAAGGGGTTAGAGTAGGAACCTAAAAGTCATGGTGCACTACATATCCTCGAGCTTGACATCGTTTCCTAACACCCTTCCACAATGGACCTACCATGGTAGAAATCCATGTCACCACTTCCACATCACCATGTATGGATTTTAAAAATTTCTAAATTTAAAAAAATCCCTAATTTTGAAATTTCTCCACTAGCCCCCATGAAAGCTCCAGTTAAGCTTATGACAGCCCATTGATTACCAATTTCCACCATTAACTTACATTATGATCGGCTTTGAGCATAATTTGGCATGAATTGCAAAAAAAATTGAGGATTTCCCCAAATTTCCTCAAATTTCTCCATGGCCACCTCTACAACTATCATTTTAGCCAATATTGATACACTAATTGTCAATACAACCACCTAGACCACATTTCATTATGATTTCATCTATTTACTGCTATTAATTTGCCCAAAAATATTTATGAGTATTAATTCACATAGAAATGGGGGATTTTTACGAAATTTTTCAATGGTTGATATTTAAATTTAATTTTTGTAAGGTCTCTAATAGAGGTAAAAATATTGTGTGCTTTGTTATATCTTGACCTACTATGATTCCATACACTATTGAAGCCACATGTGTTGCTTGGAGGAGTTTACTTGCACATTTATTAAGGTTGGTTGCACTTTGGAGCTTGGGCATGATGACTTGGCATGTTCCACTTGAGCATTCCATTTCTTGAGGAACCTATTCACATAAGGGGATATTATTGCACATGTTCATATGTTATTTATTTGGGGTTCCCACATATTTGGAGGATTTACACATTGGGATGGTGATAGCACATGCATATGGATGAGGTATCCTTGCACACCTTTCTATTCCATATTGATGAGGGTGCTTTCACTACTTAAGTGTATATTTGGTCATCCACCACTAAGTCTATATTGGGATCATGAATGCACCCGAATTGGATCTTGGAAAATGTTTGTAAATGTTGTAAATAAACATGTTTTTGTTTTATTTCATTTACTTTAGTCTTCTCGCATAATGGGAAGGTCAAAAAAAGAGTTGTGATTGTTGTCCTTCCAAGAGAAACCCATTAAAAGTAATGAGAGAAGCAACGGAGAGGACAAGGGAAAGGGAGATGCAAGGAGAAAGAGGGAAGGAAAATAGTAGAAATTGAAGCTCGAAGATAAAAAACAACTTGAGATTGAGTGGACAAAGTAGTTAATGTGCCTCTTCACTCTAAGAGAAGGTGTCTCCTAGCCATGGCATTTGTAATTTTTCTCTTTACCATTACAGTGTATAGATCACTCCTTTGTAATTTTCTCCCTTACGATTAGTAACAATACACAGGTTCAATGTATAGCTCACCCCTTTGCAATTTTCTCCCGAACGTAATAAAATAAACCCATTTAAATGTTTTTTTGTTTTGATCCTTATATTAATTCCAACTGAAATATTACAAAAAATTCCTACATCCTATCTACTTACACAAAAATGCCATCATCGAGTCCTTTGGGACTAGAATGATGGTCCATATTCTCTCGCATTTCGCTTTTCGCAACTTTGCGACTTGGACCAACAAATCCCTCCATGCTATAGAGTACTGATAGCTGGGTTATCAAAGTCTTCTCGCATCAGATTAATGGAACCATATGGACGGTCCACATCTCCTGGATATCCAGTGGTCTAGATATGTTCTCGGTTTTCACGCTTTTGCATTTTGTGATTTCGTGACTTTGAGAAAGTTTATTGCAATTCAAGACATTTGGACTGACATGTTTTCAATTTGTTTTCTCTGAAAATAATAATAATTACGAGAATTTGACTATGGTCAGAGAGTCTTGATTACTTCCCTATTTATTGTATTCGACTTCTATTGCAAAGAAAAGGATTTGTTTTTGTTCTGATTAAGACAAGGGTAAAAGAAAACTCAACTTGCATTGTTTCTATGAATGCATTAAAATTTCTCAAATATCTATTTCAGAATAAATCTATTGTAATCCGTTCTATCATTTCTTTTATATGATTGCATTTATAAGTCTGTCAGAATAATATTTCCTAGACATAATATAGAAACAAATCAAATACTTATACATTCTATGGTAGATTTTCAAATCTTAAATTTTCTTTTGTGGTGTCCACACGGATTACTAGCAGTAATTAGGCTTGTCTCTTTTGTTAAGGATATAATTATCTCCTCGAATACTAGTTTTGGTGCTAGTTTCGATTCTAACCTCCGTGGAAAAAGGAGGTCTCGAAAAGAATGTTCTTAAGACTTTACCTGTAGAAATTATCAAGGTCTCATATCTAGACTTAGTTCTCATAGACATTTACACATAGGCAGTTCTACAAGGGTTTTGGATGCACTGAGATTTATCCTACTATTACGCTCATAAGGTAGTACTCTAAGTTTCTCTTTTTTTTAGGTGATTACTCTCGGAAGTTGACCAAGCATAATTATTTACTTCTTTCTTAACCATCAAAGATAAGATCTAGAATATTTTTAGAATCAATCTAACCGTAAGAGTCATTTTGGATTGGGTTTAAGGCCATTCTGTCGATATTTAGGCTTCATTTGCTGGAACAGATCTTCGAGTTGTTATATCAAATCAGAAATAATATGTGCACCATACGAGCATTTTAATCCTTTAAACAGATATGGAAATAATTCAATTTCGAATCAATATATGTACCATATGAGTGATTTAATCATTTAAATAAAAATAGAAATCATTCAATTTCGAATCAATATGTGTACCATATCAACGATTTAATCATTTAAATAGAGATGGAAATAATTAGATTCGGAATCAACACTTGCATTGCATCAGATATATAAAAATATAAATAGAGAAGCAGAATATTTACGTATCTGAATTAGTTTATAGGGAAGACAACGGGAAAAACCACGTTCCTCTCAACCATAGGACCATGCACCCCCTAGCCTGACCATGAGTCCATGAGGGATAACTCAGAAAACTCCTCCTCAACAATCTCCTTCAGTTTCAAGAGACTCCTTTTGCTTCACACTCAATCAATAGTGTTCATAACAACAAAAATATAGTAGTCTCCTCTTCCTAGCATACTAGGCAGTGTTGTGCCTCCTGACATATGCTATTTATCAAAACAATATTTTTTCCTAGGTATTTTTCCCTCCCTTGGGAATTTTCGCAGCTTTCTAAATCTATGATTTTCAGTGGCTGCCAATGGCCAAATCTCTAATTTTCCACTTATAAGAATCAACCCAGAAGTAGTTACAACATGTTCCCCACTCATGGAGTCATAGTGAGTTAAATTTAACATTGTTGTTGCATTTGTCCTCCTGCAATAATTAAAACAATATTTTTTTTACATACAAGTGTCATGGTTAAATAGTTAGTTGGGTCAAATCGAGTCTCTACCCAACAGTCATAATAATTAATTGCAGTTTATCAAATTTGAAATTTGAAATTGCCATAAATGGAAAAAAAAATTTCAAATTTGAATTTACCAAAAACGGAATAATTTCTAACAATTTTCAAACTTCAAAATTAATTTATTTGGGGATGTCACATCCTTCCCCCCTTAAAATAAGACACTATCCTCAGTGTTCGTTCCTTTCTTGAAACATGATTGGATGAGATTTATGCAAATATCCCTCCAAATCCCAAGTGTCCTCTTGAGGACTAAAGTGTTTCCATTGCACCTTTACGTGAGAGAGGGCTCTGTTCTGAAGTGTTATTTCTCTCCAATCCAAAATGCGCAAAGGTTCCACCTGGAACTCGCCTTCTGGGTCCACCTGCACCAAGTTCTAATCGACGAGGTGAGTAGGATCACAAACATAACTTTTCAACAAAGAAACATGAAATACATTATGGATTTTTAGATTAGTTGGAAGTGAAAGTTGGTATGCTACAGGTCGAATTCGAGCTAGTATCTCGAAGGGCCCACAAACCTTGGATGCCAAATTGGCACAGTTCCCGAGTTTTAGTGAACTCTTTCAGGCTTTGAATTTTAAGTAAACATGATCTCCCAATTGAAACTCCAAGTGTCTTCTCTTCTGGTTAGCATAAATTTTTTGTCTTTCCTATGCCACTTCCAAGTTCTGTTGTACCTGTCTTACTGTAATTTCCATTTATTGGAGCATCTCTCGTCCCATCATAAGTGCGTTAACCAGGTTGTCCTAGCTAATTGGAGTCGTACACTTTCTGTCATATAGTACCTCAAAAGGGCTCAACTTAGCCGATGCTTGGTACCCATTGTTATATGAAAATTCTCCCAGGCGTAGGTAGTCTTCCCACTTGCTCAATTTTGTTCTTACATACATGCAGAGCGTATCTTCTACGATTTGATTTGTCCTTTTGGTCTGTCCATCTATTTATGGATGATAACTCGTACTGAAATTCAAATTTGTATTTATCCCTGCAATCAATTCTTTCCAAAAAGTGGATGTGAATTTTACGTTTCTATCCGAAATAACCATTTTGGGAATACCATGCAGCCTAAAGATTTCTTTCATAAATATTTCAGTGACATTTATATCTTTAAAAGTAGACTTTGCAGGAATAACGTGTGGGGACTTACTGAGTTTATCGATTACAACCATAACCGAGTCATTATGTTTCTGAGTTTTAGGAAAACCTGTAATAAATTCGAGCGATATGGTCTCTGATTTCCATTCTGGTACTGGCAATGGTTGTAATAGGTCGGCTGGATGTTGTTGTTTGGCCTTAACCTGTTGACAATCCTAGCACCTAGCCAAGTATTCAAATATTTTGCCCTTCATATTGGGCGAGTAAAATAGTTTTCTAAGTGTTGTTATCATCTTCTTGTATCCTGGATGGCGAGTATACGGTTTCTTATGTCTTCATCCAGGATTGTTATTTTTTACTTTGTTGAATCTAGTATGTAAAGTCTGTCTTTAAATCGTAAAAGTCCATTTCTATCGATACTCAGATTTGGTTTCTCTGAGTTTGTGGTACTATTTTGTAATTCTGCCATTATCATAGTGTAACTTTGATCGTTAATGCTTGATGTCCTTATTCTCTGTTCCAGATCACTTTCTGCTCTACTAAAATTGATCTTAAATAACCCATGGACTCTTCTTCTTAAGGCATCTGCTACCTTATTTTCCTTACCCTTGATATGTTTTACCTCAAATCCGAATTCGCTGAGAAAGGCTAGCCACCGTGCTTGTCTTGCATTAAGATATGGCTTGGTAAATAGATATTTACACTGCTATTATCCATCAATAATAGAAACGTTCTGCCCATTATGTAGTGCGGCCACATTTTTAAGGTGCGAATTACTATTGCCAACTCTAAATCATGGGTGATGTAGTTTCTCTCGTGCTCCTTTAGGAAACCACCTAG
Source organism: Picea engelmannii (assembly GCA_009831015.1). Lineage (NCBI taxonomy): Eukaryota > Viridiplantae > Streptophyta > Pinopsida > Pinales > Pinaceae > Picea > Picea engelmannii. The sequence continues at coordinate 1,416,958 of ML779429.1, forward strand.
CCCTTATTTACTCACATCAAAACAAACAATAAACTCTTTATATGGATCTACTACCTTCAAGATGGGTACAATTGTCAATAATTACTTCAGCTTGTTAAGATTGTCTTGACACTTCTATGACCAATTAAATTTTGTCCCTTTCTTTTGTAATGATGTGATGGGGTAGGCTATTTTGGAAAACCCCTCTATAAATATGTGATAATATCCGGTGATTCCCATGAATGACCAGATATTCGCTACATCCTTAGGTACCGTCCATTCAATGATGGATTTTATTTTCTCACGGTCGACTGCAATGCCTTCTACATAAATTACATGTCCTAGGTATTGTATTTTCTTTTGATAAAAATCACACTTATAAAATTTGGTGTACAGTTTGTGTTTCCTAAAAGTTTACAGGACTATTATTAAGTGTTCTTGATGTTCTTCCTTTGTTTTAGAATAGACCAGAATATTGCCGATAAATACTAGTACAAACTTTTCAAGGTATTGACTAAAGATACTGTTCATCAGACACATAAACATGGCTGGTGCATTAGTGAATCCGAAAGATATGACTAAGAATTCATAGTGTCCATATCATGTTCAAAAAGTTGTTTTGCTTATGTCCTCATATTTTATTCTAATTCGATGATAACTAGATAGTAAGTCCAACTTTGAAAAGATCTTGGCCCCACCTACATGATCGAACAGATCATTTATCCTAGGTAAGGGGTACTTGTTCTTAATAGTCATTTTGTTCAATTGTCTATAATTGATACATAGTCTTAGAGTATCATCTTTCTTTTTCACAAAGAGGATTGGTGCTCCCCATGGTGAAACACTCACTCTGATATACTCTTTGTCCAAAAATTCCTACAATTATATTTTAAATTCTGTCAATTCTTGTAAACTCATTCGGTAAGGTGCTTTCGAGATAGGGGATGATCTAGGTAGTAGGTCTATGGATAAGTCTATTTCTCTTCTAGGAGGTAATTCAGGTATCTCATCAACAAACACGTCTTTGAATTCACGTAGGACAACAAAGTCTTCTAAGTTGGGCTTATCTTCTCTTCCTAACAGATTTGTTATTTGGGTGGCGTAAAATTGACATCTCTTTCTCTTTCATTTCTTGAATTGCATTGTTGTGACTTGTCTAACTGATACTGGTTTTGGTTGTTCTAATAGTATCATAATTGTATCTATAATTAAGTGTGTGTGTATAACAATCTAGAATTTCATTGTGCTTTTACAACTAATCCATTCGATAATCACATCATAAGATCCTAGTGGTAGAATATTCATATTTGTTTTTATGTTTTTACCATCTAAACTGAATTCAAAATTAGGAATAAAATCAACCACTTTCCTTTTTGTTCCCATTGGTAATTGTACCAGCCATTATTTTGCGTGTTTCATCTTCTTGAGTTTATTTCACTCTACTACACCATAACTGATATAACTTAATGTAGCTCTAGGATCAATTAAAACAGAAATTTGGGTGTTATTGATTTTACCTTCAATTTACACCACAAAGGACTAGTGGTGAGCTTTTCGACTCTCTACGGCTGCATTTGTTTTGTGCAGGCTTCTACGCACATCACTCACTGTCGAGGATTCTTGCAAATTATGAATCGATAGTTTGTTTGTTGTATTTATATGTGGACATTTCCTCCTTAGATGAGGTTCTCCACATTCTCAACACTTTAATGGTTCACGGGGATCATTCTCAAATTTCTTTGTTCCCATATTTAGTAGTGGTTTACCATTGCCTTAAGTACTTTGGTAATTAGAGTGAAATTAATTTCTAGGAAATTCTTTTGATGCATTTCGATAAGGAGCTCGTTGGTATCCATTTTTTCGCTGGTTCATTCAATCTTGTTTCTTATCCTTCCAAGATTTGGGAAAATCTACCCGTTGTTTGTACTAGTCGTAGCACATTCGTTCCTTCCTATTTGCTTCACTCAAGGACTTGGGGTTGTCAAACTCAATTCTATCCTTGTAGGACTCTCGTATATAGCTTAAGAACCACTGAATTTTTACCTTGTCCTCTCGATTATAAGGTACAAATCTTAGTAATTCCAAGTCGTAGCTTTCATTTTCCGTTTATAGTAGCTTTTTGATAGGTATTGTTTCTTGAAATATTTCTTGAAGTCCAACCAATCCATTTGTTTCTCTTTTAATCCCTTAGCCAACTTTAGATCTTGCCACCAGATGATGGCCTTTCCTTTCAGATTGTAAATGGTCGTTCTAACCTTCATATTGCTGGAGTAATTGTATATCTAGGAATATTTTTTGATGTCTAATAACCATGCTTCAACTTCCTCCCCTATTCTGGATTCTCCATCGAAGGTAGCTTGTTTACTTTTCCTAAATTCTCCTTCAAGGTGGTCTACTTGTTTCCTTTTTCTGTCTATTTTTGTTTTGTCCTCGGCTGAAGGCGTACCCTGAGATGAACTGTCTCATTTTTCTGCTTCTGGCCGAGAGTTCTTGGAGACCCTTTTCATGACCTCTTCTTCGTTGTTATCGTCCTTTGGGATTTTCTTTGTCACTATACTACGTAGCAGGACTTCATTTATCTCTTGTTGTTCTTGTTGTGCTTTCTTTAGTTTCTCGTTGTCGGATTTGAAAACCTACATCTCAACAAAAACATTACTCATTGTTTCGAGCACCTTTGTAGGTGATCTTCCGTCATTGTTTTGTCTTGAATCTCTAGGAGGTCTCTGTTCGAGATTTCCTTCAATTTTAATTTCTGCATCATCCTGAGCTGCCATAATTAACACAAAACAGAAATGTTTTTTTGTTTGTAACAATAAAGGTTTTATTAGTTTTACATGAACAAAATTATATGCTTAAGTAATTCAGTTATCCCTATTCAAGTTCCAAGTGTTGTAACCTTCTTCTCTGATACCATAATGTAATGTTTCCCTAAATGTCATAAAAACAAAAAATCTTCTTTTCTCTTAAGGGAACTTAAACTTATTTTTCTTCATTAAGATCCATATCAAACTTCTACTGCTACTTAGTAAGGTGAATTAAGGAACTATACCTAACATAACGAGAAGGGTGGTGGATGTATTTGGAGTTAATCAAGGATATACTTACAATTACAAGGTAGATCACATTGATACTTCATATAAACTATACTACCACCCTCCATGAGGACTAAATACATTTATATATGAATGTGAATATACTACCATAATATAATAAAAAATTATCTCCCAAATTATTTACGCTCATAGGTATGTCACCACAACTTATATCTGAATTGCACAACTAAGACTTATCATGGGTATCTACGTATGATCAGCTTTGAATCCTGAGGTGATAGAATGATATCCTTGGAAATAGGGATAGATGCTAATTAAATGTATTTCGATTTGTGTGACAGTTCTCTAGTGTGAGTTTTATGATCTGTAAGGTGTCCTCTAAGGTTAGTTATCCTTGTCAAAAACTTATGCCCTGTAGTCAGTTCTATCTGAACCAACTGTCATTACGAGTACTCTATGGATGTGAGGCAGATACTATGGACGTGAGGCAGATACTCCCGGGTATGATTGTAAAGGATTTAATAGCTATCGTCCAAGATAATTAAGGTGTTTTGAACGCATTTCCTTTGACACTATCACATTCTTAAAGTGCCCCACCGGTGCTCGCCTCCTTTCCCTAACTACGACAATTAGGTATCAGATCTCATTAAACAACTATGTGACTAGTTGATGGTTATCCCAAGACTACAAATCCTTTTTTTGATTTTGGCTTTGTATTCCCTCCGAAAAGTCTCATGGTTACTCGTTATTAATCTTTTCTCATGTAGCTCTATTTGGAAATTCCTCTGTATATTTCCAATTGACACTCGCTCTGTACATAAATCCGCTGGAGCAGGAAGACTATTGTCCTCGAGGCCGTTTACTAAGCGAACCCGTTGACATTTGTCCTCCTTCCAGGTAATTTTTATAGAGTAGAGCATTCAATAGTTTACTACAGTGAGGGTTATCTCCCTCTGTTGTTCTTTCAAGTTTAAGAATGTTACCCCATCGGTTTATTTCCTGTACTGAATTCATCTGGACTATCTGCTCATCCATGTTTTCTTGAAAAATCGCGGCACTCTGACTATTCGTTCTTTTCCCCAAGAAATACTAGTTAGAATTCCAGGAAAAAGAAAATGGTACTTAGGTATTCCCTGAACCCTAAATCGTTTTTCCTCTTTAGTCTTACCCCCTGGCTATACATCGTGATTCAACATTGAATATCTAGGAGAATTCGTTCGATTTGTTTTTCTTTAAAAACAAAAGTCTAAGTTACTTCTCGTCTTTCTTTGTCATGGGCGTGTTTCTCTGTCGGTACTCTTGCCTAGTTTCCTGTAAGCTGAAAGGCGAACCCTCAGGGTCTAGTTATAACAAATCTTTACATTGATTACTTGAACCCTCGTTATTTTCTATGAATTCAATCGTGGACAGGTTTAAAACAAGTATTTGGCATAGTTCGACTTGTTTTGTTTATGTGTTAAGGAAAACTAACACTGTGAGTTACTTTGTTTGATTTCATGGGTTACTGTATTGTCTTTGTTTTTCTTATTTATCGTCGTTTTGTTTAATGTATTGGTATAAGTCATTAATGATGGGCCTTGTCAATGCGAGGTACCCATGAGGGGTTTACTACACTCTCCTTTCTCGGTCGACTGTCTATCAGATAACATTGGACAGAACAAGGACCTGAGTTTGCGCATCAAAAGATGAGTGTCTCTCTAGAAAATTAAACTGTTGGTCAACATTTCTCCAACATTTATTAATGTCTCATTACCTCACTTTCATTTACAAGATATTAATAAGTTCTGTTATGTTTTGCAGAGATTTGGTTTGCACAAATTCCTGATGTCCACCCATGTACTTGGCGAAAAAGGTACTCTGGTTCCGAGCCCATCTCTTCTGGATTTTAACTCTAGAGGTTCTAGGAAGTGGAGGTCGTGGCTCCACCTAGTTTTCCATTCCAAAATGGTTTTGTTTCGCCTTAAGTATTATAGGGATTTCGTGTTCAATTTTATTTTTTTTGAAAAACTATGTAATAATTTTGTGGATAATGAATTATAGTCGTTGTCTTATATACTCGGAATGACATAGTAACTCAGAGCGATTTCTACCTCTAGCTTTTCGAGTACCACATACGGCTAAGAATTTTACAGCAATTCAAGACATTTCCACTCACATGTATTCAATTTGTTTGCTCCGGCAATAATAATAATTACCAAAATTTCTCTATGGTCACAGAGTCTTGATTACTTCCCTATTTACTGTATTCGACTTCTATTGCAAAGAAAATGATTTTTTGTTGTTGTGATTAAGACTAGGGTAAAAGAAAACTCAACTCGCATTGTTTCTATGAATGCACTAAAATTTCTCAAATATCTATTTTGGAATAAATCAATTTTAATCCCTTCTATCATTTCTTTTATATGGTTGCATCTATAAGTCTGTCAGAATAATATATCCTCGACATAATATAGGGACACCTCAAATACTTATACAATCTGTGGTAGAAATTTCAAATCTCATATTTTCTTCTATGGTGTCCACGCAGATTACCAACAGTAATTAGGCATGTCTCTTTTGTTAAGGATATAATTAGCTCGTGGAATACTACTTTTGGTGCTATTTTCAATTCTAACCTGCCTGGAAAAATGAGGAATCGAAAAGAATGATCTTAAGACTTTATCTGTAGAAGTTACCAAGGTCTCGTATCTAGAATTAGTTCTCACAGACATTTACACATAGGCAGTTCTGCAATGGTTTTGGATGCACTAGGATTTATCCTACTGTTATGCTCATACGCTAGTACTCTAAGTTTCCCTTTTTTTTTTGAGGTGATTACTCTCGGAAGTTAACCAAGAATAATTATTTTATTTTTTCTTAACCATTAAAGATAAAATATAGAGTTTGTTCAGAATCAATCCAACCGTAAGAGTCATTATGGATTGGGTTTAAGGGCATTTTTTCTACATTTATTCATTATGGATTGGGTTTAAGGGCATTCTTTCGATATTTATGCTTCATTTGCTCGAATAGATCTCTCATTTCTTATATCAATTCAGAAATAATATATGCACCATACCAGAGTTTTAATCCTTTAAACCGAGATGGAAATAATTTAATTTTGAATCAATATATGTACCATATCAACGATTTAATCAGTTAAATAGAAATGGAAATAATTCAATTCCAAATCAATATATGTAAGATATCAACAATTTAATCATTTAAACAAAGATGTAAACAATTAGATTCAGAATCAACACTTGCATTACATGAGATATATAAAAATCTAAATAGAGAAGGGACAGATTTAAGTATCTGAATTAGTTTATATGAAAGACAAAGGGAACAACCATATTCCTCTCAACTGTAACACAAGCCATCCAAATCACTTGCCTAGCCCACCCCCTAGCTTGACCATGAGTCCATGAGGGATAACTCGGAAAACTCCTCCTCAACAATGTCCTTAGTTTCAGCAGAATCCTCTTGCCTCACACTCAATCAGTATTGTTCATAATAAAAAAAAATATAGTATTCTCCTCTTCCTAGCATACTAGGCAATGTTGGCCTCCTCACATATGCTATCTGTCAAAACAATATTTTTGCCTAGGTCTTTTTCCCTCCCTTGGAAATTTTCACATCTTTCTAAGTCCGTGATTTTCAAGGGCTGCCAATGGCCAAATCTCTGATTTGATACTTGTAACAATCAGCCTAGAGGCAGTTCCAACATGTTCCCCACTCATAGAGTCATGGTTAGTTGAATTTAACACGGTTGTTCCATTTGTCCTCCTGCAATAATTAAAACAATATTCTGTTTATATACAAGTGTCATGGTCAAATAGTTGGGTCAAATCAGGTCTCTGCCCAAAGTGGTAATAATTAATTACATTTTATCAAATTCAAAATTTAGAATTTTCATAAATAGCAAAATTTATCCAATTCGAATTTACCAAAAACAGAATAATTTTCTAACAATTTTCAAATTTCAAAATTAATTTATTTGGGGATGTCACAACCTTGCAGGAATTTTTATCCATATCAAAAGATGGTTGCAACTTCATGGTGTAAAAATCATAAACGAGACTCTCTACATTGATTTGGACTCTAGGAAAACACAACATCACATGGGCCAAGAAGAAACCGAAAATAAATGAAAGAAGAAGATAGCAACCGCAACTGAGAAAAGGAAGGATCGTGATAAACATTGAAAACATTGCAATATAGATGGACACACAGAAGAAAAGTGTTGGAAAATTCATCCATAATTATGTCCAAAGTGGATAAAGTCCAAGGGAAAAGAAAAGGAAGATATCAAGACAAAAGAAAAAGTAATAGAAAGCACCTCTGATCTATATGAAGTCATAGTTTGCACCACATTGCAGCATCCAAGGGAGAGTGAATATAAGCATGTGCTATTCTAAATCAATGTTCAAGTAAAGAACATGAAGGTAAATACCTTGTTCAATATTGGTTGTCAATGTTATCTTTCTTAAGCATTGGTTAATGATTTTTGTCTACAAACCTATGGTCTAGTGCATCCAAGCTCACTAGTTGCAAGGTAAAACTATTATGATTATCAGTCAAAGATATCAAATCAAGTTTTGCATTAGTGTTATGAGTGTTGGTGAGTTAGAATGTAAAGTTGCACAATTGGACACTGCAGAGTGATGTTGGGTAGCCCCTACTTGTGGGATAGGGATGCTACCTTCTACAAGAGAGAAAAAAAGTACGGCTTGGGCAAGGGTGGCAAGGCATACATTGTCAAAGAACATCAATAGAGAGAGAGAACAACTCCTCTAATAGAAAAAAAAGGGAAAATAAGCAGGATCATCACGAATGGTGTAAGGAAAATGGAAGCTTTGTGCTTAATGGTCTAGCTTTTGGGGACCAAAAGTCTTCAAATAGGGAGGTGTGATCCCAATTGTATCTTGGAAAATATTTATAAATATTGTAAACAAACATGTTTTTGTTTTATTTCATTTATTTTGGTCTTTTAGCACAATGGGAAGGTGAAACTAACAATTGTGAATTTTTTTTTGTTAAAAGTTCTTGGATAAGAGTTTGTCTTCCTCAAACATAATGGAATATGTTAATTTCGCAAGAGGGAGAGACATCTAGCAAGGGAAAAAGTCTAACAAATTGATCATTTCAAGTGACATGGTTTTTATTAAACAAGGGTCATAATTGAACCAACATTAGTAGACAATAGGTAATGATGATTATTCTCACTAATAGTTAACAACTAAATTGTGATAGTTAACAACTTAATATATTCTCTCATAGATAGCAATTTATAATACTTTTATTTAAAAAACAAATCATAACATTAGATGTTAAAAACCCATATGTACCACTTATTTTTGGAAATATAAATATATGGTTAAGAACATGTGTTTCATCTTAAGAGGTCAGTAGGGTATGTATACCTTAGTAGACTTTACCAGTCAAATCGCGGATGGGGGGTCCCTTGTCCCACAAACAAGGGGGTCTCATACACCAATTTGGTGTGTTGGATTGGCCGTGACCTTAAAAATATATTATTATTATTATTATTATTATATATATATTCTTTTGTCAATTGGGTTTAGCATCACTAGTTTCAGAAGGATGGTGGAGAAGGATGGTGGAGTACGAGCCTAAAAAGTAATAATCTATTATTAAGGCCACGGATAAGCTCCACACAAAATTGGTGTATGAGACCCCCTCTTCCCAACAATTTTATCATTTTTATTAACCTTAAAAATAGATTATTATTATTATTATTAAAACTTGTTAAATGTTTGCCCAAATAACTTCTTCAAACCTAAAAAAGTTATTAATTGTTGTATATATATTTATAGCAAGCTAAATAATTTTCATTATTATTATTAAAAAGAGTTAAATGTTTAACCAAATAACTTCTTCACACCTAATAACTTCATTAATTATTGTATATGGATAGCCCGTTAAATATTTGTCATAGTCGGCTTCTAAGAACCTAGTGGCTTCATTAAAGAGTTAAATATCTACCCTACTTATTCATTATGTGCATCTACACATTCCAGTGAAGTGGTAGTCGCTTCTTTCTTCAAACCTGGTGGCTCCATTGTTCTCATTCACTCTGCATCGATATTCTAGTGCAGTGGTATTGAGAATGAAATGGGCGATCTGAATGAAACAGAGTTCGAGTGAAGGCTTTTTGCCGCCGGACAACAACTGGCAAATCGACCTCGCTCCGTCCATGGGATGCTTCAGGCTTTAGAGAAAGTGGAGGCCTACTTATCCATGGTGAATCAATCACCTTCTGAATCAATTCTCAATTCAATGCGTCCATCAAAGGAGGCCTTGGTAACTCCAGAGCTCATGTTACCAGAGCTCATGAGAAACCGAGACGAAGAAGTGAAGCTCCAGGTCCTCAATTGCCTGATACAAATTCCTTAAAATAACGGCACCCAATAAACCATTCCACGACGATCTATCGAAAGATATATTAGACCTGGGGAAGATGTGCAGTCCTTCCTTTGCAGTTAGGGTTTCCATTCTAAAAACTGTTGCAGATGTCATCATTGAGATGTTCGAATATTTCCTTTCGGATGTTTATTTGAATCCTTATTCTGTATATGTGAGCGCTTCCATGCAAACTATAATGTCCGCGATTTTGGATGAAAGGGTTGATATCTGGCAGGAACTATTGTCTGCTTTAGGCAACAGCTTGACAACAGAAATAAAGAAGTCTTCATCGACCGCACATAAGTTAGCGAGGGTTGTCCTTGCATCTTGTGCTAAAAACTTAGATATTTGATGGATTAAGAAGAGTAATGATGAAGCGTGTAAGTAGTTGTCTATTCTTTGAACATTGCACTAAATTTTGTTATCTCGACGGGTTGTTTGGATTAGTGTTTGATTTGCTGCATAGTTATGTACTATGCCGGAGTATTCAGAGTTTTTCTTCTGAATGGATTTGTTTGGAAACATTAGTAGAGATTCCACAACAATAATTCTTAAATTGATTACCATGATATTGATTAAATTGACAAAGCATTTGGAACATGGAATTACATTGTGTTTTTTTCTCTCAATAACCAAGTATTTGTATTGAACCTAATTATGTGTAAATTTTAAAGATTGGGAAAATATATTGAATTCAATGTAACACATCAAGATTTCCAATAGGGATATCATATCAATTTATAAGTGACCAAGACTCCAGCCTAAATCAGGAATAAATATGTAGAGTAGGCATCTCCAATATCTCAAATTGGAAATAGGTGGAGGAGCATACCAGCCTTGGGAGTAGCTAGAGGAAGTTAGAGTTGAACCAACACAAGAGGAGATGACAGTAGTCAATATGTCAGAGGTGGAAGCTATACAAACCTACAACAGAGGAGCAGAAACAAATAGCATGGATCTTGTTGAGCAGAGGAGGCATAAACAAATAACATTGATCTTGTTGAGTAGAGGAGGCAAAAATAGATAGCATGGATCTTGTTGATCTATGTGAAGAGATGGAGGCCCTCGAGAGAAGGGTAAAAATGAAAAAGCATGTTATCCAAGAAGTCAAGTTGGAAATTGATTGAGAGAAGAGGCAACCGAGCATACTGCAAGGGGACACTCGACAAAGAAATAGAGGAGATAGATTGATGTTGGAAGCATCACAAGAAGTAATCATCAAAGAAGTATGGGACAAAAGAAAACCCACAGGAGCAGTAGGGAAAAAGAAGTTTCAAGGAAAAGGAGCAGATGCACAACTCCAAGGGAAAGTATGGGACCCTGTAGGATCTCAACAACATGGGAGAGGGAGCCATGAGCAAGAGCTCATGTTTTTCCCAATCGTGGCATATGATGCAGAAGCATCGCTAGAAAATACCACGTGGAGGGACAACTCAGCACCATAGGGAACCTTTTTAAATTAATCAGAATCTAAAAGCTTCCGTTTATTAAATTGAATGGATCATGAGAGGTCTAGGAGGTTCATTCTCAGTCTTCAATGTAAGAGAGATTGAGTAGCTATTACCTATTACTTTGATAGGAGAGGTAGTCACATGGAACCTTAGGAACCTTCCTATATATGTAGATGCATGGCATGCCCAAATTAGGTTGTTGGAGGAGTATTGTCATTGAAAAGAAAGTAGAATAGTTTGTTTTGAGATAGATGAGACTATGTTAAAGTCTACCCTGCACATACTGTAATCAGACATTCATATGAATAGAGAGAAAGAATGTTTTCCTGCACATGATCTTTTTGTGTGTTTATGTATTTTCATTCATTGTTATGTATTTGAGTTTTTGAGTGCAATGAGTGCACATAGTCCACAAGGAGTACGTTGACAGAGGTGAATTACCATCAAAGAAACTTAGGAGAGGTAGCGTTGATCTTCATGAGAAGAAGTGCAAGGTGTGAACAGGAACAACTTTGTGTTGAGTTTAGAGAGACACGGAGTTATAGAACACTCTATAAAGCGGATCTCTTCAAGGTATGCATCGAGCAAGAGGAATGTGAGGAGGGATAGAAGAATTTGATTTCAAGAAATCCTTTGGATCGGAGTTTGACGAAATCCCAGAAACACAAGGAGTGCACGAGAAATTGAAATCCTCTAAGGATCAATCTCAAAAGGGAGAACACTTTTCATAAGTGCATAAGAGATCCAATAGACACACTAGAAGGAGGAGAAAAGGTCGAAGCTTTTGAATACTTAGAAAATATTCTAAGTCAGAAAAGAAGAGAAGCTCACGAGAGAGAGAAAGAGTGGCCCTATCATAGCATAGAATATCCTTCATTGTGGAAGAAAGAAAATGTTTGATATTTGAGAGTTCTCAAGTATGGAATTCCGAAACGACCCTAGTTGTCGATCTAGGAGAGGGAGATATGAACAGTTGGAGGTAGATCTGGGTGATCGTGAGATCGATGGTTACCTCACATTGAAGGGATAGAAGGTGCCTGAGCTTTACGAAGCCAAGGGAAATCCGCAATCCACAACACGGTTTTGGAGAAAAGACGCGTGGGGGCTCAAGGTGAATCGTAGGAAGAAAGGTAGTTTGATCTCAAACCAACTTCGAGAGTGCCCGCAATCACGTGTTTGTGTGATGTCACTAGCCAAGGTCACCTCTAAGGAGGAGCCATGGAAAATGGGACAGTGGACTTGCTAATGTCCCAAAGTCCCGAAGTGATTTGGGACCTGTTGGCAGCCAATTCACATTTTTCCACTCTCTTATAAGCTGCCTACACCAGTGTTTCACAAACCTTAATTTTTCGTCACAATTCTCAAATAAAACGACACTTTTATTTTTGCGCTATTTGCACACTTACCTTCGTTTTTGTTATCAAAACTGTAAGCATGAAAACTTGGTCTTTCGAAGTCGCGTTAAAATCTTCAATGAATTGTCGTTATCATTCTTGTTGATATGCCCATTGCGTTTACATTTTACTTATCATTATGCAGTTGGCAAGACCTTTTGATCTGTACTCATTTCACATTCTTCGATTGATTGTGTAATTTTGTTTCATTGAGTTTGTGATACATTGGGGATTGGATTTGCATGTTATTTGACCAATTCACTTGGCACATTGGTACATAAAAACGCATTGGCACATTAGTTAAACTCTTGGTATACAAACAAATTGGCACATTAGTCAAACCCTTGGTATTCGTTTCGATTTATTTGTTTGGTTTTAAAACTATGGCATAACTTTTGATTGCGCAAATGGTTTATCCATTTACCAAAGGTTTCGAGTGATTGATTGAAGTAGAATGGTTGTAACACATATGTGTTGTGATTTGAATAGTTGAAAGCACCGACGGTTGTACCATGGTAATGACTATTCTGCATGGCATAAACAACTCCACCACCTTCGCACGATGTCATTAATGCTTACCTCTACCCATGTTTCACCTTTGCTAGCATTGAGTAAGCCTTCGAGCATTCTACTCTTGTGTATGTTGAGTTCAAACCCTGGCTCGTTCATACCGCTTACCGTCTGGTCGACTCTATGGCAACAGTGGTGCAAATTGAGTCGAACGGTAGTCAAGCCCTGCTACTATTCGATAACGCCCGGAAATATTTGCAAGACAATGGTTGGCTCACGTTTGTACAGAGGTTTGATGATTTTAATCTATTTGTCACACAAAAGTTCCCCCTAACTTTTGATGGTTGTAGAGCCAAAGTAGGTGACATTCAGCTTGAAATCAGTGAAGAGTTTATTAGCTTTGCCACGGGGTTAGCAGCCAGGGGCCAGCGATGGTTTAAAAACTCTAAAGTTGAGGAGGTGCCATGGCCGTTATTGTTCCTCTCGCAGAAGGTCACATACTGTGATAGAGGTATGCCCATTTCCACGCTTAAACCAAGGTGGCATGATCTTTTGATGGTGGTTAAACAATTCGTGACGTGTGAGGGTCGGTATGGACTGGTTTTTCTTTATCACCTTCGACTGTTAATGAATTGTATGGATTATCCATGGAATATGCCATTTTATTTCCAGCACAGTGTTTATAAAATGGCTAAGAGGTTTAAACGAGAGAAGGATGATAGTAGCTTGTTCCACCATGGCCTGTTTAGACTCATCGTTGTTCACCATTTAAACCTCCACGGTGATAGTTGGCAAGCTTTTATCTCTCGAAATGGTTTTGCTGATACAGAGCCTGTCCAAATTGACAAGCCTGTGGTCAGTGAAACTAAGGTCAGGCCACCTATGCCTTTCCATGTCCTCTTGCCCTCTCCCAAACCCTCGATCGACCCCAATATTGACTTACCCGACGTCTTAGCAGACAATGTTGAGGCTATAAAAAAACATGTGAGTAAAAAGATTAAAGGTAACCCTATTGTCGACGGACAAGGTAAAAAGAATGCTCGACTCATATCGAGACTCGCTAGGAATAAACCTAAACCTAGTGCTGAGCAGAAGCCCATAGATCTCAGTGAAGATTCGGACTCTGACGTCAAACGCTTCCTAGATAGTGAGTACTGTTACTCCAAAGGTCTCTGCTCCGAGCCACCCTATGATTTCATTTCTAATTTTCCACCGTTCTTAAAGAACAATCCTAGTTACCGAGTGATCAAGCTACCTAACGAAACCCTCGATGATTCAACCAAACCCTCACCTGCATTTTCGAAGCCCGGACAGTTGTCATGCGACCAATGTAATGTGTGGTTGGAACGCTACTATACCGACGTTCCCTTATTACAGTCCAAAGTCAAATCATTGGAAAACTAAGTCGCAGCATTGACAAGTGAAAGGGACAAGCTTCGAGCAAATGACAAGAAGCAGAAAACCACTGGTTCCATCGTATTTAGGAATGTTGAATCGGCTACAACCTTCGTCAATTCCAAATTGTTATGATCAAGTTGTCTGCTCATCATCCAAGTATGAATTTCGATATCATTTTTGTTTTGTGAATTGCTAGGATTAATATAATGATTTGAGTTTGGTTTTTAAATAGATCTGAATGACTCTGTCATAGTTTTGTGGATCCTGTACATTGTTTTTGTTTTGCTAAAATTAAATGAAGTTTTGATTTGGTTAAACGATATGGTCGTGCCCAGTTTAGTAATTGATTGGTTTTCACTGGGTTTGATTCATTTGTCTGTTGGTTTGAGTTAACGAAATCATTGGTTTTCTTTCGATTGGATTTTATTTGTATGTGACCTGAACAGGAGGTTTTTATGCTAAAATTAGAGCAGGATTATGTTTCGATTTGATATTCTTTCGTTGTGGTTGGATCACATCGACCCTGATTTAGTTTTTATGATTTGATTTTGGAATGATTTCATAGGACTGAATTGACTTGGTAAATACGATGTAGTTCATTAAATTAGAAAAACGACTCTGTTTGTCAACATTTTCGTTTGGATTCGGATTATATCTGACCTGTGAAAAAAATATGCACGCCCAAATCATGGAACTGTTTGGATTCACAACGACTATGTCAAACTCGAACTGTTACATTCACTCTTGTTTTGATTGGATTGCTGCATAAATCGAGTTAGCATGATTGGTTTTTTGAGTTGGATTCGTATCGAAAATAGACTTGATACTGCTCTGTTGATTTTAATTTTCAAAATGATGTTTTTTAAACACAGATCGACTTATGTTATCTCTGTTGAAACCGTATGAGAAAATTCAGTTAATAGTTCATTTTGAAATAAATGATTTCGTTGAAAATCAATTGGTTTTGTCTGCCCCCGATCGGAAACACAAACGATGGATGATTCCCACAGATCCTGTTATCAACCGACTAATTTCATTATGATTTCACAATAGCTTTGATTTGATTCGCTAATGTCATGGATCGTTTGTTTTGTTAATACAGTTATATCAACTTGAAAATGATCTCGTTGTTTTCATATGGATTCGATTGTGTATCCTATTGATGGATGAGGCATCATAAATGTTTGTCTACGATTTGTTTAACTTTATCAATTTCAATTTGTTATGAAAACGATTTCATTACTGTTCGATACATTTTTGTATACCCGAATTGGGGATAACAAATTGAAACAAAGTGTATACATCTCTGTTATAATTTGATTGAATATGATTTGGTTTGTTTAAGTTGCATACAAGTTTCGATTTGAATGATGCTTTTGGCAATCAAATATTTTTATAGTTTGCATTTGTTTTTAAAAGATTCAAATTGATTTTAATATGATTTTGTGTTAGATTTAGACCAACTACAAAATCGTGAGATTCTGTAGCTAGTCTTTAGGATTAGATTTTTATCATTTTCATTAGCAAAATATCCTCTTAACTTGTCATTTTTTTACCTCTTTCAGGTACATTCGAATTGTATTGGACATGCTATGGGAGTTTGGGAGATATTTGTGTGATATAGTTTTATTTTTAAGTTGATTAGTTTGAGTGAGAGATAGAAACTTGGGTTATTTTCCCAGATTTGTGTAAACAGTTTTGATAACTTCCACAGGGATGTTTTACCCTATGGAAGGTCTTTAACTACTTATTATTTTTGTAATAAGGATCATCATCACTTGTGGGAGAACCAAGCTATGTATTTCTGATACAGACTGAGACAAAAGTTGATGTTTTGTTACAGCTTTCGCTTTCATAATATCAATCTTTTGTTTCAAGTTTATGCATGTCACTTTGCAGTTGATTATAGACTACTTTAGCTATCATAATCTATTGCAAGATGATATGATTTGATTAWTKTGTTATCCATATCTGATTTCTTTCATTATTTAAAAGTACAACAATTACTTGGTTTCAGTTAATGAATCACAGATTTCTCTTCTTCGTTAATTGAATCATTTCGTATAGATCTTTGCATACAGGTTTATCTAACTGTGAAGATTTATAAATCATAAGATTGTTGTAGTTTTTATGTCTTGTTTGTCATATAATTATGTTTGAAGAGAACAACAACTTCTAGTTTATGAGAGGCGCGTGGATAATTCAATGCGGGTTTCCTCCCTCCGATCAGCTAAGACAATCATTACATTCAGGACAAACCTGGAGCATTTCTCCAGGTCAGTTTGTTATTTATTTAATAGTTAATTTGTTAGTATAGTATAAGTAGTTTAGTTAGGTATATGTTTAGTTTAGATTTGTAGTTTGAGTTAATATTTTAGTTTTTTAGTTTAGTTAGTTTTTGTTTTATTTCTTTTCATAAAATTATAAAATCAAAAAACAATAGCTCTCACTGTCTTAGGACAGAATACCCATGAGTTTTTCAGGTTTTCATTCAAATCTGTAAATTGTAATTCTTGTACATTTTGTGAATGAGATTTATTTCTGTTAGTAGTTAGATATTTAATTTCTTAGAGTTAGCATAGTATTAGATATTAGATTGTATATAGAATAGTTAGATTAGTTTTAGTTTGTTTTTAATAGTTGTTTTTAGTTAGATTAGTTAATTTAGAGTAGTTTTCTTTTTTGTTTTCTTAGGACTTAGATCGGCTAACGGAGTCGCTAAACCTGTCAGGGTGGTTCATCCCAAACGACTTGGGTTATTTAGACAAACCCGGACCGGTTCCACTCTCCCAGTTGACGAACAGTCAATTTCGCCCGTCAACAGGACCGTCCATCATCTGTAAGGATGCATGGCAGAAATCCATTAGTTCAAGTGAGGGTGCTAGAACCGAGGAACCGAGGATCCGAATATATCTGGACCATTATATAGACATATACATGTGGTGAGAGATCGTAAGATTCGGGTAAATTGCATTTGGGTTTCAGTTGAAAGTTAAAACTTCTGAAAAATGAAGACGTGAAGTAAATCTGGGTCATCAGATCCAAAGGATAGGTGGCATGAATCTGTGGATTCTGAGTAAATACCCGAAGTAAGTTTCAACCACTTGATTCAAGAAGACATGTGAAATAAATCCTCATTTTTGAAGGTCGAAGACGTGAAGGGTCGCAGCCATTGATTCGGGGGATACACATGTCAATGCATTATCAACTCTAGCTAAAATCCATTGGGGAAAAGAGAGAGTTACAATTTGAGATTTCTGAAGTCCGGAAATCTGAAGTGATGAGGGTTTTCGATGTGAAGGAGGACACATGATGCGAGATCTAGAACTCCAGAGGAAAGCAGAGGGGGAAAGGTTCGAAGATCTGAAGAAAATTTTGATCGTTGATCGAGGAGGGAGTTGAAGGACTGTTGATCTAGTGGAGGAGACTAAAGTTATGAAGTAGAAGCAAAGGTGTTGATTGGGGAAAACACGTGTCAACAGATCTTCCACTCTGAAAGATAACTAGTCAGAGCAAGCGAGAGTTTGATATTTGAACTCTCGAAGCCTGAAAGGAAAAATTAATCTTGACCATTGATTTAGAAGTGAGTTAAGTGTTGATAGGTCATAGAGACCTAGCAAGGTGCATGAAAGGAAGGAGAAGAGGATATATAGTAGTTGTTGATCGCAGATCATCACCGAAGGAAAGATATTGATGGACGAGATGGATTGTGGAGCCAGAACTTACTTGAATGATAAAAATCTGAGGGCGGGCTACAATTTCAACAATGGTATCAACAAAAGCATACATGGCACCTTGTAGTGAGTTGCAGGGTGAAAAGGGGGTTGGCCTAAAACCACCCTTGGACTCCATTGCAATCACTCACTTGCGCGAGGTCATAACCGAGGGGCATATGTAGGAAGGGTTTAGTGGAGAGGTGCTAGCACCTGCAAATTGAAGAGAACCTAGAGTGCTAAGAAGAAGGCCCACGAGTTCCATACAACCTGCACTAGAGGACTGAAGGGGATTGTTTTAATTCGCAAAATAGACCATTATGGTCTCATAGAGCCAATTTGGGTTGGAATTGAAGATCCTAGACTAGGAGGTCGCACAGCCCCGAGGAGAGGATGGGGGGTTTGCATCACATATGGATGAGGTATCCTTGCACACCTTTCTATTCCATATTGATAAGGTTGATTACACTACTTAAGGGAATATTTGGTCATCCACCACTAAGTCTATATTGGGATCATGAATGCACTACCACTTGGACACCTTATCCAAATTGGATGTTGGAAAATATTTGTAAATGTCGTAAATAAACATGTTTTTTTTTTATTTCATTTACTTTGGTCTTCTCGCATAATGCGAAGGTGAAAAAAAGAGTTGTGATTGTTGTCCTTCCAAGAGAAACACATTAAATGTATTGAGAGAAGCAACAAAGAGGGAAGGGAAATAGTATAAATTGAAGCTCGAAGATGAAAAAAGACTTGAGATTGAGTGGACGAAGGAGTTAATGTTCATGTTCACTCTAAAAGGAGGTGTCTCCTAGCCATGGAATCTGTAATTTTTCTCATTTCCATTAATAACAATACACAGGTTCAATGTATAGATCACCCCTTTGTAATTTTCTTCCTTACGATTAGTAACAATACATAGGTTTAGTGTATAGCTCACCCCTTTGTAATTTTCTCCCTAACATAATAATATAAACCCATTTAAATTTTCATACATGTGAATTAATGCATTTTCTTCTCTCGTTCTTTTTGTTATGAGTTGCAGTTCTCTATGCATATGTTTTTGAATTAAATTTTCATCATGTACTATCCATGCATGCAATTTATCATTGTTGGACATCTTTATTGATTGTAGGGTTTCAAATTATCCCCCCCAAACATTTTAAAATTGTCGTGGAGTGTTAAATTCACCCTTGTAAGTGTATTGGTTATTGAAGAGTAAAATCATCCTATATAGTTGTTTGGATAGTTTGGGCAACTTGTTCCACGAGGTTACTCAGCTCCCACATTTTTGGTTAAGATCCCTTTCTCATTCCACCATCAAACATCCCTTGGTCGACCCGATTTAGATAAACTTGATTTGGGTAAATTCGACTTGGATCTGTTCAACGTGGTCAACTTGCATTACCTCTGACTTTCTGTATCTTTCTAACTCAATTGTTTACGACTCAACTTGTGGCCTTATTAGTCAAGAATTTTCGATAATCCAAAGAGATGAGTCTATAATTGTTTTATTCCATGGAAATATTTGTGTTTGTGAGACATACATGCCATAGGCCTACCCTTTAGGGACAAGATGGTATCAGAGAAAATTTTGAAGGTTTGGAGATCACCTGCATTGTAAACACTCGTATCGAGTACCTAAAAAATGGAGAATTATTTCTACCAAGAATACAAAGAATCAAATCATGATCAATGGCATGGCATCATCATGAATAAAGTTATAGGGAAGACCTAAAGGTGAAATTGGTTTGGCTAGAGAAAATCATTGCTACATTGAACATCAATATAGAGAGAAAACAAGTAGGGATTGGTCAAGGGAGGCAAGGCATACATCGTCAAAGAACATCAATATAGAGAGAGAACAACTCCTCTAATAGAAAAACAAGGGAAAATAAGCAGGAAACATGTTGACTTCATCAGTAATGGAATGGTGTATATGCAAATGGATTTGTGCTTCTATGTCCTTAATGGTCTAGCTTTTGGGACCAAAAATCTTCAAATGGGTAGGTGTGATCTGAATTGGATCTTGGAAAATGTTTGTAAATGTTGTAAATAAACATGTTTTTGTTTTATTTCATTTGTTTTGGTCTCTTAGCACAATGGTATGGTGAAACGAACAATTGTGATTTTTTTTTGTTAAAAGTTCCTGGATAAGAGTTTGTCTTCCTCAAACATAATGGAATATGTTAATTTCCCAAGAGGGAGAGACATCTAGCAAGGGAAAATGTCTAACAAGTTGATCATTTCAAGTGACATGGTTTTCATTAAACAAGCGTGATGATTAAACCAACATTAGTAGACAATAGGTAATTATGATTATTCTCACTAATAGTTAACAACTAAATTGTGATAGGTTTTTGCCACTTTCCCAAAAAACAAAAAAACAAAAAACATTTTCCATTAAAACTTCATATATCCTCTCATAGATAGCATAGCAATTTATAATAGTTTTGTTTTTCAAAAAAATCATAACATTAGATGTTAAAATCCCATATGTACCACTTATTTTTGAAAAAATATTCAATAAATATAGATATTTGGTCAAAATCAACCAAGCATATAAAAATATATATATATCCTTTTGTCAGTTGGGTTTAGCATAAGTGGTTTCAGAAGGATGGTGGAGTATGTATGACAACCCCTCTAGCCAACAATTTTATCATTTTTGTTAACCTTAAAAATAGGGTATTATTATGATTATTATTAAAACATGTTAAATGTTTGTTGAAATAGCTTCCTCAAACCCAAAAACTTCATTAATTGATGTATATATATTTATAGCCCACTAAATAGTTTACTTTTATTATTATTAAAAATTGTTAAAAGTTTAACGAAATAACTTCTTGACACCTAATAACTTCATTAATAAGTGTATGTGTATAGCCCATTAATAGTTGGCTTCTTCAAACCTAGTGGATTCATTAAACACTTAAATATCTACCCTACTTATTCATTATGCATCTCAACATTACAGTGAAGTGGTAGTCACTTCTTTCTTCTACCCTATGGCTCCATTTTTCTCATTCACTCTGTATCAATATTTTAGTGAAGTGGTTTTGAGAATGAAATGGGAAATCTCAATGAAACAGAGTTTGAGTGTAGGCTCTTTTCCACCGGACAACAACTGACAAATCCACCTTACTCCATCCATGGGTTTCTTCGGGCCTTAGAGAAAGTGGAGGCCTATTTATCAATGGTGAATAAATCACCTTCTGAATCAATTCTCAATGCAATGATTTCATCAAATGATGCCTTGGTAACCTGAGAGATCATGAGAAACCCACACGAAGAAGTGAAGGTCCAGGTCCTCAATTGCCTAAACAAAATCATGAAAATAAAAGGAGCTCTTCAAGGTGTGCATCGAGAAATAGGAACACGAGGAGGGATAGAAGAATTTATTTTCAAAAATCCTTTGGATCTGAGTTTGAAGAAATCCCAGAAACCTAAGGAATGCATGGGAAATTGAAATCCTCTAATGATCAATATTAGAAGGGACAACGCTTTTCATAAGTGCGAAAGAAAACCAATAGATGGACTATAAGGAGGAGCAAAGGTCAAATCCTTTGAATACTTAGAAAATATTCTAAGTCAGAAGAGATCAGCATCTCGAGAGAGAGGGAAATAGTGGTCCTTGGATCACAGTGTGGAATATCCTTCATTGCAAAAGAAAGGAAAAGTTTGATATTTGATAGTTCCAAAGTTCGAAATTATGAAACAACACTAGTTGTCGATCTATTAGAGGGAGATCTGAACTGTTGGAGGTAGATATGGGTTGCCCGTTCAGGAGAACTGTCAATATCGTGAGATCGACGGTCACCTTGCATTGCAGGGATAGAAGGTGCTTGAGCTTTACGAAGCCAAGGGAGAGCCATAATCCAAACCATAGTTTTGGAGAAAGGACGCGTGGGGGATCAAAGTGAATTGCAGGGTGAAAGGTAGTTTGATCTCAAACCAACTTCGAGCGTTCCCGCAATCACGTTTTTGCATGAGGTTACCACCCAAGGTCACCTCTAAGCAGGATCCATGGAAAAGGGGAGAGTGGACTTGCTAAAGTCCCAAAGTCCTATTAATGTTTATGCCATTATTATAGTTCTTTGCATTTCAATAGATAACAATAGCATAATACAAGATCATTGAGAAATACATAATCACAAGAGACACAACATTTATCCTAGGAATCCCTCTAGGAGAAGAAAACCCAACAAAACTTCCTTATTATAGACAGGCAATATAATGCCAAGAGACAACTTAAGCCAATACAGAATATCATCTCCCAATGATGCACCACTCTCTATCCTTCTCTAACTGCAGTTCAAAAACTTGTGTCTCAAAATGAGCAAGTGAGTTGTGTCTAAGTGAGACGAAAGCCTCCTTACTTATACAAGACTGACACGTGTGAAGTGTCTCTTCACTGGCAAGGCCGACTTATCACACTTGGTGGTTATAACCACCTTTAATATATTTCGGGGCCTCTTTAATATCTTCTGGGGCCGACTTCTTATTCTGCCTATTAAAATTATCTTTTGACCAATCCACAAAAGGTGATTTGGTCCTTTATAATAACCGACATGATAAATCCGCAGTGGGGATTCATCCAATCAATAATATATCAAATAATAATAAGAATACACTTTGTAGTTACATTATTTTAACACTCCCCATTAACAATAAGGGTATTCTTCAACATCATGTGAGAGAGAGAGAGGACAACGTCATCAACAACATTAGGTGGGTGAGAGGACATCATCATCAATATCATCTTGGAACACTGACTAGCATATCTATAAGTCATCAGAAGTTTTTTTCATCGACAACAGTGTCATTCTCAAAGGAATGCAATCATCATCTGCATCAATATGTATTAGTATAAATCTAATACATCATCATCATCATCACTGCATGAGACTGGCTCATCATAATACAGGACTGGATTTACGTCACAGCTGTAAAATTGGAAGCTGAGTACTCATATTGATTTACATCACAACACTCAAGGTAGAAGCAAGATAGTAGACTGGCTTTACGTCACAACTTCTCAAGCTCGAAGAATAGTACTAGTCTCATCTCAATGTCTTTCTTTACGTCACAACACTCAAGTTGGAAGAAAGATACTCGTCCTTATTTACGTCACAACAATCAAGCTAGAAGTAGGCTACTAGACTAGCTTTACGTCACAACTATCCATCAGGAAGTACAGTGCTAGTCTCATCTCATCATCTTTATTTACGTCACAACTTTCAAGCCAAAAGAAAGATGCTCGTCCTGCTTTACATCACAACTATCAGGTCAAAAAAAGGATACTACACTAGCTTTACGTCATAGCTATCCATTTGGAAGCTCAGTGCTAGTCTCATCACATCATCTTTCTTTACGTCACAACCATTAGGTTGGAAGCAAGGTACTCGTCCTGCTTTATGTCACAACCATTAGGTCAGAAGCAGGATACTAGACTGGCTTTATGTCACAGCTATCTAGATGGAAGCATAACACTACTCACATCATATCTTCTTGCTTTGCGTCACAACCATCAGGTCAGAAGCAAGGTACTCGTCCTGCTTTATGTCACAACCATCAGGTTGGAAGCAGGATACTAGACTGGATTTATGTCACAACCATCTAGCCAGAAGCTTAGTGCTAGTCACATTACATCATCTTACTTTAGATCACAACCATTTGGTCAGAAGCAAGAGATGTCTCATCAAAAAAGTACTCCCCCTTTCGAGGAAGGTCCTTTCGAAATATACAAAGATTATCTCGAAAGTGCTAAAACTTTACACGAGATAGAGGCTTGGTCAACACATCAGCAACCTCTTCATCCATTCTAACGTATTGGAGCTTTAAGGCTCCTCTCTGCACCATGTCATAGATGTAATGATATCGGATCTTTATGTGCTTCAAAATGTCATGGAATACAAGATTCTTTGTCATCTTTATGTAGCTCTGGTTGTCACATAGGATCATGGCTTTTTCCATCTCTAGGTCAAATAGGTCGGTCAGCAACTTTCTAAGCCATATAGCTTCATAGCTGGAAGAACATGCAACAATGTATTCTTCTTCCGTTGTGTTGAGAGCAATGTTGGATTGATTCCTACTCTACCACGAGATCATGGCTGATCCCAAACTGAAACAACATCCTGAAGTTCTTTTCCTGTCAGAAACACTTCCTGACCAATCTGAATCAATATATCTAGTCAATGTGAAATCATGATCTCCATCATAGCTAAGACCACAATCTATTGTACCCTTAAGGTACCTCATCACATGTTTCACAGCCACTAGGTGAACATGTCTAGGTTCTACCAGAAAATAACTCAAGGTGTTCATGGAAAAACAAATGTCTAGTTTGGTGTTCGTCAGGCACATCAGTGATCTAATATTTTGTCTATATAGTGTGGCATCAATCAATTCTGACTAAGTATCGACCAACAACTTCAGCTTTTCTTCCATGGGTGTATTCATGGGCTTGCACTCTAACATGTCGAATCTCTTCAAGATTTCGACTGCATACTTCCCTTGGTTAAGGAAGATCCTCTCTAGACTCTACCATACCTCAAGACCTAGGAAATAATGCATTAGGCCAAGGTCTTTCATTTCAAATACTGAGGCAAGTCTCTTCTCACATTCAATAATGAGATTTTGTTCTTCGGTTAAGAATAAGTCATCCACATATAGCAATAATATTATTGGCTCATCGTTCATGACCTTGAAGTAGAGGTTAGAATCTCCTTTACTCTTGGTAAATCCCAAACTCGTCAGAAAGATGTCCATTTGGCCATACCAAGTTCTAGGAAATTTCTTCAATACGTACAAGGATTTCTTCAATCGGCAGATATGACACTTCCTGTCTTCCACTTCAAATCCTTGAGGTTGCTCTATATACACTTCCTCTTCGATGACACCATTTAGGAAAGTTGTCTCTAAATCCATCTGGTGTAGCTTCCACTTCATCTTAGCTGCAAGAGTGTTATAACCCTAAATTGCACCACACATGCTTACCTGACATCACGCCAACTCATATCCCTTAGTTACCAAAAACTACTGAACAACTCTTCTAAAAAATCCATTTTTAAAAGTACACGCTAGCTAGCCCACTACAGCCCACATGTATCAAAAAGTACACGCTAGCAGGCCCACTACAACCCGCGTGTACCTTCAGAATCACAAAAATAGGAAAGTTGTTGATGGGACAAAAAGCAATGGGTCAGTTAACTAAAACTCCCGACCATGCATGGCCAAGAGTTCGTCCAAAACCCTAGCTCCTTCTAGCCTATAAAAGAAGGGGTAGGGGTACCATTTGGAGGAGGAAAATAATAAGCGAAGAAACTCTGCCCATTTGCCGAATCCATTGTCCAAACCCTTTATCCTTTCCTCAAGCCTAAGGAGAATTAACGCAAAGCAGTTGGAGGACAAAAGAAGAGGAGGAGCACAGGATCAGGATCAAGGAGCGGTGGCCGGTCTCGACTTGATTGTAAGTTGATTCATTTTGAAAATAATAAAAGAATACTTTTCCCGTCCCAATGCATGAGTTATCTATGATTTGTGTAATTTATGCTTAATTTGTAACCCTCAAGTAGAAAAGTAGGATGCATGCGTACTGTTTTGTCTCGATTGTAGGTTAACTTTGGAAGGAGCAGCGCAAGTAAGCGGGCAAAGCGCAACGAAGGATCTACACGAAACATCAGTAAAAAGGTTAGTAGTTCCTTTCCATGCATGTATCGTGAAAGAGGGGTTTAAGTTTTGGGTGGTAGGTTAAAAATTCATTTCTTTACAGTCAAAATCTCCATCCAAGTTTGACCCTAGTTTGCTAGTCCGTAGGGCATTTTTCCCAACAACAGAATTGGCGACCATACTGGGGAAGATACTCTTTAGGGTTTCCAGATTTAGTTGAGTTTTTGGGTAGTTTAAGAGATTAGATTTTATGTTTCTTTGCCTGTCTTTTTCAGTAAGGCCTGAGCTAGCAGGGAGCCTAGTTCTTTATACTAGTTTTCCCTGACTGTTTCTTGACAACAATTTTTGGGACACATAGAGGTACACGCGGCCTGCAGAAGGCCTGCACGCATGTGCCCGTGCCCTAACCTTCTATAGACCGTGTGTGAACGCTTGTTGTAGAGGTTTCAGTGGTGTGTGGGAGTTCGGAGAGCTTGAGAGGCGGTCCTCCTCTTCCCTGTCAGAATTATACATTCTCAAGGGGCTTTATGGATCCTGTCTGAGTCTTGCTGGTTCATAGTGTTGTCTCAATTTACTTTATTGCGTTATGTTATTCCTTGCAATTGTTTTTCTTTTCTGTTAAGAAGAAGCATCCAAGCCTTCAAGGGACCCTGGTTATCAATACCAGAGGCCTCTTCCTGGTCTGGGCTGCCTATGTTATTTTTGTCTTAGATTTTATACATACACGCGACCTGTGCAAGTGCAGCCCACGGGTACACGCTCTCTGTTGTAGCTCAGCACACGTTTGAACGCGTGCTGTTTCAGTGACAGTAGAGTGCTTGATAGGCTGCTTTTCAATCAGGGTGGGGCAGTCATCCCCTCTTGTAGTGAGAAGTGTTCCTCTCAGGTGTTTGAGTCTAGGGTTGCACAGTCAATAGGTTAGGGCATCTTATCCTTAGCCTATTTTTTCTTAGTTGATATTTGATAGAAAAGATAAAAAAAAAATATTGGGTTTTATGGTTTTTAGACAAGAGGAAGAATTGGTGTTGTTTTCATTTCCATTGTGTATCTTTTCTCTGATTCTTTGCGATCTGTGCTTTAAGCTAGAATTTTTTTTTGTTTTCTTAGTTTTGTGCTTGTCGGCATTTTCCCTTTGTTGCTTCATTTAACGCTTAAATAAAACAAAATATATCTCTTTTTTATTTTCTTCTTTGTTTGAAGATTGTGTTTCTGCATCAATAGCTAGGAAGAAGTCTTTTGTTCATAATTTTTTGCAGTGAATTTAGAGCATAAGTAGCTCGTAGTCGAGTGAAATTCCTTTATGTTTGCTGCATGAAATCTTAGAAAAATTGAAAAGAAAAATAAGTCGTTCTTTGTGAAAAGTTGTTGATTTTTGCATTTAGTAAAAGTCTTTTGTTTCCACCATTTTTTTTTTTCATTCGTTTTTGCTTTGAGCCTTTACACATCATCAGTTTCACCTTCATATCCCGTGACGTAAAAAAGCCCATAAAAGCAACACTAATTTAAAATCTATTAGACTTTTTGTTTGTAGGGTTCATACACTAGTTCAGGACTAGGGACTTGGATTAGGTTGGAGAGGAAACTCTCCAAGGCCACTCAAATCCAAACATTGGAGTCTGTGATAGGGAGTGTAGAAGCCCAGTTTCGTGGAAGTTATCCGGGACCCCCCTCTAACACAGGGGATAAACACGAGGTCGCGTAAGGAAAGGTAGCGGAGATAACCCCTCCAAAGCCAGACCAAGCGTAGTGGAGAACACATATCGAGGATTTGTTTTGGGATTCTGTCGTTTGCATTTTCCACGGGGCTTCGTGGGTCTCGAATCTATTCGAGGTCCTCAGTTCTCTTCCGGACCATTTTCTCTCGATACCCTTGACAGGTTTCGGGCTTGATACCCTGCTCATTGTGGTCTACCCAACTATCGACTGTACCTGCCTAGTGACTGTTCACGTGCTGGCAAACTAGTTGCCAATATTTTTAGGGACATACACAGGTGACTGCGGGGGTATACCGCGGTACCTAGGAAAGACATCGGGCCACGCTTTGCAGAGTATACCCGGAGGGTGCTTCTATATTCGAGTTGCACTTGCACCGGTAAGTTGCTCTAGTGTTGGTTGTTGTAATTGTTCTTGAAAACAGTTAGTGATTGCTTGTCTTATCTCTTAGTGTCTTCTTTTTAGTGTGTGTTACTGTTTGAACATGTAGAATACCTTAGCATGTCTTGGATCTTCCCACACAATGGACGATCCCAAGCTCCGTCGATCACGAAGGCTTTTGGGCCTGTCGTCGGTTATACTAGAGCCACCCCTGCCACCATTGAGGTAGAAGCTAGACCAACAAGGGTCTTTCGAAGCAACCGGGTTACAAACCATTGTGCCCGAACAACTCTCGGAGGAATTAACAGCCAATCTTGGTTCGGTTGAAACCCCAACCACTGATACCTAGCCATCGGTCAGTGTACCCATCCAATTTTACAAACGCCTGTCAGTGCCTCACAGAACTATGGAAACAAACGTTGTTACTTCCTCTGGGAATTCTTCCATTCCCACCACTGTTGCTACCATAGGAGAAGCATCTCCTAACTTACCGTCATCGGTCCGGGCCACCATGGTCTCGACTGCAACTACGTCACACAGTGGACCAACCCCATCTATCATGGCGACCAAAACTCTCTTCACACCTAGTGCGACAGGCTCTCCGTTCTCGTACGGTATGCCTAGTTTGGGCACAAGTCCTGCACTCACTCAGTCCACTTTACAGAATTTGGGTTTGGGGGCAGGGAGCTCTAACGCTCCTCTGCAAGGTCAACTTGGCGGCATTCCTGTCCCTTTTAACACTTTTCCTTACGTTGGAGGTCATATCTCTCCTTCGTCCCCTTTGCTTGGTGGTCTGCATCAGCAGTCCGCCAAGCAGCCTGCACACACGAGTTCATTTGGAGTCGGGAGTCAAGGAACACCTGCACAAACTCTTTCGATAGGTTCATCATCGTTTGTTTGGAACGGGACGTTTTGTAACAACACTTTCGCATCCACTTCTTTCCCATCTGGGGGCACTCCCAGTTTTGGACAATCTACTCCAGTGCAGGGTACTATTCTTGCACCGGGGGCACATATAGTAGGACCTTGGAACTCAAGACAAGGATCCATTCCCTCCTCTGGAATGTCATTCTGGGGTAATTCTTTCCACAGTCAATGGAACCCTGGACAGACTTCTATGCCTCTCCCGTCAGGACTAGCATGGGGTAATCCTTCCCAAAGTTCGTCAAACACAATGAATGCCCAACATCCTATGTCCTTTATCGGGAATCAGCCAATGATGTCTCCACAGATGAAAAATCCTTACGCTGGTCAGGGCCATGGTTTCTACCAGAATCTGGGCCAGCAGCCAAACTTTTCCTAGCAACCTGGTGCCATTTAAACTCCATGACCCTTTTTAAACTCCAGGACCCTTTTTCCGAGGCTATCAGCAGCAACCCAAACTACCATTCTTGGTGGAATTACACTTACAAGATTTGACAAGGTTGTTAAATGATCCTATTTGTCACGATCCACGTTGGCCTCCTATGCCAACGAAGTTGCCTTCGGACATTCCAAAGTTCGAGGCCAAGCCTAACGAAGATCTAGGTGATCACGTGACTACCTTCCATCTTTGGTGTTCATCTAACTCATTGAAAGATGACTCCGTCCAGTTGCGATTGTTCCAACGCACTCTTATCAGGAGTACCACGAAATGGTACATCGAGCTTGATCGCTCAAGATACTCTTCTTTTGGCGAACTGGTGATGGCCTTCCTTAACCATTTCTAATTACCTGTGAGATACGATGCTGGCACAAAGTTGATTGCCAATTTTGAATAGACGACAACGGACCATATCTCTGATCATATCCGAGAGTGGAGATGGAAAAAGAGTCTAATCAAAGTATCGGTCCCACCAGCATTCCTACTTGAGTGGTTCCTTAAGTCTTTAGTCCCACAGTTATCCAAAGACATCGCGACTTCAAGATTTTTCTCTGAAGAAGATGCCATCATGAGGGCTCAACAGTTTGAGCTCATCTATTCTCAGTCTGGTTTATTATACAACATCCTGTCAGATGCACCATGATCGATACTGGATAAAATTAGACAGAGAGTTGGACCACATGCCGATGGTATTGTTGTCTCAGCACAAACCAAGCCCACTGAGAAATTGACAAAGCAATTGCTACAATTATCTATACAACACTCAGTGGCCAACCAGTCTACTACTTTGGCTGCTCCTCCTACCCAAACGTCGGAAGTACACTCTGTGCAGATGACTAACCGAAAGGCCATCCAGCAGCCTGAAGGGAAGAAAAAACAATGAAAGAAGGGTAAGGGGGAGAAAAAACCCACTGATAATGCTGGCGAGGGCACCGCAGAAAAACGGAAGGCAAGGTATCCGTGCAACTTGTGTGCGGAGGACCACCCGACCCATCTGTGTCCTCAACTTGTAGAGGCCCAAAATTTTGTCACACAACAACAACAAGCTATGTTGACTAATCCCTTTCAGCATGGGCAAAATTTAACTCAAGCCTCTACAAGTACCGAAGGGGGTAGCCAAGAAACCTGCCCTCCTCTAAACAATTCCTCATCCACGAACGTATATATGGTTAGGGGTGATGCTTTCATAATGACTAGAGTGCACGACTATAGTAAACGAAGCACCTCTAAGAAGGGTAAAGAAGCTGAGATCCAATCTCTTCCTCTACAAATCAAGAAGACGTTGGGTGAAACAATGACACGCATTCCAAAGGGTGCATTTAAGAAAGATTCTCAAAACCCAAATGCAAGGGCCGCCCAGAATTACTCTGTGGTGGAAGATTTATCACAAACCCCTTGTGCGATGTCCTCTTTGGAGGTCCTCCAAAGCTGCCCTACTCAGAGGAAAGCCTTGTTAACTGCTTTAGGCTCTATTGAGACTTGTAACCCGGGTACCATTGTGCTAGATACAACCGACTTAAAACCTCATCTGCCTTACCACGTAGCGTTTCAGATAGTAGTGGCTCATCCCACGAAAACTTTTACACACAATATCTTTCGCACGGTGGTCGACGAGGGAACCTCGATATGCGTTATGCCGTTAGCATGTTGGAAGGCCATTAGTCAGCCCGCTTTGTCTCCATCACCTACTCTCCTCATTGCATTCGACGATCGTTATTTCCGACCACATGGCATCGTTCCTTCTTTCCCTGTGCAGTTAGGAGGAAAGACCGTGTGCGTTGAAGTAGAGGTAGTCGATGGCCCCCTCGACTATAATCTCTTGTTAGGTTAGAGTTGGACTTATGCTATGCAAGCTGTGGTTGCTACAATTTTTCGAGTCTTATTGTTTCCACATGAGGGTCAGATAGTGACCATCGATCAATTGTCCTTCTCTAGACTTGACCCAGCTTTGGGGGCATCCACGGTTCCCATGATTGATAATCCTCAAGCTGGTGTCGTTAACGTAGGAGTTGGTGTGTGCCCATCCTTGATGGGTACCTTCGATTACCCACTTCCTCATGACGATGTCAAGTTTATATCTAATCACCACAAGGCTGAGATTTTTCAAGTTTCGTCGTTCCGCACGACTTACTTTGAGGATCCATGGATTCTTCCTTCCCCATCAGCCACGATGGATGATACAGGGCACTCTGGCATGTCCATGCCCTTGTCGGCCACTGAAGTAGCATACTCTTTAGTCTAGCAAGCTTCAGCTAACCCTGATATGACTCCTGCACAAGAGTTGGATCCGCTTCTAGAGCCTATCTGGGCTCAGGGTTCTCTTGCTACCACCGATTCGTTAGACTTGATCTTTCCTTCTAACGAAGCAGTAATAGAAGCAATGACTAGTTTCGACAAACCTTGGGAGCATATTCATCACAGATCGTATTTCCTCCAAAAGTTAAGCTGAATCAAAGCAGGAGAATTCACCGTGACTATGACTAGAGATAGGTCTTGTCATACTAATCCATTAGCTACACACAAGATCTATGCTGAAGGTAATATGGAAACTATTGTTGAAATGATACCTATCAATATCTCTAGAACCCCTGGCATCATAGACAATGTTTTCGTCGGAGCATACAGCTCCCCCGAGGAGATGCCAGGCATCGACCCACAAAGAGTCTATCATGAGCTAACTTTGTTGTTTTTCAGGCTCACTTTGAGATCCGAAAGCAACATCCAACAAGACTGCATTTATGTTTTTTGATCTCGTCCGGATTAACTGAGAAAAGTAACCATTATGGAGTCTTCTTTAAGCTCTTTTCAGACTACTTAAATATGAAAAGATTTTCGAGTGACCTTGTTTCTTCACACTCATTAAATTGATCCAGAAGAACGTTCCTTAAACGGGTCTCCTTTTAAGCCCTTTTCACACCCTCTAAAAATGAAAAGATTGTCGAGCGATCTTGTGACCTTTCATGCTCGTTAAACTGAAATTTGAAGTCACGTCTATCCGATGGTAGTTTACCCGTTTTTTGGTCCGGACGGTCAACTGTACGAACAAAGGAATACTCTATTGAATTCCTATTCTTTAGAAGAGTACTCTCAGGTATGATTTTATCCCTTTTTTGGGCCCGGGGGACTAAATTTATGAAAAAGAAACCCCCCCGAAGTCCATCGTTAAGCTCTTTTCAAACTCCCTAAAATTGAAAAGATCACCGAGTGACCTTATTCTTTCACACTCATTAAAATGGTCCAGAAGAACATTCCTGACGGAGTCCATAGTTAAGCTTTTTTCAAACTCCTTAAAAGTGAAAAAATAGCCGAGTGATCTTGTCCTTTTCACAATCGTTAAAATGGTTTTGAATTGACGTCTAATCGGTGCTAGTTTATCCCTTTTTTGAATCGAATAGACTATCTTCGAAAAAGGTACCCCAATGGAGTCTCCTTTTATGCTTTTTCAGACTCTCTAAATATGAAAAACCACCAAGCTTACCTGCTATGGGCTCATTAAACTTACATTGAAGGACGTTACCATTGTGTGTTCTATCAACTGCATTTGCATACCTTACCCATCAGCCTTACAACAGTTTGTTTCTGTGTCTTAACACCATTGGCCACTGGAGGATTTTTCCTGAGTATCATTTCACCAGAACAAAAAAATCAAATATACCCCAAAAAGAGGATGGGAAAAGTATTTTCATTATTGGCATCATAATCAGTCGCCCTTGGATGAAGTACATCTATTCATTTGATCATCAGACTATGGGATGTAGTACGACCTTAGGAATATTTTTCTCACTATATAGCACTATGTCCTCCACCGTTTGGTTACTCTTCCAAACATATGGAGAGTTTGCATTGCCTCCTGCTTCGTAGACTTATGATTAACAAATAGGTTGCCTGATTCTTATCACTTGTCGTGCTATGATCCAAGGGAAGTTTGTCACTGAGCCTGAGTCGGCCCCTCTGTAGTATGTCTCTTGTCCACATACCCGACCATCTTGAACGGCCAATCAAGTCTTTTTTCGAAATCACTGAAGCCTTCAGTCCAATCATCAAGACTATCAAGTCCATAACTGACGAGTCGTCGAAGACCTATGGGTAGTGCAGTCGTACACTCATATTACACTCCTACCTAAGTTTAGAAGATTTTGAAGTTCTTGCTCGAGCTCTGAAGTACAGCCATCAGGCCGAATCAGCTTCTGGAAGATGGATACACTATATGTATATCTTTCTGATTTCGAGATGTAGCTCCGCTGTGTATTATTCGCGGATACTCTTTATAGTTATTTGACATGGATCTACAGTGTATTTGATTGGTATCCATGGATCTATTTTATCCCTAGCATGGGTATACCCGCCTCGGTGAGACATTTGTTATTTTGCAGACGTCACCTCCTTGCTCTTGATCCTTGGCCTCACTCATTCAGCATATCAGTATAGATTGGTAAAAGATTGATAATTTATTTCGGCCATCAGATGCTCTTCTGACCTCACACATTAGGGGGCATCTGTTATAAACCCAAATTGCACCACACATGCTTACCTAGCATCAGGCCAACTCATATCTCTTATTTTCCAAAAACTACTGAACAACTCTTTTAAAAACTCCATTTTTAAAAGTACACGCTATCTGGCCCAGTACAACCCGCGTGTATCAAAAAGTACATGCTAGCAGGCCCACTACAGCCCGCGTGTACCTTCAGAATCACAAAAATAGGAAAGTTCCCGACGGGACAAAAAACTATGGGTTAGTTAACTGAAACTCCCGACCATGCATGGCTGAGAGTTCGTCCAATACCCTAGCTCCTTCTAGCCTATAAAAGAAGGGGTAGGGGTACCATTTGGAAGAGGAAAATAATAAGCAAAGAAACTCTGCCCATTTTCCGAATCCATTGTCCCAACCCTTTAGCCTTTCCTCAAGCCTAAGGAGAATTAACGCAAAGCAGTTAAAGGACAAAATAAGAGGAGGCGCCCACGATCAGGATCAAGGAGCTCTGGCCGGTATCGAATTTGATTGTAAGTTGATTCATTTTGAAAATAATAAAAGAATACTTTTCCCATCCCAATGCATGAGTTATCTATGATTTGTGTAATTTACGCTTAATTTCTAACCCTCAAGTAGAAAAATAGCATGCATGTGTAGTGTTTTGTCTCGATTGCAGGTTAAATTTGGAAGGAGCAGCGCAAGTAAGCGGGAAAAGAGAAACGGGGGATCTACACGAAACATCAGTAAAAAGGTTAGTAGTTCCTTTCCATGCATGTATCGTGAAAGAGGGGTTTAAGTTTTGGGTGGTAGGTTAAAAAGTCATTTCTTTACGGTCAAAATCTGCATGCAAGTCTGACCCTAGTTTTCTAGTCCGTAGGATATTTTTCCCAACAACAAAGAGCTATGATGGTTCTGATCGAAGTGTATCTCACTATAGGAGTGAAATTCTATTCATAGTCAATGCCTTCTTTTTGGGAAAATCCACGAGCTACAAATCTTGCTTTATATTTCTCAATACTTCCATTAGGAGCATGTTTTATTTTGAAGATCCATTTGGAGGATACCACGTCTTTACTCTTCAGTCTGGGAATTATTTCCCATACATCATTCTTTAATATAGATTGGTTTTCCTCTATCATGGCATCTTGCCATTCTTTCATCTGAATGGTTTCTTCAAAGCAGGTAGGCTCCTTTTCTAGGAGGTCACACATAAAAGTCTTATAACTGGAGAATGGATTTGGTCTTTTCACCTGTCTTGTGGTTCCTTGGGGAACACCATACTTCTCTCCACCTTGAATAATCTATCTAGCCCAAGATGTCTTCCTTTTATAGAGGATAGTCATCTGAGGAGGTTCTTGAACTTATTATATATCATGGTCTTCTAGAATTTCCTCATCAGGGGAAGTTATGACTTCCCTCACTGGTTCAATGGCTCTCAGAACCTCCCTCACTGTAGTTCTATGGATTATGGGTTTCTCTTCATATACTTCTGCAAGCTGGCATCTTCTTGATTTCTGGAGTGTTGCATCTTCATCAAAGGTCACATCCCTACTGATCTCAATGTGATGGTGACCTGGTATATAGATTCTTAAGGACTTGGAGACCTCACAGTATCCCACAAATATTCCCTTCTTTCCTAAAGGTTCTAGCTTGTTTCTCTTCTCTTTCGGTATATGAATAAATACTGGGTAGCCAAATATTTTGAGATGGCTTACCTCTGGATTCTTTCCAATTAACATCTCTTCTGGACTTTTGAGCCCAAGTGCACTATGGGACAATCAGTTCTACACATATACAACTTCCATTGTTTCTTCTTCCCATAAGCACATAGGAAGATATTCACCATGGATCATAGTCTTCATAGCTTCCATTATTGTTATGTTCTTTCATTCAGCTACACCATTTTGTTGGGGATTATAGAGAGTAGTGAGTTCCCTCTTGATCCCAACATCTTTGTACCAGTTCACAAAATCTTTTGAGGTGTATTATCCTCCATTATCTAACCTGAGTATCTTGATCTTTCTTTCAGAAAGATTCTCTATCAAGGCTTTGAATTCCCACTAATGGAGGACAATGGAATTGGTCCACACACATTTGAATGAATGAGTTCTAGGACTCCTGCTTTGTTGTCTCTCTTCGGAAAAGGGTTCTTGATGTTCTTCCATTGTGCACATCCATTGCATACACCTTCATGGTATACCTTGAGTTCTGGTAAACCTGTGACCTCTTTGCATATGTATGGTAGCACATTGTAGTTAATGTGAGATACTTCTATGCCAAATTTCATACGAATTCTCAATGGCATGGGTCATGGAAGCTTCAGAGTGACCCTTTAGCTTATGCAAGACACCTTCTTCTTTTCCAATGATGATTGCTTCATTTATGGTCTCTCCTTTAGCACGTTGCCTTCTACAGCCTTTAATATAGCTTCCTTAGGGTTATTACCTATGACCTAGAGCAAGGTCAAAAAAACAACAAGCAAGAGTAATATCCTTTTGATAATAAAAATCAATAGCACGAACAATCATCACAGTAGATGATTTAGAGCTATCACTTGTAACTTTCCTGAAGCAAGATTTAAAGGTAAGTAATACAATATGAAATGAGGTCAACACTCTCATAGTGTTCTGATCAAACATTCCTCCATGGAAACCTGGAAATAACACATGAGATTCTTCCAAGACGAGGTGTTAGTTGCATCAGGCAAAGCATTTGCTTATATATGCTCACATGCTATCAATTATAATACTTTACAAAGACTTCTATCTCAACTATAGTCATGAACTTGTCATGTGTACCTTTGAATCTTATTAACTTGATTAATCAAACCTGGAGCTTTGTCCTCAGGAATGAGTGCTTACTTTTCTTCTAAGTCTTCTTCACTCAAGATGATGAGTGCTTACTTCAACCTCTCTTCTATACTAAGACAATACATTATCTTGACAGAAGGTTGGGTTAGAGGATAAGCTCTATGATATCAACTTTTAATCCAATTAATACCTTGACTCAAAAAAAGGTTAGATTGATGGTCATAGCTACACCATGCAACATTGATCAATATAACAAATGGTTGCAGATCAGAATAATCACACCTAGGTTACATTATTCCTTTGAATGTGTTGGATCTTGAGATCCTTTTGGATCTATGGAAATAGATCCCTTCTCCTTCAAATACTCTTTAAGGTTTAACAATTAAACATATCTGAGTACATACCTCTAATAGCATTTGGAGGTGGTGGCACCATCTGGCAACAACAATAATCATTACCAATTCTTTAAAAACTTCAAAGGTGATTGCAACTCGTAGTACAGATGTAACTACAACTAGTTCTAAGACTGAAACTTAGGGTTTTATGAGGAAACCCAAATATTTAAAACTTCAAATTTTGAAATTCTAATAGAGGGAATAGATGAGCTCAGCTAAGGTGAGTAAGCTGGTGCAGTGAGAATTTTGAAAATCCAACTTTTACCCCCTTAAACTTGATATGCGGATTTCTGGACTCGTGCTTCTCATTTTCTGGTACTTTTGGTACTTTGGTACTTCTGGTGGTACTTTTGGTACTCTCATTTTCTAGTACTTTGTGAAAACTAGGGTTTCACTTTTTGGGAGATCTAGCCACTGAAAAGGTGCATTGAAGGTGCGAAAGTGATCCTTGGGGGAGGGCACACTTTTCTATATGGTTTTAGGGATGAAATACCTCACTAACAAAAAGCCCTAATTTTCATGTACGGTAACATTGACATTTTTCAATTTTCTCTTGTGAAAGATGCTCTCTTGAGCTTGGCTCTGATACCATGTTAATTTTTATTCCATTATTATAGTTCTTTTCATTTCAATAGATAACAATAGCATAATATAATATCACTAAGAAATACACAATCACAAGAAACACAACATTTATCATGGGAAACCCTCTAGGGGAAGAAAACCTAGAAAAACTTCCTTATTATAGATAGCCAATACAATGCCAAGAGATAACTTAATATAATACAGAAGATCCTCTCCCAAAGATGTGCCACTCTCTCTCCTTCTTCTCCAACTGCAGTTCTGAAACTTATCTCTCAAAATGAGCAAGTGAGTTGTGTCTAATTGAGGCATTAGCCTCCTTACTTATACAAGACTCGCACGTGTGAAGTGTCTTTTCACTGGGAGGACCAAATTCTCACACTCGGTGGTTATAACCACCTTTAATATACTCTAGGGCCTATTTAATATCTTATGGGGCTGACTTATTATTCTGCCTATTACAATTATCTTTTGACCAATCCACAAAATGGGATTTGGTCCTTTATAATAACTGACATGATCAATCTGCAATGTGGATTGATCCAATGAATAATATATAAAATATTAATAAGAATACACTTTCCAGTTACATTATTTTAACAAGTGTTGAAGTGATTTGGGACCGTCCATCATCTGGAAGGACGCATGGTGAAAATGCACCAGTTCGGGTGAAGGCACTCCGAGGGAACGAGTGGAAGAAGTTTGAAAATTTCAAAGCTTAAGAGTCGAGGAGTCGAGGAACCCAAGAGATATGGATCGTTAGATATATAGAGACAGGTGGTGACATTAAATTGACAAAGCATTTGGAACATGGAATTACATTGTGTTTTTTTGTCTCGATAACCAAGTACTTGTATTGAATCTCATTATGAGTAAATTTCAAAGATTGGTAGTATATATTGAATTCAATGTAACACATCAATATTTTAAATAGGGATATGATATCAATTTGTAAGATACCAAGACTCCAATCTAACTCAAGAATAAAATAAAAAAGATGGCTAAAAATAAAGAGTTATATTCAAGAGGGCAATGTTGAGTATGTGTTATTCTTTGCACAACAAAAGCTAGTGTTTGGGTCAAATTGGTTGTTTTTTAATCTATTACCCACATGGTTTTCATCCATGATTAATAAATTAGGGTTATTGACTAAATATTTCAGTGGATTAGGTTGATCATATAAATATTGTATTGTAAACAATATAAATACAAGATACTAAAAATGAAATTTTAATACAATGAGTGAAAATATTAACTAACTATTTAATGGACCTTATTCAAGGAGGTTAGTCTCATACATTATTAAAGTATTTAAGGGGGTTAGAGTAGGATCCTAACAATCATGCCCTTGGGACACTTCTTTGACCCACAATGGTTCACTACATATCATATCCGTGAGCTTGCCATCGTTGACTAACACCCTTCCACAATGGACCTACCATGGTAGAAATCAATGTCACAGCTTCCACATCACTATGTATAGAATTTTCCATTCTTTAAATTTTCCATGGAACCTCCAGTTAAGCTTATAATAGCCCATTGATTACTAATTTCACATTATGATCTGTTTTAAGCATAATTTGGCATGAATTTCTCAAAATATTAAGGATTTCCTGAAATTTCCTCTTCTCCATGGCATCATCTACAGCTATCATAATTTACCCATGAATTCACATAGAAATTTGGAATTTTTACGCAATTTTTCAATGGTTGATATTTAAATTTAACTTTTGTGAGGCATGTAATAGAGGTAAAAATTGGACATTTTAACTCGTGAGGTTATTCAAATTTCCCATAATTTTTCAGAATTTCCACCTCCTAAATTTTTGGCAAATACTTTGCAAAAGAGTCTCCAAATATTGTGTGGTGACCTATTGTTATTCCATACACTATTGAAGCCACATGTGCCTCTTGGAGTTTACTTGCACATTTATTGAAGTTGGTTGCACTTTGGAGCCTGGGCATGATGAATTGGCATGTTCCACTTGAGCATTCCGTTTCTTGAGGAACCTATTCACATCAGGGGATACTTTTGCACATGTTGATATGTTATTTATTAGGGGTTCCCACATATTTGGAGGATTCACACCTTGGGATGGTGATAACACATGAATATGGATGAAGTATATTTGCACACCTTTCTATTCCATATTGATGAGGGTTCTTACACTACTTAAGTGAATATTTGGTCATCCACCACTAAGTCTATATTGGGATCATGAATGCACTCCCACTTACACCATATCTTAATTGGATCTTGGAAAATGTTTGTAAATGTTGTAAATAAATATGTTTTTGTTTTATTTCATTTACTTTAGTCTTCTCGCACAATGGGAAGGTGAAAAAGAAGGTTGTGATTGTTGTCCTTCCAAGAGAAACCTAGTAAAAGTAACGATAGAAGCAGCGAAGAGGACAAGGGGAAGGGATATTCAAGGAGAAAGAGGGAAGGAAAATAATAGAAATTGAAGCTCCGAGATGAAAAACAACCTGAGATTGAGTGGAAGAAGGAGTCAATGTACCTCTTCACTCTAAGAGAAGGTGTCTCCTAGCCATGGCATCTGTAATTTTTCTCTTCACCACTAGTAACAATACAAAGGTTCAATGTATAGATCACCCGTTTGTAATTTTCTCCCTTACGATTAGTAACAATACACATGTTCATTTCATACCTCAGCCCTTTGTAATTTTCTCCCGAAAATAATAAAATAAACTCATTTAAATGTTGATATGTGTGAATTAATGCATTTTCGTCTCTCATTCCTTTTGTTATGAGGTAATTTATCATTGTTAGATGTTTCTATTCATTGTGGGGTTTCAAAATATCCCCCCAAACATTTTAAAATTGTGGTGGAGTGCTAAATTCACCCTTGGAAGTGTATGGGTTGTTGAAGAGTAAAATCACCCTTTGTTTAGTCGTTTGAATAGTTTGGTCAACTTGTTCAATTGGTTGGTGAGTTGCAACTAATGCTCATGGATATGGGTCATAGATTAATAACTTACTCTACCCAATTAATCCCCAAAATGATATATAATATGTTGCAAAGCTCCTCTATGCTTAAATAATAAGAGTGAAGGGAGCTCTAACAAGATAGTTCATAAGGCACAATACTTGCTAAGGTTTTGCAAATGGGGTAGCAAGCTAAGTGGGCTTGATTGTGAGGAAAAATCCATAGTTAAGCGTCTTGGGATGGGTCACCAACCA